>JAINFA010000017.1:0-392092 GCA_020466155.1 Pachypeltis micranthus | reverse complement strand
AGGTTTTACTTCCCCTGCGGTAACGGATGGAGCGAAACCGGATTTTGAAACATATTTGGAATCGGTAGGTCATAATCTACCATACGCAATTTGAAAATTTCCAAAATTGTGCTCGGTTACCGAGTAGTGTCGATGTAAAGGTTTTTTGCTTCCCCTGCGGTAACGGATGGAGCGAAACCGGATTAGGAAACATATTTGGAATCGGTAGGTCATAATCTACCATACGCAATTTGAAAATTTCCAAAATTGTGCTCGGTTACCGAGTAGTGTCGATGTAAAGGTTTTTCGCTTCCCCTGCGGTAACGGATGGAGCGAAACCGGATTTTGAAACATATTTGGAATCGGTAGGTCATAATCTACCATACGCAATTTGAAAATTTCCAAAATTGTGCTCGGTTACCGAGTAGTGTCGATGTAAAGGTTTTTGCTTCCCCTGCGGTAACGGATGGAGCGAAACCGGATTTTGAAACATATTTGGAATCGGTAGGTCATAATCTACCATACGCAATTTGAAAATTTCCAAAATTGTGCTCGGTTACCGAGTAGTGTCGATGTAAAGGTTTTTGCTTCCCCTGCGGTAACGGATGGAGCGAAACCGGATTTTGAAACATATTTGGAATCGGTAGGTCATAATCTACCATACGCAATTTGAAAATTTCCAAAATTGTGCTCGGTTACCGAGTAGTGTCGATGTAAAGGTTTTTGCTTCCCCTGCGGTAACGGATGGAGCGAAACCGGATTTTGAAACATATTTGGAATCGGTAGGTCATAATCTACCATACGCAATTTGAAAATTTCCAAAATTGTGCTCGGTTACCGAGTAGTGTCGATGTAAAGGTTTTTGCTTCCCCTGCGGTAACGGATGGAGCGAAACCGGATTTTGAAACATATTTGGAATCGGTAGGTCATAATCTACCATACGCAATTTGAAAATTTCCAAAATTGTGCTCGGTTACCGAGTAGTGTCGATGTAAAGGTTTTTGCTTCCCCTGCGGTAACGGATGGAGCGAAACCGGATTTTGAAACATATTTGGAATCGGTAGGTCATAATCTACCATACGCAATTTGAAAATTTCAAAATTGTGCTCGGTTACCGAGTAGTGTCGATGTAAAGGTTTTTGCTTCCCCTGCGGTAACGGATGGAGCGAAACCGGATTTTGAAACATATTTGGAATCGGTAGGTCATAATCTACCATACGCAATTTGAAAATTTCCAAAATTGTGCTCGGTTACCGAGTAGTGTCGATGTAAAGGTTTTTGCTTCCCCTGCGGTAACGGATGGAGCGAAACCGGATTTTGAAACATATTTGGAATCGGTAGGTCATAATCTACCATACGCAATTTGAAAATTTCCAAAATTGTGCTCGGTTACCGAGTAGTGTCGATGTAAAGGTTTTGCTTCCCCTGCGGTAACGGATGGAGCGAAACCGGATTTTGAAACATATTTGGAATCGGTAGGTCATAATCTACCATACGCAATTTGAAAATTTCCAAAATTGTGCTCGGTTACCGAGTAGTGTCGATGTAAAGGTTTTTTGCTTCCCCTGCGGTAACGGATGGAGCGAAACCGGATTTTGAAACATATTTGGAATCGGTAGGTCATAATCTACCATACGCAATTTGAAAATTTCCGAAATTGTGCTCGGTTACCGAGTAGTGTCGATGTAAAGGTTTTTTGCTTCCCCTGCGGTAACGGATGGAGCGAAACCGGATTTTGAAACATATTTGGAATCGGTAGGTCATAATCTACCATACGCAATTTGAAAATTTCCAAAATTGTGCTCGGTTACCGAGTAGTGTCGATGTAAAGGTTTTTGCTTCCCCTGCGGTAACGGATGGAGCGAAACCGGATTTTGAAACATATTTGGAATCGGTAGGTCATAATCTACCATACGCAATTTGAAAATTTCCAAAATTGTGCTCGGTTACCGAGTAGTGTCGATGTAAAGGTTTTTGCTTCCCCTGCGGTAACGGATGGAGCGAAACCGGATTTTGAAACATATTTGGAATCGGTAGGTCATAATCTACCATACGCAATTTGAAAATTTCCAAAATTGTGCTCGGTTACCGAGTAGTGTCGATGTAAAGGTTTTTGCTTCCCCTGCGGTAACGGATGGAGCGAAACCGGATTTTGAAACATATTTGGAATCGGTAGGTCATAATCTACCATACGCAATTTGAAAATTTCCAAAATTGTGCTCGGTTACCGAGTAGTGTCGATGTAAAGGTTTTTGCTTCCCCTGCGGTAACGGATGGAGCGAAACCGGATTTTGAAACATATTTGGAATCGGTAGGTCATAATCTACCATACGCAATTTGAAAATTTCCAAAATTGTGCTCGGTTACCGAGTAGTGTCGATGTAAAGGTTTTTGCTTCCCCTGCGGTAACGGATGGAGCGAAACCGGATTTTGAAACATATTTGGAATCGGTAGGTCATAATCTACCATACGCAATTTGAAAATTTCAAAATTGTGCTCGGTTACCGAGTAGTGTCGATGTAAAGGTTTTTGCTTCCCCTGCGGTAACGGATGGAGCGAAACCGGATTTTGAAACATATTTGGAATCGGTAGGTCATAATCTACCATACGCAATTTGAAAATTTCCAAAATTGTGCTCGGTTACCGAGTAGTGTCGATGTAAAGGTTTTTGCTTCCCCTGCGGTAACGGATGGAGCGAAACCGGATTTTGAAACATATTTGGAATCGGTAGGTCATAATCTACCATACGCAATTTGAAAATTTCCAAAATTGTGCTCGGTTACCGAGTAGTGTCGATGTAAAGGTTTTTGCTTCCCCTGCGGTAACGGATGGAGCGAAACCGGATTTTGAAACATATTTGGAATCGGTAGGTCATAATCTACCATACGCAATTTGAAAATTTCCAAAATTGTGCTCGGTTACCGAGTAGTGTCGATGTAAAGGTTTTTGCTTCCCCTGCGGTAACGGATGGAGCGAAACCGGATTTTGAAACATATTTGGAATCGGTAGGTCATAATCTACCATACGCAATTTGAAAATTTCCAAAATTGTGCTCGGTTACCGAGTAGTGTCGATGTAAAGGTTTTTGCTTCCCCTGCGGTAACGGATGGAGCGAAACCGGATTTTGAAACATATTTGGAATCGGTAGGTCATAATCTACCATACGCAATTTGAAAATTTCCAAAATTGTGCTCGGTTACCGAGTAGTGTCGATGTAAAGGTTTTGCTTCCCTGCGGTAACGGATGGAGCGAAACCGGATTTTGAAACATATTTGGAATCGGTAGGTCATAATCTACCATACGCAATTTGAAAATTTCCAAAATTGTGCTCGGTTACCGAGTAGTGTCGATGTAAAGGTTTTTGCTTCCCCTGCGGTAACGGATGGAGCGAAACCGGATTTTGAAACATATTTGGAATCGGTAGGTCATAATCTACCATACGCAATTTGAAAATTTCCAAAATTGTGCTCGGTTACCGAGTAGTGTCGATGTAAAGGTTTTTGCTTCCCCTGCGGTAACGGATGGAGCGAAACCGGATTTTGAAACATATTTGGAATCGGTAGGTCATAATCTACCATACGCAATTTGAAAATTTCCAAAATTGTGCTCGGTTACCGAGTAGTGTCGATGTAAAGGTTTTTGCTTCCCCTGCGGTAACGGATGGAGCGAAACCGGATTTTGAAACATATTTGGAATCGGTAGGTCATAATCTACCATACGCAATTTGAAAATTTCCAAAATTGTGCTCGGTTACCGAGTAGTGTCGATGTAAAGGTTTTTGCTTCCCCTGCGGTAACGGATGGAGCGAAACCGGATTTTGAAACATATTTGGAATCGGTAGGTCATAATCTACCATACGCAATTTGAAAATTTCCAAAATTGTGCTCGGTTACCGAGTAGTGTCGATGTAAAGGTTTTTGCTTCCCCTGCGGTAACGGATGGAGCGAAACCGGATTTTGAAACATATTTGGAATCGGTAGGTCATAATCTACCATACGCAATTTGAAAATTTCCAAAATTGTGCTCGGTTACCGAGTAGTGTCGATGTAAAGGTTTTTGCTTCCCTTGCGGTAACGGATGGAGCGAAACCGGATTTTGAAACATATTTGGAATCGGTAGGTCATAATCTACCATACGCAATTTGAAAATTTCCAAAATTGTGCTCGGTTACCAAGTAGTGTCGATGTAAAGGTTTTTTGCTTCCCCTGCGGTAACGGATGGAGCGAAACCGGATTTTGAAACATATTTGGAATCGGTAGGTCATAATCTACCATACGCAATTTGAAAATTTCCAAAATTGTGCTCGGTTACCGAGTAGTGTCGATGTAAAGGTTTTTGCTTCCCTGCGGTAACGGATGGAGCGAAACCGGATTTTGAAACATATTTGGAATCGGTAGGTCATAATCTACCATACGCAATTTGAAAATTTCCAAAATTGTGCTCGGTTACCGAGTAGTGTCGATGTAAAGGTTTTTGCTTCCCCTGCGGTAACGGATGGAGCGAAACCGGATTTTGAAACATATTTGGAATCGGTAGGTCATAATCTACCATACGCAATTTGAAAATTTCCAAAATTGTGCTCGGTTACCGAGTAGTGTCGATGTAAAGGTTTTTGCTTCCCCTGCGGTAACGGATGGAGCGAAACCGGATTTTGAAACATATTTGGAATCGGTAGGTCATAATCTACCATACGCAATTTGAAAATTTCCAAAATTGTGCTCGGTTACCGAGTAGTGTCGATGTAAAGGTTTTTGCTTCCCCTGCGGTAACGGATGGAGCGAAACCGGATTTTGAAACATATTTGGAATCGGTAGGTCATAATCTACCATACGCAATTTGAAAATTTCCAAAATTGTGCTCGGTTACCGAGTAGTGTCGATGTAAAGGTTTTTGCTTCCCCTGCGGTAACGGATGGAGCGAAACCGGATTTTGAAACATATTTGGAATCGGTAGGTCATAATCTACCATACGCAATTTGAAAATTTCCAAAATTGTGCTCGGTTACCGAGTAGTGTCGATGTAAAGGTTTTTGCTTCCCCTGCGGTAACGGATGGAGCGAAACCGGATTTTGAAACATATTTGGAATCGGTAGGTCATAATCTACCATACGCAATTTGAAAATTTCCAAAATTGTGCTCGGTTACCGAGTAGTGTCGATGTAAAGGTTTTTGCTTCCCCTGCGGTAACGGATGAAGCGAAACCGGATTTTGAAACATATTTGGAATCGGTAGGTCATAATCTACCATACGCAATTTGAAAATTTCCAAAATTGTGCTCGGTTACCGAGTAGTGTCGATGTAAAGGTTTTTGCTTCCCCTGCGGTAACGGATGGAGCGAAACCGGATTTTGAAACATATTTGGAATCGGTAGGTCATAATCTACCATACGCAATTTGAAAATTTCCAAAATTGTGCTCGGTTACCGAGTAGTGTCGATGTAAAGGTTTTTTCTTCCCCTGCGGTAACGGATGGAGCGAAACCGGATTTTGAAACATATTTGGAATCGGTAGGTCATAATCTACCATACGCAATTTGAAAATTTCCAAAATTGTGCTCGGTTACCGAGTAGTGTCGATGTAAAGGTTTTTGCTTCCCCTGCGGTAACGGATGGAGCGAAACCGGATTTTGAAACATATTTGGAATCGGTAGGTCATAATCTACCATACGCAATTTGAAAATTTCCAAAATTGTGCTCGGTTACCGAGTAGTGTCGATGTAAAGGTTTTTGCTTCCCCTGCGGTAACGGATGGAGCGAAACCGGATTTTGAAACATATTTGGAATCGGTAGGTCATAATCTACCATACGCAATTTGAAAATTTCCAAAATTGTGCTCGGTTACCGAGTAGTGTCGATGTAAAGGGTTTTTGCTTCCCCTGCGGTAACGGATGGAGCGAAACCGGATTTTGAAACATATTTGGAATCGGTAGGTCATAATCTACCATACGCAATTTGAAAATTTCCAAAATTGTGCTCGGTTACCGAGTAGTGTCGATGTAAAGGTTTTTGCTTCCCCTGCGGTAACGGATGGAGCGAAACCGGATTTTGAAACATATTTGGAATCGGTAGGTCATAATCTACCATACGCAATTTGAAAATTTCCAAAATTGTGCTCGGTTACCGAGTAGTGTCGATGTAAAGGTTTTTGCTTCCCCTGCGGTAACGGATGGAGCGAAACCGGATTTTGAAACATATTTGGAATCGGTAGGTCATAATCTACCATACGCAATTTGAAAATTTCCAAAATTGTGCTCGGTTACCGAGTAGTGTCGATGTAAAGGTTTTTGCTTCCCCTGCGGTAACGGATGGAGCGAAACCGGATTTTGAAACATATTTGGAATCGGTAGGTCATAATCTACCATACGCAATTTGAAAATTTCCAAAATTGTGCTCGGTTACCGAGTAGTGTCGATGTAAAGGTTTTTGCTTCCCCTGCGGTAACGAATGGAGCGAAACCGGATTTTTGAAACATATTTGGAATCGGTAGGTCATAATCTACCATACGCAATTTGAAAATTTCCAAAATTGTGCTCGGTTACCGAGTAGTGTCGATGTAAAGGTTTTTGCTTCCCCTGCGGTAACGGATGGAGCGAAACCGGATTTTGAAACATATTTGGAATCGGTAGGTCATAATCTACCATACGCAATTTGAAAATTTCCAAAATTGTGCTCGGTTACCGAGTAGTGTCGATGTAAAGGTTTTTGCTTCCCCTGCGGTAACGGATGGAGCGAAACCGGATTTTGAAACATATTTGGAATCGGTAGGTCATAATCTACCATACGCAATTTGAAAATTTCCAAAATTGTGCTCGGTTACCGAGTAGTGTCGATGTAAAGGTTCTTTGCTTCCCCTGCGGTAACGGATGGAGCGAAACCGGATTTTGAAACATATTTGGAATCGGTAGGTCATAATCTACCATACGCAATTTGAAAATTTCCAAAATTGTGCTCGGTTACCGAGTAGTGTCGATGTAAAGGTTTTTTCTTCCCCTGCGGTAACGGATGGAGCGAAACCGGATTTTGAAACATATTTGGAATCGGTAGGTCATAATCTACCATACGCAATTTGAAAATTTCCAAAATTGTGCTCGGTTACCGAGTAGTGTCGATGTAAAGGTTTTTGCTTCCCCTGCGGTAACGGATGGAGCGAAACCGGATTTTGAAACATATTTGGAATCGGTAGGTCATAATCTACCATACGCAATTTGAAAATTTCCAAAATTGTGCTCGGTTACCGAGTAGTGTCGATGTAAAGGTTTTTGCTTCCCCTGCGGTAACGGATGGAGCGAAACCGGATTTTGAAACATATTTGGAATCGGTAGGTCATAATCTACCATACGCAATTTGAAAATTTCCAAAATTGTGCTCGGTTACCGAGTAGTGTCGATGTAAAGGTTTTTGCTTCCCCTGCGGTAACGGATGGAGCGAAACCGGATTTTGAAACATATTTGGAATCGGTAGGTCATAATCTACCATACGCAATTTGAAAATTTCCAAAATTGTGCTCGGTTACCGAGTAGTGTCGATGTAAAGGTTTTTGCTTCCCCTGCGGTAACGGATGGAGCGAAACCGGATTTTGAAACATATTTGGAATCGGTAGGTCATAATCTACCATACGCAATTTGAAAATTTCCAAAATTGTGCTCGGTTACCGAGTAGTGTCGATGTAAAGGTTTTTGCTTCCCCTGCGGTAACGGATGGAGCGAAACCGGATTTTGAAACATATTTGGAATCGGTAGGTCATAATCTACCATACGCAATTTGAAAATTTCCAAAATTGTGCTCGGTTACCGAGTAGTGTCGATGTAAAGGTTTTTGCTTCCCCTGCGGTAACGGATGGAGCGAAACCGGATTTTGAAACATATTTGGAATCGGTAGGTCATAATCTACCATACGCAATTTGAAAATTTCCAAAATTGTGCTCGGTTACCGAGTAGTGTCGATGTAAAGGTTTTTGCTTCCCCTGCGGTAACGGATGGAGCGAAACCGGATTTTGAAACATATTTGGAATCGGTAGGTCATAATCTACCATACGCAATTTGAAAATTTCCAAAATTGTGCTCGGTTACCGAGTAGTGTCGATGTAAAGGTTTTTGCTTCCCCTGCGGTAACGGATGGAGCGAAACCGGATTTTGAAACATATTTGGAATCGGTAGGTCATAATCTACCATACGCAATTTGAAAATTTCCAAAATTGTGCTCGGTTACCGAGTAGTGTCGATGTAAAGGTTTGCTTCCCCTGCGGTAACGGATGGAGCGAAACCGGATTTTGAAACATATTTGGAATCGGTAGGTCATAATCTACCATACGCAATTTGAAAATTTCCAAAATTGTGCTCGGTTACCGAGTAGTGTCGATGTAAATGCCCCCTGCGGTAACGGATGGAGCGAAAACGGATTTTGAAACATATTTGGAATCGGTAGGTCATAATCTACCATACGCAATTTGAAAATTTCCAAAATTGTGCTCGGTTACCGAGTAGTGTCGATGTAACCCTGCGGTAACGGATGGAGCGAAACCGGATTTTGAAACATATTTGGAATCGGTAGGTCATAATCTACCATACGCAATTTGAAAATTTCCAAAATTGTGCTCGGTTACCGAGTAGTGTCGATGTAAAGGTTTTTTGCTTCCCCTGCGGTAACGGATGGAGCGAAACCGGATTTTGAAACATATTTGGAATCGGTAGGTCATAATCTACCATACGCAATTTGAAAATTTCCAAAATTGTGCTCGGTTACCGAGTAGTGTCGATGTAAAGGTTTTTGCTTCCCCTGCGGTAACGGATGGAGCGAAACCGGATTTTGAAACATATTTGGAATCGGTAGGTCATAATCTACCATACGCAATTTGAAAATTTCCAAAATTGTGCTCGGTTACCGAGTAGTGTCGATGTAAAGGTTTTTTGCTTCCCCTGCGGTAACGGATGGAGCGAAACCGGATTTTGAAACATATTTGGAATCGGTAGGTCATAATCTACCATACGCAATTTGAAAATTGTGCTCGGTTATCGAGTAGTGTCGATGTAAAGGTTTTTCGCTTCCCCTGCGGTAACGGATGGAGCGAAACCGGATTTTGAAACATATTTGGAATCGGTAGGTCATAATCTACCATACGCAATTTGAAAATTTCCAAAATTGTGCTCGGTTACCGAGTAGTGTCGATGTAAAGGTTTTTGCTTCCCCTGCGGTAACGGATGGAGCGAAACCGGATTTTGAAACATATTTGGAATCGGTAGGTCATAATCTACCATACGCAATTTGAAAATTTCCAAAATTGTGCTCGGTTACCGAGTAGTGTCGATGTAAAGGTTTTTTGCTTCCCCTGCGGTAACGGATGGAGCGAAACCGGATTTTGAAACATATTTGGAATCGGTAGGTCATAATCTACCATACGCAATTTGAAAATTTCCAAAATTGTGCTCGGTTACCGAGTAGTGTCGATGTAAAGGTTTTTCATTCCCCTGCGGTAACGGATGGAGCGAAACCGGATTTTGAAACATATTTGGAATCGGTAGGTCATAATCTACCATACGCAATTTGAAAATTTCCAAAATTGTGCTCGGTTACCGAGTAGTGTCGATGTAACGGTTTTTTGCTTCCCCTGCGGTAACGGATGGAGCGAAACCGGATTTTGAAACATATTTGGAATCGGTAGGTCATAATCTACCATACGCAATTTGAAAATTTCCAAAATTGTGCTCGGTTACCGAGTAGTGTCGATGTAAAGGTTTTTTGCTTCCCCTGCGGTAACGGATGGAGCGAAACCGGATTTTGAAACATATTTGGAATCGGTAGGTCATAATCTACCATACGCAATTTGAAAATTTCCAAAATTGTGCTCGGTTACCGAGTAGTGTCGATGTAAAGGTTTTTGCTTCCCCTGCGGTAACGGATGGAGCGAAACCGGATTTTGAAACATATTTGGAATCGGTAGGTCATAATCTACCATACGCAATTTGAAAATTTCCAAAATTGTGCTCGGTTACCGAGTAGTGTCGATGTAAAGGTTTTGCTTCCCCTGCGGTAACGGATGGAGCGAAACCGGATTTTGAAACATATTTGGAATCGGTAGGTCATAATCTACCATACGCAATTTGAAAATTTCCAAAATTGTGCTCGGTTACCGAGTAGTGTCGATGTAAAGGTTTTTTGCTTCCCCTGCGGTAACGGATGGAGCGAAACCGGAATTTTGAAACATATTTGGAATCGGTAGGTCATAATCTACCATACGCAATTTGAAAATTTCCAAAATTGTGCTCGGTTACCGAGTAGTGTCGATGTAAAGGTTTTTTGCTTCCCCTGCGGTAACGGATGGAGCGAAACCGGATTTTGAAACATATTTGGAATCGGTAGGTCATAATCTACCATACGCAATTTGAAAATTTCCAAAATTGTGCTCGGTTACCGAGTAGTGTCGATGTAAAGGTTTTTGCTTCCCCTGCGGTAACGGATGGAGCGAAACCGGATTTTGAAACATATTTGGAATCGGTAGGTCATAATCTACCATACGCAATTTGAAAATTTCCAAAATTGTGCTCGGTTACCGAGTAGTGTCGATGTAAAGGTTTTTGCTTCCCCTGCGGTAACGGATGGAGCGAAACCGGATTTTGAAACATATTTGGAATCGGTAGGTCATAATCTACCATACGCAATTTGAAAATTTCCAAAATTGTGCTCGGTTACCGAGTAGTGTCGATGTAAAGGTTTTTGCTTCCCCTGCGGTAACGGATGGAGCGAAACCGGATTTTGAAACATATTTGGAATCGGTAGGTCATAATCTACCATACGCAATTTGAAAATTTCAAAATTGTGCTCGGTTACCGAGTAGTGTCGATGTAAAGGTTTTTGCTTCCCCTGCGGTAACGGATGGAGCGAAACCGGATTTTGAAACATATTTGGAATCGGTAGGTCATAATCTACCATACGCAATTTGAAAATTTCCAAAATTGTGCTCGGTTACCGAGTAGTGTCGATGTAAAGGTTTTTGCTTCCCCTGCGGTAACGGATGGAGCGAAACCGGATTTTGAAACATATTTGGAATCGGTAGGTCATAATCTACCATACGCAATTTGAAAATTTCCAAAATTGTGCTCGGTTACCGAGTAGTGTCGATGTAAAGGTTTTTGCTTCCCCTGCGGTAACGGATGGAGCGAAACCGGATTTTGAAACATATTTGGAATCGGTAGGTCATAATCTACCATACGCAATTTGAAAATTTCCAAAATTGTGCTCGGTTACCGAGTAGTGTCGATGTAAAGGTTTTGCTTCCCCTGCGGTAACGGATGGAGCGAAACCGGATTTTGAAACATATTTGGAATCGGTAGGTCATAATCTACCATACGCAATTTGAAAATTTCCAAAATTGTGCTCGGTTACCGAGTAGTGTCGATGTAAAGGTTTTTGCTTCCCCTGCGGTAACGGATGGAGCGAAACCGGATTTTGAAACATATTTGGAATCGGTAGGTCATAATCTACCATACGCAATTTGAAAATTTCCAAAATTGTGCTCGGTTACCGAGTAGTGTCGATGTAAAGGTTTTTGCTTCCCCTGCGGTAACGGATGGAGCGAAACCGGATTTTGAAACATATTTGGAATCGGTAGGTCATAATCTACCATACGCAATTTGAAAATTTCCAAAATTGTGCTCGGTTACCGAGTAGTGTCGATGTAAAGGTTTTTGCTTCCCCTGCGGTAACGGATGGAGCGAAACCGGATTTTGAAACATATTTGGAATCGGTAGGTCATAATCTACCATACGCAATTTGAAAATTTCCAAAATTGTGCTCGGTTACCGAGTAGTGTCGATGTAAAGGTTTTTGCTTCCCCTGCGGTAACGGATGGAGCGAAACCGGATTTTGAAACATATTTGGAATCGGTAGGTCATAATCTACCATACGCAATTTGAAAATTTCAAAATTGTGCTCGGTTACCGAGTAGTGTCGATGTAAAGGTTTTTGCTTCCCCTGCGGTAACGGATGGAGCGAAACCGGATTTTGAAACATATTTGGAATCGGTAGGTCATAATCTACCATACGCAATTTGAAAATTTCCAAAATTGTGCTCGGTTACCGAGTAGTGTCGATGTAAAGGTTTTTGCTTCCCTGCGGTAACGGATGGAGCGAAACCGGATTTTGAAACATATTTGGAATCGGTAGGTCATAATCTACCATACGCAATTTGAAAATTTCCAAAATTGTGCTCGGTTACCGAGTAGTGTCGATGTAAAGGTTTTTGCTTCCCCTGCGGTAACGGATGGAGCGAAACCGGATTTTGAAACATATTTGGAATCGGTAGGTCATAATCTACCATACGCAATTTGAAAATTTCCAAAATTGTGCTCGGTTACCGAGTAGTGTCGATGTAAAGGTTTTTGCTTCCCCTGCGGTAACGGATGGAGCGAAACCGGATTTTGAAACATATTTGGAATCGGTAGGTCATAATCTACCATACGCAATTTGAAAATTTCCAAAATTGTGCTCGGTTACCGAGTAGTGTCGATGTAAAGGTTTTGCTTCCCCTGCGGTAACGGATGGAGCGAAACCGGATTTTGAAACATATTTGGAATCGGTAGGTCATAATCTACCATACGCAATTTGAAAATTTCCAAAATTGTGCTCGGTTACCGAGTAGTGTCGATGTAAAGGTTTTTTGCTTCCCCTGCGGTAACGGATGGAGCGAAACCGGATTTTGAAACATATTTGGAATCGGTAGGTCATAATCTACCATACGCAATTTGAAAATTTCCAAAATTGTGCTCGGTTACCGAGTAGTGTCGATGTAAAGGTTTTTGCTTCCCCTGCGGTAACGGATGGAGCGAAACCGGATTTTGAAACATATTTGGAATCGGTAGGTCATAATCTACCATACGCAATTTGAAAATTTCCAAAATTGTGCTCGGTTACCGAGTAGTGTCGATGTAAAGGTTTTTGCTTCCCCTGCGGTAACGGATGGAGCGAAACCGGATTTTGAAACATATTTGGAATCGGTAGGTCATAATCTACCATACGCAATTTGAAAATTTCCAAAATTGTGCTCGGTTACCGAGTAGTGTCGATGTAAAGGTTTTTTGCTTCCCCTGCGGTAACGGATGGAGCGAAACTGGATTTTGAAACATATTTGGAATCAGTAGGTCATAATCTACCATACGCAATTTGAAAATTTCCAAAATTGTGCTCGGTTACCGAGTAGTGTCGATGTAAAGGTTTTTCGCTTCCCCTGCGGTAACGGATGGAGCGAAACCGGATTTTGAAACATATTTGGAATCAGTAGGTCATAATCTACCATACGCAATTTGAAAATTTCCAAAATTGTGCTCGGTTACCGAGTAGTGTCGATGTAAAGGTTTTTCGCTTCCCCTGCGGTAACGGATGGAGCGAAACCGGATTTTGAAACATATTTGGAATCGGTAGGTCATAATCTACCATACGCAATTTGAAAATTTCCAAAATTGTGCTCGGTTACCGAGTAGTGTCGATGTAAAGGTTTTTTGCTTCCCCTGCGGTAACGGATGGAGCGAAACCGGATTTTGAAACATATTTGGAATCGGTAGGTCATAATCTACCATACGCAATTTGAAAATTTCCAAAATTGTGCTCGGTTACCGAGTAGTGTCGATGTAAAGGTTTTTGCTTCCCCTGCGGTAACGGATGGAGCGAAACCGGATTTTGAAACATATTTGGAATCGGTAGGTCATAATCTACCATACGCAATTTGAAAATTTCCAAAATTGTGCTCGGTTACCGAGTAGTGTCGATGTAAAGGTTTTTGCTTCCCCTGCGGTAACGGATGGAGCGAAACTGGATTTTGAAACATATTTGGAATCGGTAGGTCATAATCTACCATACGCAATTTGAAAATTTCCAAAATTGTGCTCGGTTACCGAGTAGTGTCGATGTAAAGGTTTTTGCTTCCCTTGCGGTAACGGATGGAGCGAAACCGGATTTTGAAACATATTTGGAATCAGTAGGTCATAATCTACCGTACGCAATTTGAAAATTTCCAAAATTGTGCTCGGTTACCGAGTAGTGTCGATGTAAAGGTTTTTCGCTTCCCCTGCGGTAACGGATGGAGCGAAACCGGATTTTGAAACATATTTGGAATCGGTAGGTCATAATCTACCATACGCAATTTGAAAATTTCCAAAATTGTGCTTGGTTACCGAGTAGTGTCGATGTAAAGGTTTTTTGCTTCCCCTGCGGTAACGGATGGAGCGAAACCGGATTTTGAAACATATTTAGAATCGGTAGGTCATAATCTGCCATACGCAGTTTGAAAATTCCCAAAATTGTGCTCGGTTACCGAGTAGTGTCGATGTAAAGGTTTTTTGCTTCCCCTGCGGTAACAGATGGAGCGAAACTGGATTTTGAAACATATTTGGAATCAGTAGGTCATAATCTACCGTACGCAATTTGAAAATTTCCAAAATTGTGCTCGGTTACCGAGTAGTGTCGATGTAAAGGTTTTTTGCTTCCCCTGCGGTAACGGATGGAGCGAAACCGGATTTTGAAACATATTCAGAATCGGTAGGTCATAATCTACCATACGCAATTTGAAAATTTCCAAAATTGTGCTCGGTTACCGAGTAGTGTCGATGTAAAGGTTTTTTGCTTCCCCTGCGGTAACGGATGGAGCGAAACCGGATTTTGAAACATATTTGGAATCGGTAGGTCATAATCTACCATACGCAATTTGAAAATTTCCAAAATTGTGCTCGGTTACCGAGTAGTGTCGATGTAAAGGTTTTTTGCTTCCCCTGCGGTAACGGATGGAGCGAAACTGGATTTTGAAACATATTTGGAATCAGTAGGTCATAATCTACCGTACGCAATTTGAAAATTTCCAAAATTGTGCTCGGTTACCGAGTAGTGTCGATGTAAAGGTTTTTTGCTTCCCCTGCGGTAACGGATGGAGCGAAACTGGATTTTGAAACATATTTGGAATCAGTAGGTCATAATCTACCGTACGCAATTTGAAAATTTCCAAAATTGTGCTCGGTTACCGAGTAGTGTCGATGTAAAGGTTTTTTGCTTCCCCTGCGGTAACGGATGGAGCGAAACTGGATTTTGAAACATATTTGGAATCGGTAGGTCATAATCTACCATACGCAATTTGAAAATTTCCAAAATTGTGCTCGGTTACCGAGTAGTGTCGATGTAAAGGTTTTTGCATCCCCTGCGGTAACGAATGAAGTGAAACTGGATTTTGGAACGGATTTGGATTCATTAGGGCAATGTCTACCAGAAGCAATTCGTAATTCTCCAAAACAGTGCTCGGTTACCGAGTAGCATCGATTTAAAAGATTTTCTCTTCCCTTGCCGTAAAGAATGGAGCGAAGGTAGATTTCGGAACGGATTTGGATTCGGTAGGGCAATGTCTACCAGCCGCAATTTGAAAATCTCCAAATTTGTGTTCGGTTACCGCGTAGCTTCGATTTAAAAGATTTTCGCTTACCTTGCGCCCTTCGAGAAGAGGAATTGAACTCACTATTAACTGTGATTTTACGTTGTTCGTCTGGACGCAGTTTTGCGTCTCTGAGACCCACCCTATTCGTCTAGGCAACAAACAATACCTAGAAAACGAAATCAAACACGACGTAATTGCATTCAAAATACCGCAAATTCCCTTCTGGGCTATTTTTTAAACCAATTTTCGCCCATAACAACCATAGGGCTCGTCCGATCGGATTGCCTATGGAGTTTTTGAGTGAGAGAACGGATTTTTCAGACCACGGTAAAGGTAGGATACGGTTCGGAACAGATTTATTCTAGCTGGCGGGATAGTGGAGGAAAACATGAAAGAAAAGCATCTACACTGTAGGAATAAAGCCCACAAAACGAAAGCAACAAAAAAGAAGTGAGAAAGATAGGACAAGGAAAAGTGACGTATAAATAAATAAAAAAGCAATAATCACGGATCGTGTGTGTGTGAAGAAATTGAAATATAAATCTCTTCAATGAATACATAGTGAAAACCCTTGAATCATCTACAGCTTGATCTAGTTTTGCAGCTCCGAGACCCACGCCATTCGATTCAGCATCGAAAAGTACCAGTAAACGACACGAGACATGACCTGACTATAACGGAACGACGATAACTAAATATTCCAGGCGCCTGTAGGCATTTGGCACGACTTCGCGATCGAGCGGGTGGTTTTGATTAGACGGGCGGAAAGGAATACTAAAGATGAAACGATTACTTCAGTTGTAGTCATTGTCCCGCGAGTTCTTCCAATAAGTAAACTTTGTCTCACTATGATTACTCTAATCTCGCAATACGCAATTGTACACGTCTGATACCCATTCCATTCGATTCAGGATCTAAAAATACCTTGGAAACGACACCAAACACGCCATATTTGCTAGTACACTGCCAAAGTTCCGTTTTTGTCAATTTTGTTAGTTTTTTACTTTCCCCTACCCGAAGGGAAGGAAAGTATAGTAATCGGCCCAAAAAAAAAAAAAATTTGGGTTTTCTTCAGATCTTTACGTTTCAGACCCTACTGAGTCTAAAAAACCTAATTTCGTCGCGTGGTCCGTGTGTATGTGTGTGTGTCTGTAGTTCGATTTGCGGGAGAACGGCTGATCCGATTGAGCTGGTTCTTTTTTTGTTGTGTTCGTTATTTTTTGTAGACACCAAAATAAGGTTATGGACGATTTCAGTCGATGGGAAGGGGGGGAGGGGGACGAAAATGTACCAAAATCTAGGGTTTTTCGCCTTTTTCTCGAAAACGGCTCCAACGATTTTGATTAAACTTTCAAATTATCTTCTCCTAATTAATACCTAACTTTTCTTCTCTATACATATCTCCATGAAAATACGGTGGACGGAGATATGGGGCCCCTGAAGCAAAAATAGGTTTTTTACACTTTTTGGCAAAACGGCTTCAGCGATTTTCACCAAACTCACAGGATGTTTTCAAATAGTTGATACCTACATATTCTATTCGATAAATGTTCCTGTGACGGTCCATTGAACAGAGATAAAAAGCAAAATGTGTCGAAAATAACGTTTTTCTAACATTTCCGTAAATTCCAGGGTAACTTTTTCACCAGGTGTGATAAATTCTAATGGAGTGTCTTTTAGTCACCCATACCAACATTTCGTTCTGCATAATTATTTCTGTGTATATATGTTGAACGGAGATATAAGCCAAGTTAACTCAGAAAAGGAGATTTGTCGAATATTAATTTATCGGTATTACACTTTTCTCAAAAACTGCTCTAACGATTTTGATCAAACTTTCGGAGTACTCTGAACTAACTAGTCCCTACATTTTGTTCTCCATAAATGTTCCTGTAAAAGTGCGTTGAACGAAGATATAGCGCCCGCCTATTTAGGTGGTGTTCGAACTTAAAGGGGTGGCGGAAAGTTGTGTGTTGCTACGCACCAGATATTTTGTTCAGGCAATGGGCTTCGTCCGATTAAATTGCCCACGTTGGAAAAACCTTAGAATACACATCTGGGGCAGTGGTGCCTATCATTCGGGTTCGAATTGACCTATTTTCAAGATGAATGGGATGTAGTGATAACTAAGGCTCACGTACCAGAATAGCATGTTGTGTAAAGACTCACCTCTGAAATCTTCAAGGTGACGAAACATTTCCGGCCGGAGTCCGTAGGTTTGACTAAAACACCGGAATATCTTGCCGCGCACTGAATTATGGAGAAGCGCGGATTCACGTCGGTTTTACGAACGGAACACGAAACACAACCGCGCCTGGTGCCACCAAACTTATCAAAACAACATTAAATTGATAAATCGGAGTTTTCTGTAATTAAATCGGGTTTCTCCAACGTCGTCTGAAATGATTAGACGATAAGAATGAACAAATCTACGATTGATTCGGCCAGACAATTTCGGAACTGGGCATCGGCCCAAATCAATGATTTACCCGCATCACTTTTATCCGCATATGTTTGTTTAAATCCGCTAATGTTGGGGTTCACGAACGTACTAGCCTATTTAGGTAGAAGTCCTCAGAAGATTTGTGCGTTTCAAGGGCTTCCTCACTTCTGTTCCTACTTCTACAAATATAAGCTGTGGCATTTCGGTTGGTATTAGCAGCCGTTATTGTCGAGGCTCAAAGGATTCAAATGTGTGTGTTCCAATGCTCAGATAACATATCATTGCACCAGAATCATTTTATCACGAGCTATCCAAAGGAAATCATAACCTTCTCGTTTCCTTGAACAGCCGGAATGAACCCCCTATTTCCGTCCTCCTTTCGTGCGTTTCAACTATGCAAAATTGGCGGAACGATTCAATACGAAACGAAAAGCAGTTATAAAACTCGTATTATTAAGTTAAAGGCAGTTCCCTGTCCGCTAAACGGTCTTCGTTTGGCGAGCGGTAACCGCGACGCATCGAGTCAACTTCTAACCGCTACGACTCCGTTTTGAAGAACTCGCGGTTTGTTATAATGTTTTAATCGTAAACCACGTTGGAGAAACCCGTTATATTGCATGGGAAATCTGAGATCAGTGATCATTGATGGTTGTTTTAAACGATAAACGTGAGCGTTTGGTGAAACCTCCAGGTGACTCGAGTTCCGTTGAGAGCGGACTGAGGCAGTTGACGAGCCCGAGCACCGCCCGGGGAGAGTGGACCCGTTGAGAAGAGCAGCTCGTTGCTAACTGCAAACGCTCGAAGGACGGCCTGGAGAGACGGATCGCCCCGTCCCAACTTTTGACTACATTTTCGGATTTGGCGTTAAATTTCCTAGACTTCGAGTTCCTATTTGGATTACAAAATGAACTCCTAATAGTCAAAAACCGGCCACGAAATAAAACCAGCTGACTGACACCTAGGAAAATTAAATTCGTCTTATTTCTACAGCAACGCTTTCAAATTATCTTCTACTAGTTAATACCTAACTTTTATTCTCTATAAATATGTTCATGAAAATTAGGTGAACGGTCATATAGGTCTAAAAAGCGAGAATTGGTATTTTACGCGTGGGAAAACGGCCTCAACGGCCACAAAACTCACAGAATGTACTCAATCAGTTGATGCCTTTATATTGTTCTCAGTAAATGTTCCTCTGAGAGTCCATCGAACAAATATAAAACTCAAAATGAGTCAGAAATAATGTTTTGTTGAAGATTTTTGCAATTTCCCGAGTAACCGTGTTACTGAATTTGATCAACCTTACGGATTGCTTTGACACAACCTATTCCCACATCGTTGAATCAGTTGGGTGAATTTCAGGGGTTGCGGAGAGATGTGTGTTACTACGCACCAGATACAGAATATGGAGGAACGCCCTTGTACATCATTTGATGTAGAGCGTGGTCAAATTGGACGTGATTCTGCCACAGGGTCAGTTCATGATCTGTTTGATAGACGTAACATCGAGTATATATTTTCAATGTTGAATCGTATACGCCGGGTGTTTTGAGTTAAAGTAAGGATTTTCGTTCCAAGGGCATGTTTCCGGTACACGGTACAACTTTCTACGAGGCGTTACGAAGTCTCACACCACACGCCGGTGCACGGTCACATATATCGAGAAGCTACAATACACGGGATATTGAACTTGTTTCGAAGGGAATTTACATTGATGGGGCAGGGTTCAAATCCTCAAGGATATGCTCAACTCGTCCCTAACGATTTGTTTATTCGATGCCTATTGAGAGTCTGTTTACTTGACGTTATTTATTCTCATCTGCGTTTTTCTTGCCTACCGCTGTTCATATGAGTACATCGCCCGCGATGTCGAGTATCATTGAGAACTCTGTTAAGGGGAAACCAAATGGTTATTTATAAGAAGGTTGGATACCCGTTTTGGGCCACGAATGATCTAATAGAGGCTCAGGAATTCATCACAAGTTCTTTTCAGGGACATACTCAAGACATAGCGCATTCCCTCGAACAGCTTGACCTAGTCTCACACTCGCGGGTTGTCTTAATGAGACGGGAGGGAGGGAGTACAAACGTTGAAACGATTACTTTCGCTGTAGTTATTGTTCCGCGAGTTCTTTCAATTAGTAACTTTGGCTCGCTATAACTACTATGATTTCCCTAGTTTCCGTTTAGCCGCAATAGAACTCATCTGAGAATTGCTTCATTCGACCCAGCATCTGAAAATATCTAGAGAACGATACCGAACACGCCGTATTTACAATAAAACTGCTGAAATTCCGTTTTTGTTAACTTTGTCAACCATGTTCTGCTCATAACGACCGTCGACTTCATTCGGTCGGATTGCCGAGTAAGCAAGGACAACTAAATACCAAATGGGATCTTTGTGTTAAAGAATGGGTTTTTTAGGTGACGTTAATCGCACAAAACGGCCCGAACGGCGGACGTACATTGCGAATTTGAAATCCCGATGTCTTGAAACGAAAAAGATCAAATTTTGAGAAGGGGGGGGGGTGTACAAAATTTTTCCTGGCCAAAAACATAGGGTTATTATTCGGAATGAGTTAAAAACCAAAACTGAAAATATTCTTGATCCCCCCCCCCCCTTTCATCACTCAATCGTCATTCAACACAGAAAGCGCTTTGGAACGTAGTGTATTGCTGTAATGCTCTCGGCGCCAACATAGAACCCGTGTTTATTGACTCATGGTTAAAGTTCATGTTGCCGTCTGCAACTAACGGAAAGTAAGACACATTTGCTCCATTCGTTATCGCAAGGGAAGCGAAAAACTTTTAAATCGACGCTACTCGGTAACCAAACACAATATTGGAGAGTTTCAAAATGCGGCTGGTAGACATTGCTCTACCGAATCCAAATCCGTTCCATAATCCAGGTTCGTTTCATTCGAAATCGCAAGGGATGCGAAAATCTTTCAAATCGAGGCTACTCGGTAACCAAACACAATTCTGGAGATTTTCTAATTGCGTCTGTTAGATAGTGCCCTACCAAATGCAGAAATGTTCCAAAATCCAGTTCCATTCGTTACTGCAGAGGACGCGAAAATCTTTTAAATCGATGCTACTCGGTAACCAAGCACTGTTTTGGAGATTTTCAAATTGCATCTGGTAGACATTGCCCTACTGAATACAAATCCGTTCCAAAATCCAGCTTCGCCCTATTCGTTACCGCAAGGGAAACGGAAAACTATTAAATCGACGCCACTCGGTAACATTTTTAGATTCAGTAGGGCAATATCTACCAGACGCGATTTGAAAATCTCCAAAGATGTGTTCGGTTACCGAGTAGCGTCGATTTAAAAGCTTTTCGCTTCCCCTGTGGTAACGAATGGAGCGAAACTAGATTTTGGAACAGATTTGGATTGGGTAGGGCAATATCTACCAGACGCAATTTGAAAATCTCCAAAGTTGTGTTTGGTTATTGAGTAGCGGCGATTTAAAGGTTTTTGGCTTCCCCAGCGATAACGAAGAGAGCGAAGCTGCCTTTTGTAACCTTTTTAGATTCGGTAGGGCAATATCTACCAGAAGCAATTTGAAAATCTCCAAAATTGTGCTCGGTTACCGAGTAGCGTCGATTTGAAGGTTTCTCGCACCCCCTGCAGTGACGGATGTAGTGAAACTGGATTTTGAAATATTTTTAGATTCGGTAGGGCAATATCTACCAGCCGCAATTTGAAAACCAGCGAAATTGTGCTCGGTTACCGAGTAGCGTTGATTTATAGGTTTTTCGCGTCCTCTGCAGTAACGAATGGAGTGGCACTGGATTTTGGAACATTTTTGCATTTGGTAGGGCACTATCTAACAGACGCAATTAGAAAATCTCCAGAATTGTGTTTGGTTACCGAGTAGCCTCGATTTAAAAGATTTTCGCTTTCCTTGCAGTAACGAAAGGAGCGAAGCTGGATATTGGAACGGATTTGGATTCGATAGGGCAATATCTACCAGACGCAATTTGGAAATCTACAAAATTGTGTTTGGTTATCAAGTAGCATCGATTTAAATGTCTTTCGCGTCCCTTGCTATAACGAATAGAGCGAAGCTGGATTTTGTAGCATTTGTAGATTCGGTAGGGCAATATCTACCAGCCGCAATTTGAAAACCAGCGAAATTGTGTTCGGTTACCGAGTAGCGTTGATTTTAGAGTTTTTCGCTTCCCTTGCGATAACGAATAGAGCGAATCTGGATCTTGTAACATTTTAGATTCGCTAGGGCAATATCTACCAGACGCAATTGGAAAATCTCCGAAGTTGTGTTCAGTTATCGAGTAGAGTGGTTTTAAATGTTTTTCGCTTCACCTGTGGTAACGAATGGAGCAAAACTGGAATTTGGAAAGGATTTGGATTCGGTAGGGCAATATCTACCAGCTGCAATTTAGGAATCACCGAAGTTGTGCTCGGTTATTGAGTAGCGTCGATGTAAACGTTTTTCCGCTTTTCTTTTGGTAATGAATGGAGCGAAGCTGGATATTGGAACGGATTTGGATTCGGTAGGGCAATGTCTACCAGATGCGATTTGAAAATCTCCAAAATTGTTTTCGGTTACTGAGTAGCATCGATTTAAATGTCTTTCGCGTCCCTTGCTATAACGAATAGAGCGAAGCTGGATTTTGTAGCATTTTTAGATTCGCTAGGGCAATATCTACTAGACGCAATTGGAAAATCTCCGAAGTTGTGTTCAGTTACCGAGTAGCATCGATTTAAATGTTTTTCGCTTCCCTTGCAGTAACGAATGGAGCGAAGCTGGATATTGGAACGGATTTGGATTCGGTAGGGCAGTGTCTACCAGACGCGATTTGAAAATCTCTAAAATTGTGTTCGGTTACTAAGAAGCATCGATTTAAACGTTTTTCGCTTCCCTTGCGATAACGAATAGAGCGAATCTGGATCTTGTCACATTTTTAGATTCGCTAGGGCAATATCTACTAGACGCAATTCGAAAATCTCCACGATTGTGCTCGGTTACCGAGTAGCATCGATTTAAATGTTTTTCGCTTCCCCTGTGGTAACGAATGGAGCGAAACTGGAATTTGGAATGGATTTGGATTCGGTAGGGCAATATCTACCAGACGCAATTTGAAAATCTCCAAAATTGTGCTCGGTTACCGAGTAGCGTCGATTTAAAGGTTTTTGGCTTCCCTTGCGGTAATCAATGGAGCGAAGGTAGATTTCGGAACGGATTTGGATACGGTAGGGCAATGTCTACCAGACGCGATTTGAAAATCTCCAAAATTGTGTTCGGTTACCGAGTAGCGTCGATTTAAAGGTTTTTGGCTTCCCTTGCGGTAATCAATGGAGCGAAGGTAGATTTCGGAACGGATTTGGATTCGGTAGGGCAATGTCTACCAGAAGCAATTCGAAAATCTCCAAAATTGTGCTCGGTTACCGAGTAGCGTCGATTTAAAGGTTTTTGGCTTCCCTTGCGGTAATCAATGGAGCGAAGGTAGATTTCGGAACGGATTTGGATTCGGTAGGGCAATGTCTGCCAGACGCGATTTGAAAATCTCCAAAATTGTGTTCGGTTACTGAGTAGCATCGATTTAAAAGTCTTTCGCTTCCCTTGCAGTAACGAATGGAGCGAAGGTAGATTTCGGAACGGATTTGGATTCGGTAGGGCAATGTCTACCAGCCGCAATTTGAAAATCTCCAAAATTGTGTTCGGTTACCGCGTAGCTTCGATTTAAAAGATTTTCGCTTCCCTTGCGCCCTTCGAGAAGAGGAATTGAACTCACTATTAACTGTGATTTTACGTTGTTCGTCTGGACGCAGTTTTGCGTCTCTGAGACCCACCCTATTCGTCTAGGCAACAAACAATACCTAGAAAACGAAATCAAACACGACGTAATTGCATTCAAAATACCGCAAATTCCCTTCTGGGCTATTTTTTAAACCAATTTTCGCCCATAACAACCATAGGGCTCGTCCGATCGGATTGCCTATGGAGTTTTTGAGTGAGAGAACGGATTTTTCAGACCACGGTAAAGGTAGGATACGGTTCGGAACAGATTTATTCTAGCTGGCGGGATAGTGGAGGAAAACATGAAAGAAAATCATCTACACTGTAGGAATAAAGCCCACAAAACGAAAGCAACAAAAAAGAAGTGAGAAAGATAGGACAAGGAAAAGTGACGTATAAATAAATAAAAAAGCAATAATCACGGATCGTGTGTGTGTGAAGAAATTGAAATATAAATCTCTTCAATGAATACATAGTGAAAACCCTTGAATCATCTACAGCTTGATCTAGTTTTGCAGCTCCGAGACCCACGCCATTCGATTCAGCATCGAAAAGTACCAGTAAACGACACGAGACATGACCTGACTATAACGGAACGACGATAACTAAATATTCCAGGCGCCTGTAGGCATTTGGCACGACTTCGCGATCGAGCGGGTGGTTTTGATTAGACGGGCGGAAAGGAATACTAAAGATGAAACGATTACTTCAGTTGTAGTCATTGTCCCGCGAGTTCTTCCAATAAGTAAACTTTGTCTCACTATGATTACTCTAATCTCGCAATACGCAATTGTACACGTCTGATACCCATTCCATTCGATTCAGGATCTAAAAATACCTTGGAAACGACACCAAACACGCCATATTTGCTAGTACACTGCCAAAGTTCCGTTTTTGTCAATTTTGTTAGTTTTTTACTTTCCCCTACCCGAAGGGAAGGAAAGTATAGTAATCGGCCCAAAAAAAAAAAAATTTGGGTTTTCTTCAGATCTTTACGTTTCAGACCCTACTGAGTCTAAAAAACCTAATTTCGTCGCGTGGTCCGTGTGTATGTGTGTGTGTCTGTAGTTCGATTTGCGGGAGAACGGCTGATCCGATTGAGCTGGTTCTTTTTTTGTTGTGTTCGTTATTTTTTGTAGACACCAAAATAAGGTTATGGACGATTTCAGTCGATCGGAAGGAGGGGGAGGGGGACGAAAATGTACCAAAATCTAGGGTTTTTCGCCTTTTTCTCGAAAACGGCTCCAACGATTTTGATTAAACTTTCAAATTATCTTCTCCTAATTAATACCTAACTTTTCTTCTCTATACATATCTCCATGAAAATACGGTGGACGGAGATATGGGGCCCTGAAGCAAAAAATAGGTTTTTACACTTTTTGGCAAAACGGCTTCAGCGATTTTCACCAAACTCACAGGATGTTTTCAAATAGTTGATACCTACATATTCTATTCGATAAATGTTCCTGTGACGGTCCATTGAACAGAGATAAAAAGCAAAATGTGTCGAAAATAACGTTTTTTCTAACATTTCCGTAAATTCCAGGGTAACTTTTTCACCAGGTGTGATAAATTCTAATGGAGTGTCTTTTAGTCACCCATACCAACATTTCGTTCTGCATAATTATTTCTGTGTATATATGTTGAACGGAGATATAAGCCAAGTTAACTCAGAAAAGGAGATTTGTCGAATATTAATTTATCGGTATTACACTTTTCTCAAAAACTGCTCTAACGATTTTGATCAAACTTTCGGAGTACTCTGAACTAACTAGTCCCTACATTTTGTTCTCCATAAATGTTCCTGTAAAAGTGCGTTGAACGAAGATATAGCGCCCGCCTATTTAGGTGGTGTTCGAACTTAAAGGGGTGGCGGAAAGTTGTGTGTTGCTACGCACCAGATATTTTGTTCAGGCAATGGGCTTCGTCCGATTAAATTGCCCACGTTGGAAAAACCTTAGAATACACATCTGGGGCAGTGGTGCCTATCATTCGGGTTCGAATTGACCTATTTTCAAGATGAATGGGATGTAGTGATAACTAAGGCTCACGTACCAGAATAGCATGTTGTGTAAAGACTCACCTCTGAAATCTTCAAGGTGACGAAACATTTCCGGCGGGAGTCCGTAGGTTTGACTAAAACACCGGAATATCTTGCCGCGCACTGAATTATGGAGAAGCGCGGATTCACGTCGGTTTTACGAACGGAACACGAAACACAACCGCGCCTGGTGCCACCAAACTTATCAAAACAACATTAAATTGATAAATCGGAGTTTTCTGTAATTAAATCGGGTTTCTCCAACGTCGTCTGAAATGATTAGACGATAAGAATGAACAAATCTACGATTGATTCGGCCAGACAATTTCGGAACTGGGCATCGGCCCAAATCAATGATTTACCCGCATCACTTTTATCCGCATATGTTTGTTTAAATCCGCTAATGTTGGGGTTCACGAACGTACTAGCCTATTTAGGTAGAAGTCCTCAGAAGATTTGTGCGTTTCAAGGGCTTCCTCACTTCTGTTCCTACTTCTACAAATATAAGCTGTGGCATTTCGGTTGGTATTAGCAGCCGTTATTGTCGAGGCTCAAAGGATTCAAATGTGTGTGTTCCAATGCTCAGATAACATATCATTGCACCAGAATCATTTTATCACGAGCTATCCAAAGGAAATCATAACCTTCTCGTTTCCTTGAACAGCCGGAATGAACCCCCTATTTCCGTCCTCCTTTCGTGCGTTTCAACTATGCAAAATTGGCGGAACGATTCAATACGAAACGAAAAGCAGTTATAAAACTCGTATTATTAAGTTAAAGGCAGTTCCCTGTCCGCTAAACGGTCTTCGTTTGGCGAGCGGTAACCGCGACGCATCGAGTCAACTTCTAACCGCTACGACTCCGTTTTGAAGAACTCGCGGTTTGTTATAATGTTTTAATCGTAAACCACGTTGGAGAAACCCGTTATATTGCATGGGAAATCTGAGATCAGTGATCATTGATGGTTGTTTTAAACGATAAACGTGAGCGTTTGGTGAAACCTCCAGGTGACTCGAGTTCCGTTGAGAGCGGACTGAGGCAGTTGACGAGCCCGAGCACCGCCCGGGAGAGTGGACCCGTTGAGAAGAGCAGCTCGTTGCTAACTGCAAACGCTCGAAGGACGGCCTGGAGAGACGGATCGCCCCGTCCCAACTTTTTGACTACATTTTCGGATTTGGCGTTAAATTTCCTAGACTTAGAGTTCCTATTTGGATTACAAAATGAACTCCTAATAGTCAAAAACCGGCCACGAAATAAAACCAGCTGACTGACACCTAGGAAAATTAAATTCGTCTTATTTCTACAGCAACGCTTTCAAATTATCTTCTACTAGTTAATACCTAACTTTTATTCTCTATAAATATGTTCATGAAAATTAGGTGAACGGTCATATAGGTCTAAAAAGCGAGAATTGGTATTTTACGCGTGGGAAAACGGCCTCAACGGCCACAAAACTCACAGAATGTACTCAATCAGTTGATGCCTTTATATTGTTCTCAGTAAATGTTCCTCTGAGAGTCCATCGAACAAATATAAAACTCAAAATGAGTCAGAAATAATGTTTTGTTGAAGATTTTTGCAATTTCCCGAGTAACCGTGTTACTGAATTTGATCAACCTTACGGATTGCTTTGACACAACCTATTCCCACATCGTTGAATCAGTTCGGTGAATTTCCAGGGGGTTGCGGAGAGATGTGTGTTACTACGCACCAGATACAGAATATGGAGGAACGCCCTTGTACATCATTTGATGTAGAGCGTGGTCAAATTGGACGTGATTCTGCCACAGGGTCAGTTCATGATCTGTTTGATAGACGTAACATCGAGTATATATTTTCAATGTTGAATCGTATACGCCGGGTGTTTTGAGTTAAAGTAAGGATTTTCGTTCCAAGGGCATGTTTCCGGTACACGGTACAACTTTCTACGAGGCGTTACGAAGTCTCACACCACACGCCGGTGCACGGTCACATATATCGAGAAGCTACAATACACGGGATATTGAACTTGTTTCGAAGGGAATTTACATTGATGGGGCAGGGTTCAAATCCTCAAGGATATGCTCAACTCGTCCCTAACGATTTGTTTATTCGATGCCTATTGAGAGTCTGTTTACTTGACGTTATTTATTCTCATCTGCGTTTTTTCTTGCCTACCGCTGTTCATATGAGTACATCGCCCGCGATGTCGAGTATCATTGAGAACTCTGTTAAGGGGAAACCAAATGGTTATTTATAAGAAGGTTGGATACCCGTTTTGGGCCACGAATGATCTAATAGAGGCTCAGGAATTCATCACAAGTTCTTTTCAGGGACATACTCAAGACATAGCGCATTCCCTCGAACAGCTTGACCTAGTCTCACACTCGCGGGTTGTCTTAATGAGACGGGAGGGAGGGAGTACAAACGTTGAAACGATTACTTTCGCTGTAGTTATTGTTCCGCGAGTTCTTTCAATTAGTAACTTTGGCTCGCTATAACTACTATGATTTCCCTAGTTTCCGTTTAGCCGCAATAGAACTCATCTGAGAATTGCTTCATTCGACCCAGCATCTGAAAATATCTAGAGAACGATACCGAACACGCCGTATTTACAATAAAACTGCTGAAATTCCGTTTTTGTTAACTTTGTCAACCATGTTCTGCTCATAACGACCGTCGACTTCATTCGGTCGGATTGCCGAGTAAGCAAGGACAACTAAATACCAAATGGGATCTTTGTGTTAAAGAATGGGTTTTTTAGGTGACGTTAATCGCACAAAACGGCCCGAACGGCGGACGTACATTGCGAATTTGAAATCCCGATGTCTTGAAACGAAAAAGATCAAATTTTGAGAAGGGAAGTGTACAAAATTTTTCCTGGCCAAAAACATAGGGTTATTATTCGGAATGAGTTAAAAACCAAAACTGAAAATATTCTTGATCCCCCCCCCCCTTTCATCACTCAATCGTCATTCAACACAGAAAGCGCTTTGGAACGTAGTGTATTGCTGTAATGCTCTCGGCGCCAACATAGAACCCGTGTTTATTGACTCATGGTTAAAGTTCATGTTGCCGTCTGCAACTAACGGAAAGTAAGACACATTTGCTCCATTCGTTATCGCAAGGGAAGCGAAAAACTTTTAAATCGACGCTACTCGGTAACCAAACACAATTTTGGAGATTTTCAAATTGCGTCTGGTAGACATTGCCCTACCGAATCCAAATCCGTTCCAAAATCCAGCTTCGCTCCATTCGTTACTGCAAGGGAAGCGAAAAACTTTTAAATCGACGCTACTCGATAACCAAACACAATTTTGGAGATTTTCAAATTGCGTCTGGTAGACATTGCCCTACCGAATCCAAATCCGTTCCAAAATCCAGCTTCGCTCCATTCGTTACTGCAAGGGAAGCGAAAAACTTTTAAATCGACGCTACTCGATAACCAAACACAATTTTGGAGATTTTCAAATTGCGTCTGGTAGACATTGCCCTACCGAATACAAATCCGTTCCAAAATCCAGCTTCGCTCCATTCGTTACTGCAAGAGAAGCGAAAAACTTTTAAATCGACGCTACTCGGTAACCAAACACAATTTTGGAGATTTTCAAATTGCGTCTGGTAGACATTGCCCTACTGAATACAAATCCGTTCCAAAATCCAGCTTCGCCCTATTCGTTACCGCAAGGGAAACGGAAAACTATTAAATCGACGCCACTCGGTAACATTTTTAGATTCAGTAGGGCAATATCTACCAGACGCGATTTGAAAATCTCCAAAGATGTGTTCCGTTACCGAGTAGCGTCGATTTAAAAGCTTTTCGCTTCCCCTGTGGTAACGAATGGAGCGAAACTAGATTTTGGAACAGATTTGGATTGGGTAGGGCAATATCTACCAGACGCAATTTGAAAATCTCCAAAGTTGTGTTTGGTTATTGAGTAGCGGCGATTTAAAGGTTTTGGCTTCCCCAGCGATAACGAAGAGAGCGAAGCTGCCTTTTGTAACCTTTTTAGATTCGGTAGGGCAATATCTACCAGAAGCAATTTGAAAATCTCCAAAATTGTGCTCGGTTACCGAGTAGCGTCGATTTGAAGGTTTCTCGCACCCCCTGCAGTGACGGATGTAGTGAAACTGGATTTTGAAATATTTTTAGATTCGGTAGGGCAATATCTACCAGCCGCAATTTGAAAACCAGCGAAATTGTGCTCGGTTACCGAGTAGCGTTGATTTATAGGTTTTTCGCGTCCTCTGCAGTAACGAATGGAGTGGCACTGGATTTTGGAACATTTTTGCATTTGGTAGGGCACTATCTAACAGACGCAATTAGAAAATCTCCAGAATTGTGTTTGGTTACCGAGTAGCCTCGATTTAAAAGATTTTCGCTTTCCTTGCAGTAACGAAAGGAGCGAAGCTGGATATTGGAACGGATTTGGATTCGATAGGGCAATATCTACCAGACGCAATTTGGAAATCTACAAAATTGTGTTTGGTTATCAAGTAGCATCGATTTAAATGTCTTTCGCGTCCCTTGCTATAACGAATAGAGCGAAGCTGGATTTTGTAGCATTTGTAGATTCGGTAGGGCAATATCTACCAGCCGCAATTTGAAAACCAGCGAAATTGTGTTCGGTTACCGAGTAGCGTTGATTTTAGAGTTTTTCGCTTCCCTTGCGATAACGAATAGAGCGAATCTGGATCTTGTAACATTTTTAGATTCGCTAGGGCAATATCTACCAGACGCAATTGGAAAATCTCCGAAGTTGTGTTCAGTTATCGAGTAGAGTGGTTTTAAATGTTTTTCGCTTCACCTGTGGTAACGAATGGAGCAAAACTGGAATTTGGAAAGGATTTGGATTCGGTAGGGCAATATCTACCAGCTGCAATTTAGGAATCACCGAAGTTGTGCTCGGTTATTGAGTAGCGTCGATGTAAACGTTTTTTCGCTTTTCTTTTGGTAATGAATGGAGCGAAGCTGGATATTGGAACGGATTTGGATTCGGTAGGGCAATGTCTACCAGATGCGATTTGAAAATCTCCAAAATTGTTTTCGGTTACTGAGTAGCATCGATTTAAATGTCTTTCGCGTCCCTTGCTATAACGAATAGAGCGAAGCTGGATTTTGTAGCATTTTTAGATTCGCTAGGGCAATATCTACTAGACGCAATTGGAAAATCTCCGAAGTTGTGTTCAGTTACCGAGTAGCATCGATTTAAATGTTTTTCGCTTCCCTTGCAGTAACGAATGGAGCGAAGCTGGATATTGGAACGGATTTGGATTCGGTAGGGCAGTGTCTACCAGACGCGATTTGAAAATCTCTAAAATTGTGTTCGGTTACTAAGAAGCATCGATTTAAACGTTTTTCGCTTCCTTGCGATAACGAATAGAGCGAATCTGGATCTTGTCACATTTTTAGATTCGCTAGGGCAATATCTACTAGACGCAATTCGAAAATCTCCACGATTGTGCTCGGTTACCGAGTAGCATCGATTTAAATGTTTTTCGCTTCCCCTGTGGTAACGAATGGAGCGAAACTGGAATTTGGAATGGATTTGGATTCGGTAGGGCAATATCTACCAGACGCAATTTGAAAATCTCCAAAATTGTGCTCGGTTACCGAGTAGCGTCGATTTAAAGGTTTTTGGCTTCCCTTGCGGTAATCAATGGAGCGAAGGTAGATTTCGGAACGGATTTGGATACGGTAGGGCAATGTCTACCAGACGCGATTTGAAAATCTCCAAAATTGTGTTCGGTTACCGAGTAGCGTCGATTTAAAGGTTTTTGGCTTCCCTTGCGGTAATCAATGGAGCGAAGGTAGATTTCGGAACGGATTTGGATTCATTAGGGCAATGTCTACCAGATGCAATTCATAATTCTCCAAAACAGTGCTTGGTTACCGAGTAGCATCGATTTAAAGGTTTTTGGCTTCCCTTGCGGTAATCAATGGAGCGAAGGTAGATTTCGGAACGGATTTGGATTCGGTAGGGCAATGTCTGCCAGACGCGATTTGAAAATCTCCAAAATTGTGTTCGGTTACTGAGTAGCATCGATTTAAAAGTCTTTCGCTTCCCTTGCAGTAACGAATGGAGCGAAGGTAGATTTCGGAACGGATTTGGATTCGGTAGGGCAATGTCTACCAGCCGCAATTTGAAAATCTCCAAAATTGTGTTCGGTTACCGCGTAGCTTCGATTTAAAAGATTTTCGCTTACCTTGCGCCCTTCGAGAAGAGGAATTGAACTCACTATTAACTGTGATTTTACGTTGTTCGTCTGGACGCAGTTTTGCGTCTCTGAGACCCACCCTATTCGTCTAGGCAACAAACAATACCTAGAAAACGAAATCAAACACGACGTAATTGCATTCAAAATACCGCAAATTCCCTTCTGGGCTATTTTTTAAACCAATTTTCGCCCATAACAACCATAGGGCTCGTCCGATCGGATTGCCTATGGAGTTTTTGAGTGAGAGAACGGATTTTTCAGACCACGGTAAAGGTAGGATACGGTTCGGAACAGATTTATTCTAGCTGGCGGGATAGTGGAGGAAAACATGAAAGAAAAGCATCTACACTGTAGGAATAAAGCCCACAAAACGAAAGCAACAAAAAAGAAGTGAGAAAGATAGGACAAGGAAAAGTGACGTATAAATAAATAAAAAAGCAATAATCACGGATCGTGTGTGTGAAGAAATTGAAATATAAATCTCTTCAATGAATACATAGTGAAAACCCTTGAATCATCTACAGCTTGATCTAGTTTTGCAGCTCCGAGACCCACGCCATTCGATTCAGCATCGAAAAGTACCAGTAAACGACACGAGACATGACCTGACTATAACGGAACGACGATAACTAAATATTCCAGGCGCCTGTAGGCATTTGGCACGACTTCGCGATCGAGCGGGTGGTTTTGATTAGACGGGCGGAAAGGAATACTAAAGATGAAACGATTACTTCAGTTGTAGTCATTGTCCCGCGAGTTCTTCCAATAAGTAAACTTTGTCTCACTATGATTACTCTAATCTCGCAATACGCAATTGTACACGTCTGATACCCATTCCATTCGATTCAGGATCTAAAAATACCTTGGAAACGACACCAAACACGCCATATTTGCTAGTACACTGCCAAAGTTCCGTTTTTGTCAATTTTGTTAGTTTTTTACTTTCCCCTACCCGAAGCGAAGGAAAGTATAGTAATCGGCCCAAAAAAAAAAAATTTGGGTTTTCTTCAGATCTTTACGTTTCAGACCCTACTGAGTCTAAAAAACCTAATTTCGTCGCGTGGTCCGTGTGTATGTGTGTGTGTCTGTAGTTCGATTTGCGGGAGAACGGCTGATCCGATTGAGCTGGTTCTTTTTTTGTTGTGTTCGTTATTTTTTGTAGACACCAAAATAAGGTTATGGACGATTTCAGTCGATCGGAAGGAGGGGGAGGGGGACGAAAATGTACCAAAATCTAGGGTTTTTCGCCTTTTTCTCGAAAACGGCTCCAACGATTTTGATTAAACTTTCAAATTATCTTCTCCTAATTAATACCTAACTTTTCTTCTCTATACATATCTCCATGAAAATACGGTGGACGGAGATATGGGGCCCCTGAAGCAAAAATAGGTTTTTTACACTTTTTGGCAAAACGGCTTCAGCGATTTTCACCAAACTCACAGGATGTTTTCAAATAGTTGATACCTACATATTCTATTCGATAAATGTTCCTGTGACGGTCCATTGAACAGAGATAAAAAGCAAAATGTGTCGAAAATAACGTTTTTTCTAACATTTCCGTAAATTCCAGGGTAACTTTTTCACCAGGTGTGATAAATTCTAATGGAGTGTCTTTTAGTCACCCATACCAACATTTCGTTCTGCATAATTATTTCTGTGTATATATGTTGAACGGAGATATAAGCCAAGTTAACTCAGAAAAGGAGATTTGTCGAATATTAATTTATCGGTATTACACTTTTCTCAAAAACTGCTCTAACGATTTTGATCAAACTTTCGGAGTACTCTGAACTAACTAGTCCCTACATTTTGTTCTCCATAAATGTTCCTGTAAAAGTGCGTTGAACGAAGATATAGCGCCCGCCTATTTAGGTGGTGTTCGAACTTAAAGGGGTGGCGGAAAGTTGTGTGTTGCTACGCACCAGATATTTTGTTCAGGCAATGGGCTTCGTCCGATTAAATTGCCCACGTTGGAAAAACCTTAGAATACACATCTGGGGCAGTGGTGCCTATCATTCGGGTTCGAATTGACCTATTTTCAAGATGAATGGGATGTAGTGATAACTAAGGCTCACGTACCAGAATAGCATGTTGTGTAAAGACTCACCTCTGAAATCTTCAAGGTGACGAAACATTTCCGGCGGAGTCCGTAGGTTTGACTAAAACACCGGAATATCTTGCCGCGCACTGAATTATGGAGAAGCGCGGATTCACGTCGGTTTTACGAACGGAACACGAAACACAACCGCGCCTGGTGCCACCAAACTTATCAAAACAACATTAAATTGATAAATCGGAGTTTTCTGTAATTAAATCGGGTTTCTCCAACGTCGTCTGAAATGATTAGACGATAAGAATGAACAAATCTACGATTGATTCGGCCAGACAATTTCGGAACTGGGCATCGGCCCAAATCAATGATTTACCCGCATCACTTTTATCCGCATATGTTTGTTTAAATCCGCTAATGTTGGGGTTCACGAACGTACTAGCCTATTTAGGTAGAAGTCCTCAGAAGATTTGTGCGTTTCAAGGGCTTCCTCACTTCTGTTCCTACTTCTACAAATATAAGCTGTGGCATTTCGGTTGGTATTAGCAGCCGTTATTGTCGAGGCTCAAAGGATTCAAATGTGTGTGTTCCAATGCTCAGATAACATATCATTGCACCAGAATCATTTTATCACGAGCTATCCAAAGGAAATCATAACCTTCTCGTTTCCTTGAACAGCCGGAATGAACCCCCTATTTCCGTCCTCCTTTCGTGCGTTTCAACTATGCAAAATTGGCGGAACGATTCAATACGAAACGAAAAGCAGTTATAAAACTCGTATTATTAAGTTAAAGGCAGTTCCCTGTCCGCTAAACGGTCTTCGTTTGGCGAGCGGTAACCGCGACGCATCGAGTCAACTTCTAACCGCTACGACTCCGTTTTGAAGAACTCGCGGTTTGTTATAATGTTTTAATCGTAAACCACGTTGGAGAAACCCGTTATATTGCATGGGAAATCTGAGATCAGTGATCATTGATGGTTGTTTTAAACGATAAACGTGAGCGTTTGGTGAAACCTCCAGGTGACTCGAGTTCCGTTGAGAGCGGACTGAGGCAGTTGACGAGCCCGAGCACCGCCCGGGAGAGTGGACCCGTTGAGAAGAGCAGCTCGTTGCTAACTGCAAACGCTCGAAGGACGGCCTGGAGAGACGGATCGCCCCGTCCCAACTTTTGACTACATTTTCGGATTTGGCGTTAAATTTCCTAGACTTAGAGTTCCTATTTGGATTACAAAATGAACTCCTAATAGTCAAAAACCGGCCACGAAATAAAACCAGCTGACTGACACCTAGGAAAATTAAATTCGTCTTATTTCTACAGCAACGCTTTCAAATTATCTTCTACTAGTTAATACCTAACTTTTATTCTCTATAAATATGTTCATGAAAATTAGGTGAACGGTCATATAGGTCTAAAAAGCGAGAATTGGTATTTTACGCGTGGGAAAACGGCCTCAACGGCCACAAAACTCACAGAATGTACTCAATCAGTTGATGCCTTTATATTGTTCTCAGTAAATGTTCCTCTGAGAGTCCATCGAACAAATATAAAACTCAAAATGAGTCAGAAATAATGTTTTGTTGAAGATTTTTGCAATTTCCCGAGTAACCGTGTTACTGAATTTGATCAACCTTACGGATTGCTTTGACACAACCTATTCCCACATCGTTGAATCAGTTCGGTGAATTTCCAGGGGGTTGCGGAGAGATGTGTGTTACTACGCACCAGATACAGAATATGGAGGAACGCCCTTGTACATCATTTGATGTAGAGCGTGGTCAAATTGGACGTGATTCTGCCACAGGGTCAGTTCATGATCTGTTTGATAGACGTAACATCGAGTATAGATTTTCAAAGTTGAATCGTATACGCCGGGTGTTTTGAGTTAAAGTAAGGATTTTCGTTCCAAGGGCATGTTTCCGGTACACGGTACAACTTTCTACGAGGCGTTACGAAGTCTCACACCACACGCCGGTGCACGGTCACATATATCGAGAAGCTACAATACACGGGATATTGAACTCGTTTCGAAGGGAATTTACATTGATGGGGCAGGGTTCAAATCCTCAAGGATATGCTCAACTCGTCCCTAACGATTTGTTTATTCGATGCCTATTGAGAGTCTGTTTACTTGACGTTATTTATTCTCATCTGCGTTTTTTCTTGCCTACCGCTGTTCATATGAGTACATCGCCCGCGATGTCGAGTATCATTGAGAACTCTGTTAAGGGGAAACCAAATGGTTATTTATAAGAAGGTTGGATACCCGTTTTGGGCCACGAATGATCTAATAGAGGCTCAGGAATTCATCACAAGTTCTTTTCAGGGACATACTCAAGACATAGCGCATTCCCTCGAACAGCTTGACCTAGTCTCACACTCGCGGGTTGTCTTAATGAGACGGGAGGGAGGGAGTACAAACGTTGAAACGATTACTTTCGCTGTAGTTATTGTTCCGCGAGTTCTTTCAATTAGTAACTTTGGCTCGCTATAACTACTATGATTTCCCTAGTTTCCGTCTAGACGCAATAGAACTCATCTGAGAATTGCTTCATTCGACCCAGCATCTGAAAATATCTAGAGAACGATACCGAACACGCCGTATTTACAATAAAACTGCTGAAATTCCGTTTTTGTTAACTTTGTCAACCATGTTCTGCTCATAACGACCGTCGACTTCATTCGGTCGGATTGCCGAGTAAGCAAGGACAACTAAATACCAAATGGGATCTTTGTGTTAAAGAATGGGTTTTTTAGGTGACGTTAAAAGCACAAAACGGCCCGAACGGCGGACGTACATAGCGAATTTGAAATCCCGATGTCTTGAAACGAAAAAGATCAAATTTTGAGAAGGGGGGGGGGGTGTACAAAATTTTTCCTGGCCAAAAACATAGGGTTATTATTCGGAATGAGTTAAAAACCAAAACTGAAAATATTCTTGATCCCCCCCCCTTTCATCACTCAATCGTCATTCAACACAGAAAGCGCTTTGGAACGTAGTGTATTGCTGTAATGCTCTCGGCGCCAACATAGAACCCGTGTTTATTGACTCATGGTTAAAGTTCATGTTGCCGTCTGCAACTAACGGAAAGTAAGACACATTTGCTCCATTCGTTATCGCAAGGGAAGCGAAAAACTTTTAAATCGACGCTACTCGGTAACCAAACACAATTTTGGAGATTTTCAAATTGCGTCTGGTAGACATTGCCCTACCGAATACAAATCCGTTCCAAAATCCAGCTTTGCTCCATTCGTTACTGCAAGGGAAGCGAAAAACTTTTAAATCGACGCAACTCGGTAACCAAACACAATTTTGGAGATTTTCAAATTGCGTCTGGTAGACATTGCCCTACCGAATCCAAATCCGTTCCAAAATCCAGCTTCGCTCCATTCGTTACTGCAAGGGAAGCGAAAAACTTTTAAATCGACGCTACTCGATAACCAAACACAATTTTGGAGATTTTCAAATTGCGTCTGGTAGACATTGCCCTACCGAATACAAATCCGTTCCAAAATCCAGCTTCGCTCCATTCGTTACTGCAAGGGAAGCGAAAAACTTTTAAATCGACGCTACTCGATAACCAAACACAATTTTGGAGATTTTCAAATTGCGTCTGGTAGACATTGCCCTACCGAATACAAATCCGTTCCAAAATCCAGCTTCGCTCCATTCGTTACTGCAAGGGAAGCGAAAAACTTTTAAATCGACGCTACTCGGTAACCAAACACAATTTTGGAGATTTTCAAATTGCGTCTGGTAGACATTGCCCTACCGAATCCAAATCCGTTCCAAAATCCAGCTTCGCTCCATTCGTTACTGCAAGGGAAGCGAAAAACTTTTAAATCGACGCTACTCGATAACCAAACACAATTTTGGAGATTTTCAAATTGCGTCTGGTAGACATTGCCCTATCGAATCCAAATCCGTTCCAATATCCAGCTTCGCTCCATTCGTTACTGCAAGGGAAGCGAAAAACTTTTAAATCGACGCTACTCGGTAACCAAACACAATTTTGGAGATTTTCAAATTGCGTCTGGTAGACATTGCCCTACTGAATACAAATCCGTTCCAAAATCCAGCTTCGCCCTATTCGTTACCGCTAGGGAAACGGAAAACTATTAAATCGACGCCACTCGGTAACATTTTTAGATTCAGTAGGGCAATATCTACCAGACGCGATTTGAAAATCTCCAAAGATGTGTTTGGTTATTGAGTAGCGGCGATTTAAAAGCTTTTCGCTTCCCCTGTGGTAACGAATGGAGCGAAACTAGATTTTGGAACAGATTTGGATTGGGTAGGGCAATATCTACCAGAAGCAATTTGAAAATCTCCAAAATTGTGCTCGGTTACCGAGTAGCGTCGATTCAAAGGTTTTTAGCTAGCCCTGCCGTAACGGATGGAGTGCAACTGGATTTTGAAACATGTTTAGAATCAGTGGGTGAATATCTAGCAGACCCAGTTTGAAAATTTGCAAAATTGTGCTCGGTCACCGAGTTACGTCGATTTAAAGGTTTTTAGCCCTCCCTGCCGTAACGGATGGAGTGCAACTGGATTTTGAAACATGTTTAGAATCAGTGGGTGAATATCTAGCAGACCCAGTTTGAAAATTTGCAAAATTGTGCTCGGTCACCGAGTTACGTCGATTTAAAGGTTTTTAGCTAGCCCTGCCGTAACGGATGGAGTGAAGCTGGATTTTGAAACATGTTTAGAATCAGTGGGTGAATATCTAGCAGACCCAGTTTGAAAATTTGCAAAATTGTGCTCGGTCACCGAGTAGCGTCGATTCAAAGGTTTTTAGCTTGCCCTGCCGTAACGGATGGAGTGCAACTGGATTTTGAAACATGTTTAGAATCAGTGGGTGAATATCTAGCAGACCCAGTTTGAAAATTTGCAAAATTGTGCTCGGTCACCGAGTTACGTCGATTTAAAGGTTTTTAGCTAGCCCTGCCGTAACGGATGGAGTGAAGCTGGATTTTGAAACATGTTTAGAATCAGTGGGTGAATATCTAGCAGACCCAGTTTGAAAATTTGCAAAATTGTGCTCGGTCACCGAGTTACGTCGATTTAAAGGTTTTTAGCTAGCCCTGCCGTAACGGATGAAGTGAAACTGGATTTTGAAACATGTTTAGAATCAGTGGGTGAATATCTAGCAGACCCAGTTTGAAAATTTGCAAAATTGTGCTCGGTCACCGAGTAGCGTCGATTCAAAGGTTTTTAGCTTGCCCTGCCGTAACGGATGGAGTGAAACTGGATTTTGAAACATGTTTAGAATCAGTGGGTGAATATCTAGCAGACCCAGTTTGAAAATTTGCAAAATTGTGCTCGGTCACCGAGTAGCGTCGATTCAAAGGTTTTTAGCTTGCCCTGCCGTAACGGATGGAGTGCAACTGGATTTTGAAACATGTTTAGAATCAGTGGGTGAATATCTAGCAGACCCAGTTTGAAAATTTGCAAAATTGTGCTCGGTCACCGAGTAACGTCGATTTAAATGTTTTCAGCTTGCCCTGCCGTAACGGATGGAGTGAAGCTGGATTTTGAAACATGTTTAGAATCAGTGGGTGAATATCTAGCAGACCCAGTTTGAAAATTTGCAAAATTGTGCTCGGTCACCGAGTTACGTCGATTTAAAGGTTTTTAGCCCTCCCTGCCGTAACGGATGAAGTGGAACTGGATTTTGAAACATGTTTAGAATCAGTGGGTGAATATCTAGCAGACCCAGTTTGAAAATTTGCAAAATTGTGCTCGGTCACCGAGTAGCGTCGATTCAAAGGTTTTTAGCTTGCCCTGCCGTAACGGATGGAGTGAAACTGGATTTTGAAACATGTTTAGAATCAGTGGGTGAATATCTAGCAGACCCAGTTTGAAAATTTGCAAAATTGTGCTCGGTCACCGAGTAACGTCGATTTAAATGTTTTTAGCTTGCCCTGCCGTAACGGATGGAGTGAAACTGGATTTTGAAACTTGTTTAGAATCAGTAGGTGAATATCTAGCAGACTCAGTTTGAAAGTTTGCAAAATTGTGCTCGGTCACCGAGTAACGTCGATTTAAATGTTTTTAGCTTGCCCTGCCGTAACGGATGGAGTGAAACTGGATTTTGAAACATGTTTAGAATCAGTGGGTGAATATCTAGCAGACCCAGTTTGAAAATTTGCAAAATTGTGCTCGGTCACCGAGTAACGTCGATTTAAATGTTTTCAGCTTGCCCTGCCGTAACGGATGGAGTGAAACTGGATTTTGAAACATGTTTAGAATCAGTGGGTGAATATCTAGCAGACCCAGTTTGAAAGTTTGCAAAATTGTGCTCGGTCACCGAGTAACGTCGATTTAAATGTTTTTAGCTTGCCCTGCCGTAACGGATGGAGTGAAACTGGATTTTGAAACTTGTTTAGAATCAGTAGGTGAATATCTAGCAGACTCAGTTTGAAAGTTTGCAAAATTGTGCTCGGTCACCGAGTAACGTCGATTTAAATGTTTTCAGCTTGCCCTGCCGTAACGGATGGAGTGAAACTGGATTTTGAAACTTGTTTAGAATCAGTAGGTGAATATCTAGCAGACTCAGTTTGAAAGTTTGCAAAATTGTGCTCGGTCACCGAGTAACGTCGATTTAAATGTTTTCAGCTTGCCCTGCCGTAACGGATGGAGTGAAACTGGATTTTGAAACTTGTTTAGAATCAGTAGGTGAATATCTAGCAGACTCAGTTTGAAAGTTTGCAAAATTGTGCTCGGTCACCGAGTTACGTCGATTTAAAGGTTTTTAGCTAGCCCTGCCGTAACGGATGGAGTGAAACTGGATTTTGAAACATGCTTAGAATCAGTGGGTGAATATCTAGCAGACCCAGTTTGAAAATTTGCAAAATTGTGCTCGGTCACCGAGTAGCGTCGATTCAAAGGTTTTTAGCTTGCCCTGCCGTAACGGATGGAGTGAAACTGGATTTTGAAACTTGTTTAGAATCAGTAGGTGAATATCTAGCAGACTCAGTTTGAAAGTTTGCAAAATTGTGCTCGGTCACCGAGTAACGTCGATTTAAATGTTTTCAGCTTGCCCTGCCGTAACGGATGGAGTGAAACTGGATTTTGAAACATGTTTAGAATCAGTGGGTGAATATCTAGCAGACCCAGTTTGAAAGTTTGTAAAATTGTGCTCGGTCACCGAGTAACGTCGATTTAAATGTTTTTAGCTTGCCCTGCCGTAACGGATGGAGTGAAACTGGATTTTGAAACTTGTTTAGAATCAGTAGGTGAATATCTAGCAGACTCAGTTTGAAAGTTTGCAAAATTGTGCTCGGTCACCGAGTAACGTCGATTTAAATGTTTTTAGCTTGCCCTGCCGTAACGGATGGAGTGAAACTGGATTTTGAAACATGTTTAGAATCAGTGGGTGAATATCTAGCAGACCCAGTTTGAAAATTTGCCAAATTGTGCTCGGTCACCGAGTAACGTCGATTTAAATGTTTTCAGCTTGCCCTGCCGTAACGGATGGAGTGAAACTGGATTTTGAAACATGTTTAGAATCAGTGGGTGAATATCTAGCAGACCCAGTTTGAAAGTTTGCAAAATTGTGCTCGGTCACCGAGTAACGTCGATTTAAATGTTTTTAGCTTGCCCTGCCGTAACGGATGGAGTGAAACTGGATTTTGAAACTTGTTTAGAATCAGTAGGTGAATATCTAGCAGACTCAGTTTGAAAGTTTGCAAAATTGTGCTCGGTCACCGAGTAACGTCGATTTAAATGTTTTTAGCTTGCCCTGCCGTAACGGATGGAGTGAAACTGGATTTTGAAACATGTTTAGAATCAGTGGGTGAATATCTAGCAGACCCAGTTTGAAAATTTGCAAAATTGTGCTCGGTCACCGAGTAACGTCGATTTAAATGTTTTCAGCTTGCCCTGCCGTAACGGATGGAGTGAAACTGGATTTTGAAACATGTTTAGAATCAGTGGGTGAATATCTAGCAGACCCAGTTTGAAAGTTTGCAAAATTGTGCTCGGTCACCGAGTAACGTCGATTTAAATGTTTTTAGCTTGCCCTGCCGTAACGGATGGAGTGAAACTGGATTTTGAAACTTGTTTAGAATCAGTAGGTGAATATCTAGCAGACTCAGTTTGAAAGTTTGCAAAATTGTGCTCGGTCACCGAGTAACGTCGATTTAAATGTTTTCAGCTTGCCCTGCCGTAACGGATGGAGTGAAACTGGATTTTGAAACATGTTTAGAATCAGTGGGTGAATATCTAGCAGACCCAGTTTGAAAATTTGCAAAATTGTGCTCGGTCACCGAGTAACGTCGATTTAAATGTTTTCAGCTTGCCCTGCCGTAACGGATGGAGTGAAACTGGATTTTGAAACTTGTTTAGAATCAATAGGTGAATATCTAGCAGACGCAATTTGAAAATTTGCTAAATTGTGCTCGGTCACCGAGTAGCGTCGATTCAAAGGTTTTTCGCTTGCCCTGCGATAACGGATGGAGTGAAACTGGATTTTGAAACTTGTTTAGAATCAGTAGGTGAATATCTAGCAGACTCAGTTTGAAAGTTTGCAAAATTGTGCTCGGTCACCGAGTAACGTCGATTTAAATGTTTTCAGCTTGCCCTGCCGTAACGGATGGAGTGAAACTGGATTTTGAAACATGTTTAGAATCAGTGGGTGAATATCTAGCAGACCCAGTTTGAAAATTTGCAAAATTGTGCTCGGTCACCGAGTAACGTCGATTTAAATGTTTTCAGCTTGCCCTGCCGTAACGGATGGAGTGAAACTGGATTTTGAAACTTGTTTAGAATCAGTAGGTGAATATCTAGCAGACGCAATTTGAAAATTTGCTAAATTGTGCTCGGTCACCGAGTAGCGTCGATTCAAAGGTTTTTCGCTTGCCCTGCGATAACGGATGGAGTGAAACTGGATTTTGAAACTTGTTTAGAATCAGTAGGTGAATATCTAGCAGACTCAGTTTGAAAGTTTGCAAAATTGTGCTCGGTCACCGAGTTACGTCGATTTAAAGGTTTTTAGCTAGCCCTGCCGTAACAGATGGAGTGAAACTGGATTTTGAAACATGTTTAGAATCAGTGGGTGAATATCTAGCAGACCCAGTTTGGAAATTTGCAAAATTGTGCTCGGTCACCGAGTAGCGTCGATTCAAAGGTTTTTAGCTTGCCCTGCCGTAACGGATGGAGTGAAACTGGATTTTGAAACTTGTTTAGAATCAGTAGGTGAATATCTAGCAGACGCAGTTTGAAAATTAGCAAAATTGTGCTCGGTCACCGAGTAGCGTGGTTTTAAATGTTTTTGTACTTGGGGTCATGCTTTGTTTGGTTTCTCTTTTTATTCTTCACAAAATCAAATCACTAATGGCCAAAGGATCCACCTTGGCCTCTCCTTTATCAAACCTGGCTCTACTGTATTCTGCACCTTTCTCCATTTCCCGACTAGCCTGTGCTCTCATCTGCTCCAATGGTACGCGTGGATTACCACAGGCATCCTCTCCTGCAGTGATGAGTTCCCTCGGTCGTGATATGCTACCAAACACGAGTTCCATAGGAGAACATTTGGTAACACGATGAGGGGCACTATTGATGGCTAACTGCACATCACCGACTACCTGCTGCTAAGATTTTCCTTCCTCGGACTTTGCAACTGTCAAACATGTCTTTCAAACCCTCATTTGCCTCTCCACTTGCCCACTGGCACGACTTGTCCCAGTTGCAATAAAATGCAACTGAATCCGGGACTGCGCACAGTACTCCTTGAAGTTTCTGTTGGCAAAAGATCTACCTTGATCTACTACCAATAAGGATGGAGGACCGAACAAATTAATGGCGCTAGTCACAGCTCGAATGCTGGCCACTACTAACTGGAAAGGGATCGGTTTCGCAGATAGCTGTAAATAACGAGAAAGCATCACTGAAGGAAGCGCCAAATGGTTCCCGAAAACCCGTCTCGCAGACGTTGACTTTGTCTATAACTGAACAATTCTAAAGAGCAACAGTCGAATGAGGAGAAACCTGCGTTACAGTACATGAAACATTTTGCTGGTTAGGTGCACTTTCTCGGGTAATGTTGGCTAGGGCTTCAGCAGTAGTCAAAATACAGTTAGTATTTGTTATAATCATGTGGTAATTCTGTGAAATTATTTCACAACCAACAACGATTGGGACAATCAAAAATTTGTCTGGCACGAGATGAAACAAAATTTTCAATGGAAACCCATCAATAATGACAGAACAATGTACTTGATTCGTACATGACACTGTGGATTCACCTAATCCATGCTACGTTACTGAGTTTCCAAATCGTGTGCCCTCAAATTTAGAATCTAGACTTAGTCCCAATAGAGAGTACTATGAACCACTGTCAAATTGGTAAAGAAAACGCTCACCCTTATGATCGAGCTGGCCCATGGGATTGACTTGGCAAAAGGTGACTCGCTTATCCAGTGGCTGCCGGCTCGCCTTTCTTCTCTGAGGTCTTCAACGGACATCTGGAGGAGAAATGCCCTGGGCGCTTGCAGTTGTAGGAGACATCCGGCCTGGTGGATCCAGTCGTTGATCTCGATGATGACGTAGAATTTGAGGTAGCCACTGGGCGGCAGCACCCTTCAGAGCTCTTCCCAACGATAATAGCACTTTGCCACCTTTCTGCGGACTTTCGTTCATGAAAACGTCGACGGTAGAGCACCAAGCGCGAGCGTTTATTAAGGACACGTCAGGGTCGAACTCAGGTAGCGAGACTGGAGCTTGCGGGGGGTCGGAGTTCCGCCTCTCGGTCCTCTTGTTTCGTTCGGTTCTCTCCGCATACACCAAAAATTGTTGCATGGTTTTCATTTGCTCTCGAGCAAAATCCGTCCACGAATCATCTTCTTGAGAACGAGAACGAAATCGACGAAAGCCATCGTCATCATCATACCTGTCGCGATCATTACTTGATGACGGACGATGACGCCTGGGACGTCGGGGAGATCCCACTCCTGATGTTGCAGCCGAGTCGGGGAGATCCCACTTCTGATGTTGCAGCCGAGTCGGGATGATTCGGGTGATCTCCTTCACTTATCTCGCCGACCTCGAATTCCCGATGCATGGCAAAGACACAATTGAAGAAACTAGTTTTAATGACTACTGAATAATTAGATTTAAAGTGAAATTGGTAAACGGAAAAGTAGTACGTCAAGATGGCGAAGCTCCCCGTCCGGACTCTTGCCGTAAACTGCCCTGGCGTTGGAGAGGGTGTACCCTTCCCCCTCCGACAGACAGGGTGCGACGCGAAAAGATCGCACTGATAATCTTGACGTAGGTAGGGAGGCGAACTGCTACAGGTCTTTTTCTTTATTTGATGACTGTACCTAAACCCTCGACGAGGATTATATCAGTCATAGAAGTTGCGGTTTCGCTAATATGCAAGAGGCCGGCCCCTGCAGCATCCACCGAACTCAGACCTGTGGAGGTACGGCAGGTATTTGGTCGTTAGCCAGTCTCACCGTAGAGAGCTGTTGCCCGTGTGTTACCGCGGGGAGGTGACCACCTGAGGAATCCCGTACCATCTGGGAGTAGTTCTTAATCTTGTTCCCTACCTGATCTTACTTTTTACTTGGGTGGCAAGTTTCAAAAGGACAGATCAACTATAACCACGTTTCTTAGCCATCACCTTCTTTGCGAACTTTGCAAAATGGTTATGGGCTTCCTTTGTAGCAGTCAATGCTGCTAAGTTCGTTTGCCCTCCCAACAAACGTCGCTCACTGTTGTAGAAACTACAGTGGAGCAGCACATGGTTTCTTGTATCCTCCGCACTGGAGGCACAAGACGTGCAAAATGGAGAGTCTTTCAGAGAAAAGAAGTGGAGCCGCGCATTGAAGTCACCATGTCCCGTGAGGAACTGGCTCGTCCAGTGGTCTGGCTCAACCCATTTTCTAGAAAGACGTTCACGGATGTTGGGGAAGAACTCATACGTATCACGTCCCTTTGACGAGGATTCCCATCTCGCTTGCCATTTCTCTAGAGCCCATTCATCGATGGCGGCAAGTTTCTGTTCTGTGGTGAGATCCGCACGGAGTTCAGCCCAAAGCGGGGGAAGCTCCCGTTTCACTCTCCACTTGTCAATCATGCACTCAACAGCCAAATCAACTGGTAACTGACCAGTGATCACCTGGAGTGCTTCTGTTGATACAGTCTTGTAGGCCTTGGTGATCCACAGGAGCGCAGCTCTCTGGGATTGGGCCAATACTCTCTTTTGACTGATTGTTAGTTTGCTACCCCAGACAACGGGGTAGTAGCCAATCACACCTAGATATATGGCCTTATACATGAGGATAGTGTCGTGGTAACACACACCCCAAGTGGCCTTAGTAATGGCACGCAGTGAGGCAAACCTTGCAATGGTAGTGCCTTTAAGGGACTGGAGGTGTTGGTTGAAACCCCACCTCTCACCTATATTCACTCCTAAATACTTGACGTGCTTTTCAAGAAGGAGCCTGTGGCCGCCAAAGCGTATTGTGGGTGGATTATTCACTTTCCCCTTCAAGAGGATTAGCTGGGTCTTTTCCTCAGCCACCTGCATCTTGACATGCTCGCACCATTGGTTGACAGTGCGGAGCACGTGGAGGGTTTTTTCTTCAATTTGGCGGACTGACTCTGCAAACATCAGCACAGTCAAGTCATCCACATAGGCGTACGGCTCGCAGTCAGTCTCCATGAGTTTCCTGAGAAGACCTTCGAAGAAGGCATTCCAGAGTGCTGGTCCTAGGACCGAGCCCTGTGGGCACCCCTTCTCAATCTTTCTCCGGACGGAGACATGCCTGCTTTCGATCGTAGCAGTTCTGTCTGTCAGGTAACTTCTGACGAGCGAGTACAGGTTGCGGGGGATTCCCCTACCTTTGAGCTCATTAAGGAGCGCTGGCCACCAAAGGTTGTCAAACGCTCCTCTGATGTCAATCAGAACTGCTACGACGTACTTAGCCGGTGCCAGCAGGGAAACACGCCGAATCTCGACAATGACATCCTGCGTGGACCTTCCTTTGGTACACCCATATTGCCTGCCTGTGAGGTTGCGGCCAAAGACTCCTTCGAGGGACTGCAACATCAAGATTACTAGAGTTTTGCGTAAAATGGAAAGAAGGCTGAGCAGTCTCCATGATCGGGGGTCCGACTGATCGCACTTGCCTCCCTTTTGAAGAGTGACAACACGCGCAGACTTCCACTGAGTGGGGAACTGTCCGACCTGCAGACAGTCATTATATAAATTAAGGAGGCCGCTGGAGATCGTCCGCTCAGCCTTCCTTAGCATATTGCTTTCTATTTTATCTGGCCCAGGAGATTTGTTGGGCTTTAAGGTCGCAAGGGCCCTGCTGAGGTCGCCTGTTGTCCACAGTGGGATGTCGGGCTCGTTCGGAGGGTCCATGATCAGCTCCCTTGCTGCCCTCCGGGCTTCAGTGTCTCGAGCTACTTGGTCATCTGGGAACGCCTTCTCAAGGAGGGTTTCCAGTGAACGTTCAATGCTGCAGGCCCAGCCTGACTCATTTTGCATCGCAGCTAAGACCTGCTCTACATTTGCTTTTCCTATGGAGGACTTGTAGTGTCTGCCCCAGGGGTTCTCAGAGCTCTCCGCTTCCACAAAATTTCGCCAGCCTTGCCGTTTGGCTCGTTTGATGGCGCGGTGGAAGGCCTTCTTCTCTTGGATGAAGGCAGTTCGGAGTGTTGCTCTGGCATCAGGGTCACGAGTGTTTTAGTACATCCTTCTGGCTCTATTTGCACTTTGCTTGAGGGGATTAAGTTCCTCAGTCCACCATGGGACTTTGATCGCCCTGTGCTTCTGTTGGCCAAGTACAGAGAGCCCAGCAGAGTGCAGTGCTGTGGTAAATATGTCCACTTTGCTGTCCACCTCTTCAGGTGTGGATGCTTGTGCTATTAGGTCGGTGTCTGCGGCACGCAGATCACCTTCCAGTACCCTACAGAATTGTGGCCAGTCAGCATTTTTTGTGCGGAATCACTTTTCACGCGTGTCTTTGCAGAGGATGTTGTCATCCGTGATGGCAAAGTCAATAACCAAGTGATCGCTCTGCGTTGCACCTGGTATGACTCGCCAACCCTGCAATTTGAGTAGCAGGGTGTGAGACACGGCTGTGACGTCTATACACGACCTTCCTCCCGGACCATCATAGGTCGCCTCAGTCATGGGGTCGTTGGCAACAACCAAGTTGTACCTGGTGAGCAGCTCAATATACGCCTCGCCCGCCCCATCCAGGGTTGGGGATCCCCACAATGGTGATCTGGCATTTGCATCGGCACAGACTATGCAGGGTCGTCCTGATAGGCCTGCTAGAGCCCGCTCAAGTGGTTGAAGGCTGTTGGCAACTGGTGCGCCAAATTGCCTGTAGAATGATATTACAACCAGCTCAAAGCCACCGGCTCGGATGAGCACGCGGCCAAGTGCTGGCTGTTCAGGTGAGTGAGTGCGAGCATGTCAATGGACGGGTCAATGCAGGCCACTGCTGCCTTGGCTCCCGTTCTTGCTCCAGCCACCACTCGTGCCTGCGATCCCAGACCAAGAGTTTTGGATCCTATGTATGGTTCCTGTATGGCGAGAACACTGCAGCGTTTCTTGAGTGCATTTTGCAGCAACTCTGCCATAACTGGGGAACTCTTATTGGTGTTGTGCTGAAGGATTCGAACTGTTTTTGACCTATTCATAATCCACTCGTGACTCCTGGAGGGCAATCGCTCGCTGACGAATGGTACAGCGTGCGTCTCGTGTAGAGTGTGCGACCTGTTGGATTTTGCGTTCGACGCAATTGGCACACTTGAGGGGAGCATCACGCTTGCATTCCTTACTCAGATGTGGCAAGGCGCACCAGGCGCAGACAACAGGTCTTGTACAGGCCACTGCCAGGTGGCCATAGCGCTGGCATTTGTAGCACTGAGTGGGGGCTTGGTACTGTAGCGGTACTGGTAGCGAACTGCTACATATATCACCATTTTACACTGCATCTGTTTGTTGCGCATTGACGATTAGACTCGTTTCCAGGTGAACTCGTTGCAAAGCTGGATAAAAATATCTGGTGCGTTGCAACACACAACTTTCCTTAGTTCTACGTCAATTCACTTTGTACATGGCTAATTCTATTTAATCAATTCATTTATCACTCAGTTAATTTGAACTTGGTCAAACAACACTTCACAGCAGCAGGAAGCGGTAGCGCTTACAGTTCCGGAATTTATTGTGCTGCTCGTACTCATTGCAGGACCATTATTGAGCAATTGGTACACAGATAATTAATGAGGCTGTAAACACGATTTTTCAAAAAAAGGATAGTAATCACTTTTGCAGAGTTATAACTGTTACAACTGGTAGTAAGCGAAACGGCAGTAGTTGAAATTCAGGAATTTCTGGAGTGAGCCCCATCTATCTCATGAGCGTTTTTAAACACTCACCCTTTAGGTATATGATTGGAATACAATACCGAATTTTTTTGACAAGAATTCCAGCGGAGTTTATGAAGAAAAAACTGCGCGAAAAACGCTTTTGGTCGAAAATTTTGATAATTTATTGTGCTGCTCTCGTCATTTTCCCACGAATGAGAATTTTATAGTATCATTGCCTCATTGAGAGCTATAATAATCAATATAAAAAATGTAATTAAAATCGTTAGAGCCGTTTTTGAGAAAAAAAATTTGGTGTTTTGATCACTATGATGACTATAGTTAACTTTCGGTGGATTTTGCCCATACCCTCACGATTGCGTCCCATGGTAACTCGTAGGCTAGACATCAAGTTTCAGCTGATTTGGTACGGTTGTTTTCTCTAAAAACCGCGCTAAAATCGATTTCGTCGAAAGTTTTGGTAATTTATTGTGCTGCTCTCGTCATTTTCCCATAAATGGAAATTTTATGGTATAGTTGCCATATTTGGAGCTACCAATATAAAAAATTTAATCAAAATCGTTAGAGCCGTTTTTGAGAAAAAAAATATTTGTTGTTTTGATCACTATGATAACTATAGTTAAATTTCGGTGGATTTTGTTCATACCCTTATTTTGGCGTCCCATAGTGACTTCCGGGCTAGATATCAAGTTTGAGCTGATTTGGTACGGTGGTTCTCTCTAAAAATCGTTCACAGACACACATACACACAGACCATTTTCCCAAATAGTGTTTTTCGGACTCAGGGGGGTCTGAAACGTAAAGATCTGAAGAGAACTCAAAATTTTTTTTTCAGCCGATTACATAACTTTCCTTTCTACTTCGTAGAGCAAGGAAAGTAAAAAATTGTTGTCAACTTTCCACCGGGCGCACACCAACTCGTCGCAGAGAGGATGCCGAAGTCACCTGGACAACGTCACTTGCCCGTAGTCACCAAAATCAGCGTCCACGTCCATGTAAACTCGAGCGCGGTCGCCTGTGTAAACTGAATCAGGATTGGTCACCCACGATGGCTGCATCGCTTGAGCTAGAACGTTGTTCACTACATCACTGCTCGTCTCCTCTGCGAGCACAACTCTCCTCAAATCCTGTTTGTGAGTCACAATGACTCCTATTTCAGTACACTGACACCTTCGACGATTGCAAGCACCGCATCTTCTAATTTTGTGATAGCTTTAACCCTCAGCTCACTTATCTCTTCCAGTTCTTGATAGTTCAACGGCGTCCCTTCGGCCAACTTAATTCGTATAGCCAACGGAGCAATTTTCTGAAGACTAGGAGGTTGAGGACGAAGATGAGGTTCGACGTCCATATCGTTTCCGTAATCAATGAAAAAAACGGAGTACGGGTTCAGGCTCGTCAGCAAAGCTCGGCACCAACAACTGCTGAAGTTGAAGTTATACAGTTCGTTCTTTCTAGGCACAACTTCAGTTTTCTCTGGAGCAAGTTCTTCCAGAGTTTTGTCCAGGTCGAGGAGACAAGCCATCCCCTCGGCAGTGATGACCCACATATAATTCAAACTCTCTTTGTGCATTATAGTCACCTCTTTGAACGTTTCTTTGGACATAGGGAATGCTAGTTGATTGGAAAGTTCCAGTTGAGGTTCTCCAGAGACGCATTCAGCTCTTAGTTGTGAGCTTCCTGAAGACTGCGCTGGCTTGTTCTCAATGGCTGGAGGCTCAGGGTCGCCCTGAAGCCAGACCTGCCAACTCCCGTCAGGCATGCATTTTATTGCATTTATCATTATCAGTGTTTGCGCTCAGTTTCTGGAAGGCTCATCCCTGTGGACAAGCCTCACTATTGCTGGATTTTGGCAATGGCATCCCTCATCATCATGTTGTGCTCGACGCTAAAATTCATGAGGATTGTATCGTAGGGCAGCACAATTGTTTGATTGACCCAGCGCGGAAAGCTATTATTGTTCAAGGACACAGCCACAATAATACCGTTCAGTCAGCATGCAGTACTGCACTAGTTGACGATGACGATAACTTCCAGGAAATGAGCCTGTTTGATGCACCATCGTCGCTTAACTCACATAGCAAAGGAACGCTACCAGCTCATATCCAAGCGTTGGCCAAGTCATTCACTTCCAGTGTCACCGTTTGACAGAGTTTTGATGCGCTGGCTTTACTCGAGGAATTTGCGGATGTTTTTGCTACGTGTGGGAAGGATTTGGGGTGTATTTCAGGTTTCTCACACTCAGTGGATGTAGGAAATAGTGCACCCATTTGCCAACCACCTCATAGAATTGCACTTCATCAACTAGCAGAGGTTGACAGCACCATCAGCGATGTGGAGGAGATTGGTATAATCGAAGCATCACAGTGTCCTTGGGCAAGTCCAATAGTTTTGGTTCCCAAAAAGGATAACTCGACACGATTCTGCATAGATTTACGTCAGTTGAATGAGGTGGCCAGGAAAGACTCTTATCCTCTACCAAAAACTGATGAACTCACAGGTGGGAGCAATTGGTTTTCTACTTGACTTGCCAGTCCACCTGCTGATGGGTTCAGTCCCTGGTGTATAAACGAAGGCCGAATATGCGAAGTCTTTGCAGGAGCACCTTGTAGCAACGTACGAGTTAGCACGAGGTAAGCTGCTGGCAGCAGCTGAAGGAGCAAAGAGAAGATACGATACCAGGGCTACGCAACCGTGATTTAAAGTCGGGGACCAAGTATGGTGTTTTTGGTCGCGGCGTACAGTAGAAAAATGTCCTAAACTCCAGTCACCATGGGAAGGGCCCTGCAAAATTTTCAAAGTCATTTCTAACGTGGTTTTTCGCATTCGTCGACCGAGAGGACGCCCAAGAGTAATCCATGCAGACCGCCTAACCCTGTATACAGCAGCTACATCTGAAGGAGAAGAAGGGGAATGATGCTACAGGGAACCGCTCAGTTACAACTGACAGCGAAGTTTCGAGCGAATCAGGGCATTTGAGGTGCCCAATCAGCACAAATGGCCCAGACGAGCCTCCACTGAATGAACAAGTTTGGTTTGTTCAGTTACATCACTCCACCCTTCATGAAGTGCCTGTCCTCAGGTACTCATGAACATTGCAGTTTCTTGCCATGTACTGCAATCAGGGCATTGCTGTCCACCCAACGAAGGGGAACCTAATATTGAGCAGAGAAAGAGAGAGAGTAAGAGAATTTTGATTAAAGTTTCAAAAGTGTGCCTGTGTTTATGGTGGGAGTATTGATGTACTACAAATAAACATTCACTCCACAATGTTTCTGGCGTACATATGTTCCACGCAGCTGTGACATCCTGGGTTCAGAGAATCGGTCCATCTCTTGGTGCAAGACGATTCTATCAGTAGGAGAGTCGAAGTTTCTCTCCTCCTCAGAGGACACATGTCCTCAGTTGTTCCAGAAGGGGTAGTTCTGACTGAAGATGCTGTGGCTATTAGTTGCACTTTTGGGAACAAGTGCAGCACTCTGGCTCATGGGATGTAGTAGCGTGTGATGCCTGTGTTGACAGCATTCACACGTTTACGTTGAGTGGAAGCTCTTGAGTGTGCGTCAAGTTGCTAGAAAATTTGCCCACAGATTGTGCACCTCCACGTAGGTTCTTCAAGCATCCTGGCTGGAGTTGAGGAAACGTGGACACCTTTTTACCTCATGATGTTTGCTGCAGATAGAGCAGGGATGGGGATCTGGCAGTGGAGTTCTGTCATCACCAGACCTTTTCGAAAGCGCGTGGTTTCCCCGGACTTGTTATTTGAGAGGTCGTTTGGGGACTGACACGCGGGAAGATGTCGATGTTGATGAGGATTGGGGTATTGAGTAGCTGTGAGGTGTGCGCTGAGCAGGTTTCCGCTGCGGTGCTAGGCAAGTATTGACCTTCTCTATGTAGATGTGAGCGAGATCCTGGTAGACCAGAAGCTTCTCGACATCTGTCATGCTTTCCTTGAAGCAGCCGTCGTCGTTCGAACACACAGCTGTGTTCAAGAAAGAACGGACAACATTCGAACATAATGACGGGCGAGAGAGTGGCACAGAACTGCAGTAGCACAGAAAATTCGAAGGCTGGGGATCAAAAAATCCCATCGCACTAGAAGAACCTTCAAGTTTTTCTGCATGGCCGGCATCGCAAATTTATGCAGTGAAAGTTCAACCACTAGTTGGGCGTAATGTTACGTAACGTTTTAGTGGTATCACACTATGCGAGTTGGGGAGTGAGTATGATATCAACCGAATAGTAATTCGAACAAGTAGTTTTAATCGCGAATTACTTTTGGAGATGTTTTACCACCACAAACGGGGAACTGTTCAGTTAGAACTGACGACACCAAAGTTTTGAGTAAATCGGGGCATTTGAGGTGCCCAATTAGCACACATGGCTCGGACGAGCCTCTGCTGGATGGATGAGTTTGATTCGTCCCGGGACAATTAACAAAACTCCTTGTTCGAATTACTATTCGGTTAATATCACACTCACCCCATCCTATATAGCGCGATATCGCATTATACCTGTAGCAATACCTTAGAGGGGACTCGTTGATATACAAGCCTGGATGTAACAACAATAGATGTAATGTAAATACTTGTAGACAAGCAGAAAGGAACAATGAGAGTGAGCGTAAGCGACAATGGACACTTATCTTTTTTTTTTTCAGTTTGATGTGCTTTATCAATAGAAACACTGAGTTGCATAGGAGTGTTTGGTTCACCAAGGCACATTGCTCCTGGTTCTGGGTTATCTTCCCAGGAGCATGCCCATGCTACCAGGCGCGACCACGGGTTGTGGATAGTGGAACAGCCACGGCATTGTCCCCAGGGGCATGTCTGCGGCCAGCTGTGAATAAGGTCAACATGCTGACTGAATAAGCAGCCGCGAACAATGGGCAAAACCCAAGAGATCGCAGAAGAGATCCTGAACAAAGGGCTCAAGGGCTAGCGGATCTACATTTTCTCAGACAGCCAGGCCACCTTAAAGGCCATCGCAGCCTATAGTTTTAGGTCTAAGCTGGCATGGGAATGCCTCCATACGCTCAAGCAGCTCGGCGCCCGTAAGAGGCTCTCCCTCATTTGGGGGCCGGCTCACAGGGGGTGTGAGGGCAATGAAAAGGCTGACCGCCTCGCAAAAAGGGGTACAGAATCCCTACCCATCGGGCCTGAACCACACGTGGGTCTGACGAAAAGTCACCTGAACCATCTGGTTGCTCGATGGAAGATACAGGAAAATGGCGCCCATTGGCATCGCCAGCCACGACTAAGACAGGCGAAAAGGCTTGCCATGCCTTCCTGTCAAAGGGCGAAGGCGATGCTGACACTCTCTAGACAAGATCTGAGAGTACTGATAAGCTTCCTCACCGGGCACTGCCCACTCAGATATCACCTCAACAAGATGGGCATCTCAGTGGCGGTGGAATGCAGACTTTGTGGTGAGGAGGACAAGACGGCAGAGCATATCCTGTGTGAATGCCCTGCCTTGGCAGCAAAACGCTTTGAATACTTCGGTCAGGGGACCACTGAACCCCAAACCGTAGCGGACTCTGCCCATAGGCCCATATGCGGCCGCAGTGACAAAGGGACTTGTCCCATACGCCCTCAGGTCAAAAAAAAAACGGCACATTGCTTTCCCTGAAGAAATTGTCTGTGCTTAGGAACTAATGAAAATTGCATCGCAGTTTCTGCAGAGCAATTACTACTATTTACCAAAGAAGGAAGACCTAATTTATTCAAAATAAGATTTCGCAATGTTGACTAAAGAGTGATAAATGCGGAAGTGTTTATGGTGGGAGTGAATCAGCTGAGACGGCTGGTGGGTTTCTAAAGGACCAGTTGTGTGTTTATAGAATATGAATAACTTTCATTGGACCTCATTGAATCTAATGAGATTCTTCTACTGTACAAGTTATCCAGGTACTTGTTTGTAGCATCTGTCAGGATTGCAATTACGAGTGTTTGGTGAATGTTTTGAAGAAGGAAAGAAGATGTTTCGGTAAAATGAAAGAACAGGGACCTTCCTCTGATAAGGCAATTTATCACGACCAAGGCCAGGTTATCGATATGCCCGACATCGTAGGCTCTGGCGCCATGTTTGAAATGAGAAATAACGACAGCTGTAGGATTATGCCAATTATTTAACGTTCATTATGTAATAACCCGTTATATAATTATTTTAAATGCACAAAGACTATGAAAAGGAGTTAATTCAATGAAATTAAGGATGGGTAAATGAAATAAATATGAGATAACTAACGGATTGGCGAAAACGATACGCCAGTGACGCATATCGATACATGCAGTTGTAGCGTTATCAAGCGACCTAAGTGACAGCGGTCCCTGTTCGAGTCGGAGTTGAATAATTCATTTCTGTAAGTCAATTATTCCCTGCGATTGCCCATTAACCTTCCCACTGGAGTTCCTAGAACGAAGAAGTTGGCACCTCAGTCGGCTGGTTGAAAATAAAGCCTAGGATTCACGTCTGGATGAGAATCGCTTGTTGCCCCTAGGAGATTTCAACGTGACTTCGAACGTGTTGGCTGCTCATTATAGTTCGCGCGAGGAACTGCTACAGACGTGTCACTGCTGCCGTTGTAGCAGTTACGCAACGCATTGATGGGTGGATTCATCAGCTTCGGCGAACGTCGTAAAACATCGGCAAACGTCGTAAAACTTCGGCGTTATGACGAGCTCGCTCAAGACGCTCGATCGAGCTCCCTCCCAGGACTGATTGCTTCAATCGAGTCAACGCCGTTTTCCGGGTTGTAGTAATTTGGCGAGACCAATATGTGCGGCAGGCTTTGTTGGTTAGTGTTCATTTGATTTGCACGATCTGCAAGTTGGTGTTTCCCCGTTTAACGACCTTCGAAAGCTAAATTGAATTATATGTTGAACTAGAGCTCAACCTAATTGGACCGCTCTTTCAGCCGATGTTTTGTCTTGATGTTCCTGGTATCGATATATCCTCTAGTACCCAAGTAAATGAGTTAACATTTCATCGTTGTTGCAGTAGACGCAACCCATTCGTGTTCCCTTCATTTCTTTACCTCTGTTAACTCTCTCTCCCTCGCTGTTAGGCAAAACAAAACGGCTTCTCATGTTCATGGCTGATGAAGCAGTGCAGAAGTGGATTCTGATTGCAGAATGGACTTTTGAGTTATTAAGTTACTAACATGCCTAGTATCCGTAACCTCTCCTCACATTGACAACTTGATGGCATGAAACAGCAGTGTATACTTATAAGAGCAAAAATCGACTAATGAGGATGTGAAAACCTGCCACTCCAGTTTCACACCTTACCTCCTAAAGCCATTACTCGTGTTGACTCTAAAAACTGGCTTGAAGTTACGCTTGCCAGGAAGGACACCATCTAGTCAATTGATGCCTAAGGGTTTCAATTATGAAGGCTTCTATTGACAAAAAGCAAAACGATCTACCCTCTACCGTTCCCAAGAACTGTTGTGTTCTTTGCCTAGAACAGGTTGGCAGTAAGGGAGCTCTGGCTCACTTCAGTTATTTGCAACATCCTGGAGAGGGTGGATTTGTACGGACAGTGCTCTGTAGAGAAGAACAACGGAGCAGTAGCATCCAGCTCTGCATGAAAGCTCTGAAGGCTATGTGCAATGGATCCAACCTGAAGTACTAGTACAAAGTCAATGCAAGGCTGGAGTCAGTCATATTAGTGCGAAGGGGGGATCCCCAAGATTAGATGAAGTCAGAATCCAGATTGAATAATTTAACCGGATTTATGCCATGATGTTCCTAGCTTCTAAAGCTCCACATCTTGCCAAACTAAAGTAAATATATCAACGTGAATCAAGTGCAGCAAAGTTCGAGTAGTTTGATAGATGATCATGGAGGTGGATTTTTCTCTCTAATGGCCTAATGAGGTTTATCTTAAAATAAAGAAAATAACAGTTTAAAGTTTGTGAAAGAGCCATTTTTGAAGATGAACAGAAAACACCTGTTCTGTCCCTTCAAGCCAATAGAAACAACGGCTTATAACCATATTTTTGTGTCTTTGGGACATCTCAAACAATATAAAGAAACCACAAACTTAGTCTGGTCAACTGTTTTCCTACAAATTTGATAGTAAACCCCCTTGTTAAGGTACATCATCAGTTCAATAAATGCTTTCTGTGTGATCTTCCACCCACCTTTTGGTGAAGCCTAGCTGTTTTGTCTTGCCAAGATGAATCCTCAGCACCACCCTTGTACAGGGATCTATGAACTTAGTTGATTAGGGATTGCTCTTCTATTCCAATGGCTGCAGTCACCAACTGCAGGTTTCATGCCAGGTGTATGTCCGTATCTGTCAGGGGTATTCTGTAGTAGTTGGTCGTTATTCAATTTTTTCTTCACGCGTTCTCTTAAGATTAGAGTTCCACACGGGCATCCCTTCCACGGTTACAATGCATTCATCCTTTAGCCCAGATCTTTTTATCCTTTCTTTCCACACTGTCCTTAGTTTCTGTCTCATTACCAGTCTTCAGCGCCTCAATGTGAACAGTATAACAGTGCAACTAATGTATTACCAAAAATCAGAGCTAGGTAGTGTGGTGCTATGCACCAGACATGCCTCAGAACTTGATAATTCAGTTTACCCCCGTGCTGAATACAGATTGTTCAGTGTTGCCATGACTGAATCATTTTAGGAACCACTGCATGCAAACTACTTGTCTTTCCAACTTATTTGAGCCTCCTGAAGTCATTTGTAAATTTGAGGCAACCCCCCTAGGGTAGGGGTCCATTGGAATCTCGTGGTTTTGTAATATTAATGTATTGTTCTAAAAGCATTGTTTCTTTTTTAATTTACTCTTTGTTTAATAGTCGGAAGACATTAATTTATTTTCGATGTCAACAGGAGTTGCAAAGTTTTTCGTTTAATTTGAGACAGTTGTTTTTACTTTCCGCTACCCGAAGGGAAGGAAAGTATAGTAATCGGCCCAAAAAAAATTTGGATTTTCTTCAGATCTTTACGTTTCAGACCCTACTGAGTCTAAAAAACCTAATTTCGGCGCGTGGTCCGTGTGTGTGTGTCTGTAGTTCGATTTGCGGGAGAACGGCTGATCCGATTGAGCTGGTTCTTTTTTTGTTTTGTTCGTTATTTTTTGTAGACACCAAAATAAGGTTATGGACGATTTCGGCCGATGGGAAGGGAGGGTGGGGGACGAAAATGTACCAAAAACTAGGGTTTTTCGCATTTTTCTCGGAAACGGCTCTAACGATTTTGATTAAACTTTCACATTATCTTCTACTAATCAAAACCCAACTTTTCTTCTCCATACATATCTCCATGAAAATACGGTGAACGGAGATATGGGCCCATGATGCAAAAATAGGTTTTTTACGCTTTTTGGCAAAACGGCTCCAGCGATGTTCACCAAACTCACACGATGTTTTCAAATAGTTAATACCTACATATTCTTTTCAATAAATGTTCCTGTGGCGGTTCATTTAACAGAGATAAAAATCAAAATGTGTCAAAAATAACGTTTTTTCTAATATTTCCGTAAATTCCAGGGTAACTTCTTCACCAGATGTGATAAATTAATGGAGTGTCTGTTAGTCGCCCATACCAACATTTCGTACTCCATAATTATTTCTGTATATATATGTTGAACGGAGATATAAGCCAAGTTAACTCAGAAAAGGAGATTTGTCGAATATTAATTTATCGGTATTCCAATTTTCTCAAAAACGGCTCTAAAGATTTCGATCAAACTTTCGGAGTACTCTCAGCTAACTAGTCCCTACATTTTGTTCTCTATAAATGTTCCTGTAAAAATGCGTTGAACGAAGATATAGCACCCGCCTATGTAGGTGGTGTTCAAACTTGTAGGGGTGGCGGAAAGTTGTGTGTTGCTACGCACCAGATATTTTTGATACACCAATCTTGCTGTTGTCCATACAACCTGGTGAATATGGTAAGTTTTATTGAGATCCTTCCTACATCCATTGGTTCTGGAGGTAGACATTTATTAAAAGATGCTCCCAGAGTAAGCACTCAGAAAATGTGTGCCCTTTACGTCATTATTCTGGGAGTTAAAGGGAGAAATGCAACTGTCTACTGAGAAAAGTAAATTGTGGGCATCTATTTGAATATTAGGTTGTTTGCGGCCAGGAAGACTTATCACATGACGCTAAGGGGGCGAAATTAAATCTCTCAAATAGAGCAATATCAATCTACAGGGTACAAATGTTATAAGCAAGGTATCGTGGACATTTTGCGTTGCCAGTTAAGATGATGATTATAGGATTGATAAATAGTCCTGAAAATAATTTGTACATATTCAAAATTTGGTCCAAATCAGATAATACATTAGTGCTGTAATGGATTCAGAGCAAACAGTGTACATATTTGTACGTGATGTAGACAATCGGCTGTGTATATATAATCATGAACCTGTGTTTCATGTATGCTTATAAATATCTTCGGCAATTAACTAATTGGAATGCATTTACTTACAGTTATTGCAAACATTCAACTTACTCGGAACGCTTAGTATCAAAATTCAAAACCAAGAAACCACCAGAATGGGCAGATTCTAATTTGTTTTGGCCTTCTAGCAACATCACACCCACTGGTTTTGTCCCAGTATTGCATGCTACCAACAATGACAACAGTGAAAGTGAATTGAAAATTCGACCGATGAGGTTTGGTATAATGGTAATGAATTTGAATGCAATTTAGATTACTATGTAGTTTTATACTGTTCGTCGTGAATTTTAAAACGAAATTCAGGGAGGTGGACTCCATTTTGGTTTCTGTCGTTCATCTAAGCTACACAGCCAATGGACTGGTGCTATACAATCAGGGTGGTTCTATGTTGGATCTTTTTCAGCAGTTCAGGCTTATATCTAGAGTGTGAAAGTACAAGAGACTGCTTCTGTAAAAAGAAGAAAAAATTATTAAATTCGAGAGTACTCGTAACGATGTGCTGTGTTTTGGCTCAATGACTGCTGATGTGGAATGGTTGCTCTCTTGCTTCTCAGAACATCTCGGTATACTGAATGGGGTACGACAAGGCTTCAAATAAGACCTTTCTTCGTACGTGACTTGAATTTTTTCTGTTCCTCTTAAAATACATTGTGTCTTTTATTTACCTCATCTTCAACTACTCTTCTTCACCTTCCCTTAATACCTTTGCACTCACTTAATGTGCAAGACACCCGAGTCATGTTTGTTGTAAACTTGTTAGTATCTAGACATGAGTCCCTTTGTTGTTGGTTTCTTAGTAGTAATATATGTGCATATAAATTAAACGGTTCATTGCCGACAAAGTAAGCGTACTCTGAAGAAAAATGGAAAGGAACGCAAATTACTCATAGTAGTTGAGTGTATTATTTTGCCATAACTGAGTCTATGCTCAGCCAATAGGCCGAAATATTATTCTGCATCCCTTGAGTTATAAGTTCTTTTTATTCCTTTCCGTCTTCTCTTTTTTTCTGTTTTCCATGCCTGTAATACGTGTATAGGTTTGATGTGAAACGTATACTTTCAAGTTTTTAGGAGAGACAGAAATACAAAAATTAGATTAACGCGTAAAAGGAGCACTCACAACAGTACGTCACTTATTTGCTTCTTCAGCTGAAAATATCTTCATACTTGTGATGAAGTGCATGTTATGGTCGTAAAAATGGTAAACTACTAACTTGACTGATTGGAGCCCAATAACAATGTAGAAATGACTTGTCTCGACCCTTGATTAATATTATGTGCTTCTGTTTTGCCCTTTTACAGCACTCAAAGAATTCTCATTTAGTTCACAATGTGAGAAACGAAACTCTTGCATCATCAAAATATTTCCACAGTTTGGTAGAGTCTGGTAAGCGATGTGGGATTTTGTGTGATGGATTTTATGAATGGAAAGCGAAACGTCCATTTTTTTTCTATGACTCCAGCACCAAGGTGTGTAATTCATTAATAATGTTATGTCCGTGTTCTCTTCTTCATCTTCTTAAACACATTAATATGGTGGTTTTTGTATTGGTTTAGAAAACTTAGGGGGTTTTTGTCATTCTTGCAGTTTGATCCATCAAGAATCTCACATGCGTGGAAAGATTGTGATTGGATTAAAAATGGTCCTCCAGTAATGGTGCTTGCGGGCGTGTATTCCATCGATTCGAGCATGGTGCGTATAGCATAGCGTATCATTTCTTGGCTGTATGTTACTTGATGTGCCTAAGTATCAGTAGTGCGCATCTATTTTTAAAAGTGATGTGTGTTATATGTCTTAGTTTAAGTTTCAGTGGTTGGTCAACTAAACATTTCCCACCATCCTCCAAACCAATGAACTTTTAATTCAAGTGAAGCTTAACGTTTGTACCTAAAAATCTAATTTATGTACGAGATGATATTCTGACCAACTCAATGGTATCTATTCATTAATGACAAATTGGATTTGCTGCTTTATTTCGAGCCAGAACAGAGATGAAAACCCAATTTTCAGGTACATGGCTTCTGTATGAAGTAATTTGTTAGCGCACGATAGAGTCTGCTATAACATGAGTGTGGTGAAACGATTTTTCTTTGATAACTACCATGTTTTGTGTTGTACTACGTTTTTATTTTCACATTTCTGTAATGATTGCTCTCTCTCTCGCGTGACTAGTGATGAATGGTTTCTATGAAGTACTTACTAATGGTGTAGTGACGTAAGGAAATTTTATGTGACAAAGTTGGTACTGCTGCTATGTTGCTCTGTCACCCTTCTTTAAAATGTTACCTGCTCAAGTTTTTTCCTCTTAGCTTTCACAGCAATCCAAAATGGATTCGCCTGTTGTCGCTCTTACCAACTGTTAATTGTTGATTGTATTGAAATTCACCGATAAGTGTGTAAGGTTTATATAGAAAGATGCATGGCAGCCAAAAACATTTTTAAACGGTGCTCTGAGTTTAAGGATCGAACAGAAACTCATGATGAAGATGGAGCTTTTTTTACCACAAAAATAAATTTTTCTAAGTTGAAAAAATACGAAATTCTTTGTGAATAACCCTCACGCTAAGTTCCTCCCAGATTTTTTTTCTAAAAAAAGGAGAGTTTGAATGAAGTATCAATAAATTAAGCACATACGTAGAACCAAGGCAGTTCCTCTAACTTATCCTCTCATTCACTGGGCTATTCCACATTTAATGTAAAATTCTTTGTTTCGTTTTTTTTTAGGACAAACCTACCTATTCGTGCAGTGTAATTACAAAAGATGCATCTCCCAACACCAGTGAAATCCATCGCAGGATACCTATAGTACTTGAAACCGAGGAAGAAATTATGGTCAGTTCTTGGGAACAAGTAGTTGAGTAGGTTCAGTTCACTGATAAAGGAATTGTTGCTTCGAAGTGCGTATAACCTGCAAGATAAATGCTTCATTTTTTCAGGGCTGGTTGTCATTGGGCGTTGTAAGTACGGAGGATGTTCTTAACGATTTGGATAAAATTAAAAATAACCTGATATCGTTCTATGAAGTAAGCAGCAAGATGAACAGCACAAAATACAAAAAACAGGACTGCCATTTCCCGAAAAGGTGAGTTATGCGTTCATAGGTCTTGTAACAATGTAATGAGAGACGGAGTAAGAGGAAGGGTGAACGGGAAGAGGCGGCAATTTTTGAGGAGGAGAGAAGTTTTATTTCCTTAAAACAGTGCACAAGCAACTGGGACATTTATTGGCTATAACAAATCTTATAGGGAATGATGACACGAAGGAAGAAAGCCATAAATCCATAACTGCAATTTCAACTGCTTTGAATATGGAAATATAGATTTAAAACTATCAACATGTGATCGAGGGACTAACAAACCGATAAGTAATAATTGACTAAACGACTGTTCTATCAGTGAGAATGTCTGACACAACTTGAATCAATTCTTCGAAAAATCTTGAAGACTACGCTGGAACCCTGACTTTTGAAAGCATTACTGCTTAGAACTGTGATGGTATCGTTGATAGCTTTGAGCGTTTGTATACCCCTTCCCATTTCATTCTATTGAGGCATTCACTTTAGAAACAACACTACAAAACACCAAAGTACCATACAACGAATATGTTCACCAGGTGTTGCAAATTGGGATGCTAGCGGTAGCGGTGGTGCTTGAATTATCACTTGTGACACGGTCCTATTATCCCCTGTTAAGATGACTGCGGGCACCTTGTGGGGAATAAAATAATGAACAAAGTAAAGAAAAACAGCAAACACTCGTTGTTCAGCTTCGTGTCCATTTTCTTATTGTTATCACTCTGCAACTCTTTTGTATCACTGAGATTCGTGCAAAGGAGATCATGGTACTTTGTGCCTGAAGTTTTGAAGCTGAACAAAGTTGCACACAATATCAGTTGTGCTTAGGTAACTTATTGGATTGTTACGATTCGTTGAAATGGCTTCTTTGTATTATTTTAGAGTTATAGGGGTGGACAAGTTAGCCACTGATGCATACTAATGTGCTTTCAGGGAAGTGAAGGTTATTTTGTATCATTTTACGGGGTTTATCAAACATGCATCACTCAGGTAGCTTACTGATTGATTAATATGCGTTTGGCTTTGATGCCTGTGTTCATTGAGCTGGATATATCCGGGAAAGACAAACTAAAAATCGGGGTTTCTTAAAATGTGTAAAAGTATTTGTGCTGCTTTTGTCAGTTTCCTGCAGAAAATATTTAATAAGTATTATATAAATGTGATTTTATTGGGCAAATGTACACTAATTGAGTGTTGTCTTTTTCTGTACTTTTTTCATTGTGTGCAGCTGTCATTACACTAATCTTAATCAATCAATTGATTAAATTTACAGTTTAGCGAAAGACGGATTTCTGATGAATTGGGCTTCAAGCAAAAAGAAGGAAAGTGTAGGTAGTACAAATGAAACATCAGCAGCATCTCAATCAATCCGAAGTAATTCAATGCTTCACACTCCTGAGAAAAAATCGACGCTCAAACGCAAAGCTCCAGATCCTCAGGGTTCTTCTAAGCGACAAGCATCCATCAAAAATTGGTTGAAACGACCTTAGAGATGTATCAGATTTTTGTCAGTAATCATGAAGGTAGGATCTCGCAGCACTTGTTTGTTTCTAATATCCCGTTAGTTCTGCCACTTCCTAACATTGAGAACTTGAACATCGTTAATCGTTAGAAGGTTGCAGAAGTAACATAGTATTGAAAATGAACAGGAACCTGATGAGCGTGGCAAGTTCTACCTTCTAAATTCAAAGTATACCATCAATAAGCATTTGTACATTCCACTCTTGTTATTATTATTCGTGTACGCAACAGTAATAAGGTTTACTAAGATGTCAAGCTACTCAGTGTATTCTCTGACATCTTGCTGTATTGTTCGTCCTTGTAATTTCATTTCTCTGTTTTGTGTACGTTATACTTGTGGACAATTTGTAAATAAAGTTAGCTTTTTAGGTGTTAAATCGGTGAAACATATTTTAGATACTAGTAGTTAGAATGTTGCAGAAATATCAGGAAATTGAAAATGAACATGAACCTGATCAAACATGGTGTTTCCTACCTGCACAATGTAAAGTGCACTATTCATGTGTGTTCATATTTCAATGGGGACCCATCAATCTCCCACACCTTTTTTGAGCAGGCTCTTGTTTGTTTCTAAGCTCCTATTATTTCTGCCTCTTTCTTGACAGACAACGGTTTATATAGATATGAGTTTGCACATTTCTATGGAGACTGTTAAACTAAAGATAGGCAACCTGCAACGTCTCAATTACTTCAGCCTCTTTTTAATGCAGTGCGCATAGCTGAACATAACGATTTAAATAGAAACTAGCCGTTAGAAGGTAGCTAATAGCCAAAGAAAATGGATACTAACCTGGCAACCTGCAATGCTTAAGCAGACTCTAGCTTGTATAGTATCCTGTTACTTCTGCTTCCTTTTAACATAGTGCACTTAGCACTTGGTTATATTTTGAATACGTACTACAAAGAGCAGGACACCCCTGATACGAGATGCTTCGAGCCTCCAGCTGAAATTAAATAATTTGGTGCGTTGCAACTCACAACTTTCCATAGCCCTACGTCAATTCAATTGTGTTCATGGCTCTCAATTCATTTATCACTCAGTTCATTGGAAAATGGTCAAACATCACTTCACAGCAACTAAAAGCAGTTCAAGGTTCCAGAATTCGTTGTGCTGCTCGTACTAATTCCTGTACCTTTATTGAGCAATTAGTACACAGACAATTAATGAGGCTGCTAACACGATTTTTTTAAAGAGGATAGTACTCATGTTTGCAGAGTTATTAGGTAAAAACTTTTGGAACTGGTAGTAAGCGAAACGGTGGTAGTTGAAATTATGGAATTTCTGGAGTGACCCCCTTATGTCCGTTTTGGTTTATTATTCATTCTGAATAATAACCCTATGTTTTCGGTCACGAAAAATTTTTTACAACCCCCCCTCAAAATTTGATACTTTACGTTTCAAGACATGGAGATTCCAAATTTGCAATGTCCGTCCGCCGTCCCCCGTCCAGGCCGTTTTGTGCCTTTAACGTGGTCTAAAAAATTCGTTCTTTCGCCCAAAAATCCGACTTGGTATCTAGTTGTGCCCGCCATCTCGGCAATCCGATCGGACGAAGCCCGTGGTTGTAACGGGCAAAAAACGGTTAAAAAAATTAACGCAGTACAACGCGGAGCTACAAGCGTTTCGTCGTTTGAATTCCCTCCGCCCCGCCCGTCTCTTTAAAAAACCAACCGTTCTCGAGGCGAGCGAGCAGCGCCTCCCGCTCGCTTCCCTCCCAACGCTGGACTCCCCCCGGGTTCGCTTCGAGCGCCCTCGTTCCAATTTCCCCGACGTTTTGGTTTTAATACGATTCAATTTTTAGATCCTTTCCTTTCATTCTCATTTTGGTTTTTTCATAGATTTTTGGTTAAATTTTGATATTAGTATTTAGCGTGCATGTTTTCATATTAAAATTCAGTTTTTTCTAGATACTTTCGTTTTTTTTTTGTTTATTTTAATATTACGATTCAGTTCTTTTCGACCTTTTTTTGGGTTTCATTATGATATTTTTCGATGCTGAATCGGACAGGATGGATCTCGGAGCATTAATGCTAGGTCAAGCTGATTGTCCGAATAACAAACCGTTGTGTAATAATTTGCAGGGTTTTTAAACTCTCGCCCTACAGGTATTGGGTTGAACTACTACCACATTTGTTTACATTTTAGTGACATTTCAGTGGAGTTTATATGGAAAAATATCTGGTGCGTTGCAACACACAACTTTCCTCAGCTCTACAACAATTCACATTGTACATGGCTAATTCTATTTAATCAATTCATTTATCACTCAGTTCCTTAGAACTTTATCAAACAACACGTCACAGCAGCAGGAAGCGGTAGTGCCTAGAGTTCTGGAATTTATTGTGCTGCTCGTACTCATTGCAGGACCCATATTGAGCAATTGGTACACAGATAATTAATGAGGCTGTAAACACGAATTTTTTGAAGTGGACAGTAATCACTTTTGTGGAGTTATTGGGTAATAACTGTTAGAACTGGTAGTCAGCGAAACGGGCGTAGTTGAAATTCAGGAATTTCTGGAGTGAACCCCATGTATCTCATGAGCGTTTTTAAACACTCACACTTTAGGTATTGGATTGGACTACAATACAAATTTTCTTCAACATTCTACTAACATTCCAGCGGAGATTATCAGGAAAAAACCGCACTTTTCGTCGAAAATTTTGATAATTTATTGTGCTGCTCTCGTCATTTTCCCTCGAATGGGAAGTTTATGGTATAGTTGCCATATTGGAAGCTATCAATATAAAAAATGTAATCAAAATCGTTACAGCCGTTTTTGAGAAAAAAATTTTGTGTTTTGATCACTATGATAACTATAGTTAACTTTCCGAGGATTTTGCTCATACCTTTATTTTGGCGTCCCATGGTAACCTGCAGGCTAGATATCAAGTTTGAGGGGATTTGGTATCGTCGTTTTCTCTAAAAACCACTCTAAAATCGATTACGTCGAAAGGTTTGGCAATTTATTGTGCTGCTCTCGTCATTTTCCCAAGAAAGGGAATTTTATGGTGTGATTGCCATATTAGGAGCTATCAATATAAAAATTTTTATCAAAATCGTTACAGCCGTTTTTGAGAAAAAAATTTTGTGTTTTGATCACTATGATAACTATAGTTAACTTTCCGAGGATTTTGCTCATACCTTTATTTTGGCGTCCCATGGTAACCTGCAGGCTAGATATCAAGTTTGAGGGGATTTGGTATCGTCGTTTTCTCTAAAAACCACTCTAAAATCGATTACGTCGAAAGGTTTGGCAATTTATTGTGCTGCTCTCGTAATTTTCCCATCAATGGGAATTTTATAGTATGATTGCCATATTGGGAGCTATCAATATAAAAAATTTAATCAAAATTGTTAGAGCTGTTTTTGAGAAAAAAAAATATTTGGTGTTTTGATCACTATGATAACTATAGTTAAATTTCGGTGGATTTTGTTCATACCCTTATTTTGGCGTCCCATGATGACCTGCCGGCGAGATATGAAGTTTAAGCTGATTTGATACGGTGGTTTACTCTAAAAAGCGTTCACAGACACACACACAGACCATTTTTCGGACTCAGTAGGGTCTGAAACGTAAACATCTGAAGACAACTCAAAATTCCTTTCTACTTTGTAGAGCCAAGGAAAGTAAAAATATCTGGTTCCGCAACCTCCGTAATTCGACGACTGCACTGATCTTCGTTCAATGTGGGTATAGGTTGTTAGAAGAAGATTGATCTAATCCAGTGATGCGGTTTCTTAGGAAATTACGAAAATGTTCGAAAAAACACCGTTTCCGACGCATCGTCATTTTATTTTTGTTCAAAGGAATGTCAGAGGATTTTCACTGAGGAAATATATATATAGGTATTAACTATGTAAAAACGGTAAACGCAAAGAATATGGACCGCTCCCTCTGGTAAGGCAATATATCGATATATCACGACCGAGGTCAGGTTATCGATATGCCAGACATCGCTCATGGGCTCTCCCCCACCGGTGACGCATATCGATACTTGCAGTTGTAGCGTTTAAGCGAACTATCGATACATGCAGTCGTAGCGTTATCAAGCGGTCGGCCCATGTTCTTTAGTTCACCCGTAAACTTGTGAGTTTGGAGAAAATCGTTGTAACCGTTTTGCTTAAAAGCGTAAAACCCTAAAGTAAAGTAATAAGGGGCTTCGGACGTCACAGCTCAGGCATTGAATTTCTAGCACTTGGTTTAATATCTGCTTCTCACTACTATCAGGAGTGAATAACAATAAAAGAGTCCGTGTACCTTAATCAACATAAAATGTCAAATGAGATAAAACCTCTTTTGAAAACTGCAGAACGTTAATAAGGGAATAGAACCGGAAAAGTTAAAGGGTGTGAAAACGAAAAACGAAGATGAATTCGGAATAGGTTTCTTCAGCCGAGGAGGTTATAGTTAGTATTCGAGTATTTATTTGTATATCGCAACTTGTGCGTAGCGCCAAGTTTTGAGTTGAAGTGTAGGAAATCAATCTAGTTCCGCACTCCTGAGTTTACATAATTGAGCGGTGATGCGAGGTGCTGAAAACCGTGTGGACGAAGTCGGCTGCTGACGCTATCTTTCCCAGAATAGCCCGCAGGAGAAATAGAAATGGGTTTTCTGTTGCTGCTCTTCGATACTGGCTAACTAGTTTTCTTTTGGGGGCGACGATTGCCTCTTTCCTCGTCTATTACGTCTCACTCGGTGACCGCGGTGGGTAGTTTAATTTAACGTACGTGCAAATTTGCCAATAAATAATTGTCAGTAAGAATGCGGTGGCTCTCACGGGTAGTGGTAACTTCTCCAAATATGATTTCCGTGTCTCATCCTTTCCAAATATCGTTTCGCTGAGGGAAGGGAGTAAGAGGGAATGAGAATTCGTCCTACCCTTAAGGGAGAGTAGTCCCGTGTAATCGAGACCGGCTTAAGTCAATCTCTGGATTGACTCCGAGGGGCCGTGACGTCTGTGAGTTAGTCCGCAGGCGTTAATGTCCCAATGTGTGTGTCTGAAGCTATGATCTAATGCTCACGATTGCTGTCTCATTGAAGGGAATTTACGTGAATCATACCGTCCTCTTGATGAGTCAGTTCTTTGATCATCGACGAGCCATGGGACGCTGTCTTGATTATACCTTTCTCTCTGGTGTGGTTAGTTGAGTTTGCCAGCGTTCCCTAGAAATCGGGGTCGAAACAAAAGACGATACTACTCGAGAGACCATCTTTTTTACTTTCCTTGGCTCTACGAAGTAGAAAGGAAAGTTATGTAATCGGCTGAAAAAAAAAATTTTGAGTTTTCTTCAGATCTTTACGTTTCAGACCGAAAAACACTTAGGGAAAATGGTCTGTGTGTGTGTGTGTGTATGTGTGTCTGAACGATTTTTAGAGAAAACCACGGTATCAAATCAGCTCAAACTTGATATCTCGCCGGTAGATTACCATGGGACGCCAAAATAAGGGTATGAACAAAATCCACCGAAATTTAACTATAGTTATCATAGTGATCAAAACACCAAATATTTTTTTTCTCAAAAACGGGTCTAACGATTTTGATTAAATTTTTAATATTGGTAGCTCTTAATAATACAATTATACCATAAAATTCCCATTTGTGGGAAAATGACGAGAGCAGCACAATAAATTATCAAAATCTTCGACGAAATCGATTTTGGCGCGGTTTCTAGAGAAAACAACCGTACCAAATCAGCTGAAACTTGATGTAAGCCTACAGGTTACCATGGGACGCAATAATGAGGGTATGGGCAAAATCCACCGAAAGTTAACTATAGTCATCATAGTGATCAAAACACCAAATTTTTTTTCTCAAAAACGGCTGTAACGATTTTAATTACATTTTTTATGTTGATAGCTCTCAATAAGGCAATGATACTATAAAATTCTCATTCGTGGGTTCGACGACCTCCTGCTTACGAGTATACAGGCGCTGTATCTTTGTTCAACGCATTTGTACCTAAACATTTATACATAACACAATGTAGGTAATAGTTGAGAGCATCCCGTAAGTTTTATCGAAATTGTTACATCCGATAAATACGAATGATAAATTGAAGTTCAGCAAATATTGTTTTCCGAGCTGTCATACTTTTATCACAGTTTAACAGATAGGTACACCAATAATGGCGGAGAAAACATGTGTATAGGTTGCTAGAAGACACTAATATTGATCCAATCCAGTGATGCAGGTGCTCTCTGTTCAATGGACTACTAGAGGAACATTTATTAGAAACAGTATATAGGTATTGATTATATAAAGACATCTTGTGAGTTGGTGAAAATGTTGAACCTGTTTCGCCAAAAATTGAAAAACCCTATTTTTGCTTCATAGTCAATATCTCCATTCACTGAATTCTCATGGAGATATTTATGGAGAAGAAAAGTTGGGTACTACCTTGTAGAAGATAATTTGAAAGTTTAGTCAAAATTGTTCGACTCATCTTAGTTATTGGTACATTTTGGTCCCCCACCTCCTTTCCCATCTGTGGAAATTGCCCACAAAGAAAAAAAGAAGAAAAAACCAGCTCAATTGGTTCAACCGTACTTGGTAACTATTAAGCCACTTGGCAGAAATGATATATTGGCGCAATAGTCGTTCAGAGATTCAATATATCCACTTTGCTGGTGATGTTTTGTCACTTCTGAGTTTTTCTTACTGTTTTGTTATTTATTTATCCATTATTTTATTTTTCGCCACTTATTTTTACATCTTCGTTGTGACAAAAAATTCATTCAAAAAAGAATGCTCATTCTATAGGCTGGTTATTCCAATGGTTCGTAAATAACTAGAGGAAACCCAACACATTTTGGATTGTTAGGCACAACTACTGGCAACTATTTTCGGCAAGAGATGATACGTGATTTAGTTATATATCATTCTACACTAAGTTTTAATTGACCTCCACCTCTATTAATTCGAAAAGGAGTTTTGGATTTTAAGGGTATTACATGCTTCATGCTTGCTGAGTGAAAAATTTGATTTAAAAAAAAAACTTAGCTCTACGTCAATTCACTTTTTACATGGCTTTTTCTACTTAATCAATTCATTTATCACTCAGTTCATTTGAACTTGGTCAAACAACATTTCACAGCAAAAGAAAGCGGTAGGGCTTACAGTTCCGGAATTTATTGTGCTGCTCTTTCTCATTCCAGGACCATTATTGAGCAATTGGTACACAGATAATTAATGAAACTGTAAACACGATTTTTTGAAGAAGGAAAGTAATCACTTTGGCAGAGTTATTGGGTAAAAAACTTTTAGAACTGGTAGTAAGCGAAACGGCGGTAGTTGAAACTCGGGAATTTCTGGAGTGAGCCCCATGTATCGCATTAGCATTTTTAAACACTCACCCTATAGGCATTGAATTGGACTACAATACCAATTGTTTCAAACATTCTACTAACATTCCAGCGGAGATTATCAGGAAAAAACCGCACTTTTCGTCGAAAATTTTGATAATTTATTGTGCTGCTCTCGTCATTTTCCCTCGAATGGGAAGTTTATGGTATAGTTGCCATATTGGAAGCTATCAATATAAAAAATGTAATCAAAATAGTTAAAGCCATTTTTGAGAAAAAAAAGAAATTGGTGTTTTGATCACTATGATAACTATAGTTAACTTTCGGTGGATTTTTCCGATACCCTTATTTTTGCATCCTGTGGTAACCTGCGGGCGAAATATCAAGTTTGAATGGATTTGGTAAGGTGGTTCTCTTTAAAAATTGTTCACAGACACACACACAGACCATTTTTCGGACTCAGAGGGTCTGAAACGTAAAGATCTGAAGAGAACTCATAATTTTTTCTTCGGCTGATTACGTAACTTAACTTTCTACTTTGTAGAGCCAAGGAAAGTAAAAAATTCACGGAAGGTTTGTACCTTACCTTGGCTGTGCTAAGTTATGACACCGCATATTATATTGTTTTTAGTGTGGGTTCTAAAAGTGAAAATGAATAAAACAAATAGACGAGGTACTCAGACTACCAGTATTAGGGATAGATAGATTGGGTTCATGGAGGAAAAAGGAATACGGTATTTCCAACAGAGATCATCATTATAGGAGTGAGTGGTGCCAACATGGACATCTGCATTTCCTCAGTACCCTTCTTGTAGCACACCTCATGCTAGAACATGATCAGGGCTAGTAACCCTGATTTGTCTACCTCCTTTAAAAATTATTTTGTGATATTTAGGATGACCGCCTTGTTAGCGAGGGTTCTCTTTGGCTCAGACAGCCTCTCCTCAGAAAACAACGTGCTTCTTCCAGTGCTCGTTTTAACGAGATTGATAGAAGCAATTTGTCCAAGTGGCGTAACACACATGTTTGCAGTAATTCTCAAGGATTGTGGTGATTCTCGGCTTTGGTTGGGTGTCTATTCATATTTACTTGTGTAAGTTGTGAGGTACAAATATTGGTTTGTGGTTGAATAGATTATGTCAAAAAAAAATTTATGGGGGCTGCTTTTGATGTAGTCATGTCTATTTAGGTCGGTATATAGTATGTCCAGAAGTGCCTGTAGCGCGAAGCATTATCATCTTCAATGTATACATTGTTGAATAACGTTCAGTAGGATTTTTCTTTTAACACGTTTTTTATTTACTCTACAGGGACTACGAGCGGTTGGAATTTTAGTCGCAGAGAAGCTCATCTAGTTGGACGAGTGCAAGATGTTGAAGAAGAAAACCAACTTCTGAAGCAGCAATTAAGTATTTCCCAAAATCATCTGATTGCCGCGGTAAAAATAGGAAACTCTTCATCGGGAAAAGATAACGATTATTCGTCAATTTATACACAGTTCGGGAAGAAGTCCAGAGCACCATGTTTGAATCAGGTGATATTCAGTACCTAAGAGTAATCCATGCGAATTAATACATTTACTGCCTATCTAACTGTGTCGTATAGCTCGATTCTGTTTAACCCATTCAATGCGGATGAGGTAATATTACCTCATGACACTTCACTCCTCCTACGTTTGAGGTAATATTACCCCAAGGCCCTCTCGCATCACTCTGTACGTTTTCGTATTCGAAGGGGGGACCTTGTACTTTTGGGGCTGCAGTGGGATGGCATAGCCTTCATTATGATTTTCTTAGTGCACCAGTATGCGCCGTTTTTCCGTACCTTTTATACCTGAGCCGCAATACACCAGAGAAGTACACTCTCGAAAATCCTTTTTTTTGTCTTCAGTAGGGGAGTGTAGAGCGCTAGGAAGGTCCCGCATTGAATGGGTTAATAGCTATCTCACAAAATGGCAATTATTCACAATCACTGGGCATTAGGTTAAGAATCATCTCATTTCCAAATCATCTCCCCCTTCACAACTATATTGGGAAATTATCTATAACCAACCGCAATGTGCTGTTAGTATCGTAGGTTAACGATTAGTTTCTTATTTTATTCACGTACAAAGCTTCTATCATATCACTGAAACCAAATATTGAGAACAGGAGTAAAGGTGCCGGCGTTGTGCGAGATTTGCAACTTGTCTTACATCGGCATGTTGCCAAAATAGTTAAAATCAGAGTATTACAAAAATGTGTATACTGTATGAGGATCCTTGTACAAAACGTGATTTTATGAATGGTTGAAGGTAGTGTAAGAATATATGAGGTCTGTTCCAAAACTATCGCGAATTTTGAATTTATGTAGGCTACGTATATTCGATTTCGATGTTTTTTTTTTTCGTTACGTAGGTCTCATAACTCCCTTACTTGTGCTAATGAGGTTGGCCATTTTGCATGTTTACCAAAATACTGCCAAAACTCAAAACTGTCAATCAATAAAAAAAATGAACCTCGTGTAATCAAGTCTTCAAGCCAGTTTTCGTTTATAAAACGCTGTTGTGGCGCTGCTCCACTCAACGTAACTGTGGCAGTTCTGTAACAATGTTCTGAGTGGCATATTGAAACACCAGAAACATCTGACAGCTCATAAAATTGTGAGTCAATACATTCATTGAAGTAATTAAGAAAAAAAGCAATTGCCCATCACTGGCGGCTACAGTCCCATCAAAACAAAGATGTTGCAACCTCCCCCCCCCCCCCCCCCAATACACTGTAGATGATCAACTCAGACAACGTAAAAGAAGAAAACTCCAACAAATGTTGTACTGTACCAAAGTGTACTCGTCATATGAAGATTGAAAGACTAAGTATTTTAGTTTAATGTTGAATCATTATAAAATGCGTCAGAATGAAAGTGGTGATAAGTTGTAAAAGACAGTGGCTGCGATCTCATTTTTAAAAGGAGCACAAAGTAATTGGTTCTACACCCAACTTCCTTCTACACTTTAGAAGCTTCCTGTTTAATGCAAAAAAAAATTGATAGTAACAGAATATGTATTCCTAGTTTTTTACTTACGACTAGAGGTGGAAGCTTACCTTTTGAGAATGTGTAACTGGTGATGACGACTAATGGTACGCAATTTCGAAGATTTACTGGCAAGTGAAAAGCATTGTGATAGCACGCTCCATAGTTATAATTTATTTTGTACGTTGCTTGTTGTATATTAGGTATTTACTTAACACGTTTTTTGTAAATATCTTTTGTTCTTAGGAAGAGGAAATTCCCAAGTGCCAAGTTATTCATATTGCAATAGTTTGCGCTGGTTACAACTCAAGCAGATCTGTGGTTACTCTTCTGAAGTCAATACTATTTTACCGGAAAAATCCTCTATATTTTCATATGGTATCAGATTCTGTAGCTCAAGTGATATTGCAAACGCTGTTCAATACATGGAATGTTCCTCAAGGTGAGTGTAATTATATTTGTTGGTTCACTTTGGAGGAGCTTTGTGTGGTTCGTAGTTTCTTTATTCTTTGCTGCGAAACAATAAACTGAACAAGTTGTTAGTAGCGATGCTGTTTCTATGGGTTCAAGTATCTGGTTATAATATCAAGCTCTTCAGCAGTATATTTCTGTATTTTGTAAACAGATTAGGACTGGTTAAGAGGTTAGCTAACGAGCCCCAATTAAGTTATTAGAGCTCGCCTCTGATTCTGTATGCCAGAAAAATAAAGCAACCTCCTCCAAATAAAAAGTAACGCGGATGTTTGGAACGTGGAATGTTCCTCAAGGTGAGTGCAATAGTATTTGTTGGTTCACATTAGAGAATCTTTGTGTGGATCATTGTTTCTTTATTCATTCACTATTGTGCTGAATAAAGGCAACCCCCTTGGCAGTGTATCCATCTAGGACAGGTCTCTGAACTTCAATGCGTGTCAAATCAAACACAATCCATGCATTACCTCAGGGCTCAAGTCTTGCTCAGTAGAAACTGTACCAAAACCTTTGGAGATATGGCAAAGATGTCCTATTAGTCAAACTTTTCCTTTGGGCCAGGAAACAGATTGTTATGAGATATGCCCCCCCCCTCCGCCCATTTCGTCTAAATTACTTCTGCAACAAGTGTCAAAGGGTCTGTAACAAGTATAACTATATTGGCTATTGCTTCCCTCGATAAGATACCTAAGCTAACATCTCTTGAAAAGGGTATCCAATCACTCCCATATAATTTGCCTTTCTTGTACATTTAGTTGTGCACACTAAACTTATGTAGCTTATTGCTCTCGTGGAGGTAAACCTGGGGTGGATTGTGTCTTTTCGTGCCACGCGACAAAAAGTAACGATGTCCAAGTGCTATTACCCAGAAAGTGCCTGTTGCTACTAAACTTTTGTGTTATCTGGAGATATTGAAATAATAGGAATGCTTCTTTTGAGAATGAGCATGCCCCAATCCAAAGAAAGGTTGCTTGTAGGGATCAAGTCTGGGACTAGCCCAATGGGATGAAAGCTTCTTGAAAGGTCGCATAGGAGGAAAGAAAGCTTGGCATATGTGTGAAAACTCTGCACAAGCTGCCCTGGTTGATTCTGAAACATCATGTTCTGAGTTCAAATAGATAGGGATCTAATTTTGCAATTCAGGCAAGACCACTTAGAGGCAAAGGATGACTCCTAAAATCTCATAAACAGCCCACATTGGCTTTTTAGCATGGAACATGCTTTACATGCTTCATCTAACCGCCACGGACCGTCAAATTTCATTGGAATGTACATTGGTCACAATCCCTTTTCCACCTCGCACCCACCCCACCAGGTAATGTGAGAGAAGCCAACAATGCAAAAAACGAGAAAGAAATGTTTCTATCGAAAAATTACAAGAAAATGACCTCCGAAAGAAAGAAAGAATGGAAATTGCACAAATCTCTTGGAAAAAAAAACAAATAAACAGATTCAACCAAAAATATGTAATGGAGAAAAATAAAAGCCATTCACCGACTAACATTTTCCCACATGCTAATTTCTTGTTAATAATTGGGGGACCTTTAGAGAGTCAGACCATACAAAATTAGCAATCAGACCATCGAAAGGCTGAAGCATGTTCTATGTTTTCGTATTTTAGGCGCAGGCTGTAAGTGGCATGAATCAGGGCAAGCCCCCTGGCAGGGTCAAGGGGCAGAGCCTCTTGTAAGACCCAAAGCACTGAGTTCTTGATAAATATCCTATTGAGTAGTTTTTTGAAGTTACTATTACAGACCAGAATGTACTGGAATCCCATATGCAATTTTCTTGTTGTCACTAGTGCTATACCCAGGGAGACGGTATTTTAACAATGATTCGAGTAAACACGCAAGTATTAATTTGTGGTTATTCCTTTTTTTCTTCGTTTATTGATGGCGAATGGATGGGCTTAAGACGAATTACTTTTGATGTTGTTTTGTTAACTGCTGCTACTTCTGTGAAACTATTAACTACTATTGTATTCTCCAATTCATTGAGTAACCATTTTGGTTTATTATTCATTCTGAATAATAACCCTATGTTTTCGGTCACGAAAAATTTTACAACCCCCCCTAAAAATTTGATACTTTACGTTTCAAGACATGGAAATTCCAAATTTGCAATGTCCGTCCGCCGTCCCCGTCCCCCGTCCCCGTCCCCCGTCCCCCGTCCGCCGTCCGGGCTGCGTTTTGTGCCTTTAACGTGGTCTAAAAATTCGTTCTTTCGCCCAAAAATCCGATTTGGTATCTAGTTGTGCCCGCCATCTCGGCAATCCGATCGACGAAGCCAAGGTTGTAATGGGCAAAACGGTTAAAAAAATTAACTAAACGCAGTACAGCGCCAGGAGCTACAAGCGTTTCGTCGTTTGAATTCCCTCCGCCCGCCCGTCTCATTAAAAACCAACCGCTCTCGAGGCGGCGAGTGCGACCTCCCGCCGCTTCCCTCCCAACGACCGGTCTCTCCCCATTCGCCTTACTCTTCCAATTTCCCGACGTTTTCGTTTTAATACGATTCAATTTTTAGATTCTTTCGTTTCATTCTCATTATGTTTTTTCATAGATTTTTGGTTAAATTTTGATATTAGTATTTAGCGTGCATGTTTTCATATTAAAATTCAGTTTTTCTAGATACTTTCGTGTTTTTGTTTATTTTAATATTACGATTCAGTTCTTTTCGGCCTTTTTTTGGGTTTCATTATGATATTTTTCGATGCTGAATCGAACAGGATGGGTCTCGGAGCATTAATGCTAGGTCAAGCTGATTATCCGAATAATAAACCGTTGTGTAATAATTTGCAGCGTTTTTTGTTTCAGTTGACTTTCAGTTTTACTTGGCCGATAATGTAATCAATGATGTTTCATGGATTCCAAACAAACATTATTCTGGAGTTTATGGGCTTATGAAACTTACATTGCCCAAAATTTTACCGGAGTCTCTCACTAGAGTGATAGTTTTAGATACTGATGTGACGTTTGCTACTGATATTGCAGAACTCTGGAAGATTTTTTCGAAATTCCATCACAAACAGGCGAGTTAACGAATTTGTTTGAGTTGAAGCTCAAATTGTTATTAGGAATTATGTTTGGCATCTGACAAATTGGTCTGAATTTCATCAAGAGCCTTTTGAAGTATACATCCTACTGATTATGTTGCCCTTGATATCGGATGGTTCCACAGTCATTACCATACACTATTAATATGCGTATCATGCGTATTGCATTGTTATTTTGGGGTGTGTGCAGAACGCAGAACCTTCACTCTAATTCAATACTGATTTATTGTGTGCATAGAAAATGCAGTATATTCTCATCTTCACGAGGAGTCTCCGCCTCAATAGATTGTGTAAGCTATTGTAAAATATCAACACAAGCGATTGAATTGGGAGTGATAGAGCAAAGAGACAGTCAGAGGACTAAGAGGCTTGCTGGGAGACCAATATTTTGGGTTTTAAAAATAATTTGATCCTAGGGTGTCATGGCACCTTGGTATCTTTCCTCGCATTTTCAGTAGCTGTCTCATTAGCATAGTTCACACCAAAAAGATTATTGTATGAGGGGTGTTATTTGTCTGATTTTTTACTCAAAGACCAAATGAAAAGAAAACTTGAGTACCACAGCTGTGACATCCCAGTGATAGGACCTAAGTTGCTGTAAAAGCCACTCGTACTAACACAGGGTGGAAGACGAGAGGGACTCTGTTCTCACTGTGTTGCTAATGAAGTCTAAGAGAGGTGAGACAGCTATTGTGGGTGAAGTACACACTTGTGTAGCTTCCGTGCAGTTCTTTTGAACTTTCACTGACTAAAATTGTTCACAATGTATTAAAGAAATTGGGTTATGTCCGCCAGTAGACACGGCTAAGGTACTACTAACAAGACTGTAACTTTAACTGTTCACAATGTGCTACCAAAAACCAAAGCGAAAGTGCCAAAAATGCCTCCTTAGTCACAGCTGGTAGGGAAAAGAGTGAGAGAGACAAAGGAGTGTGCCACCCCCTCCCCCCTCCTCTATCTCTCACCCCAATCTGTCAATCAGCTTGTAATGGGATGGGCATTGTAAAGTTTGGAAATGTTTTGGGGTTGAATGTGCTTAGTGCCATCCCCTGAACCATGCTAGCCCCTGTACCCAAGATAATTCAAACTATTGGTAATGGAAGCCTTGTCATATTATCATAGAGAAGCATATGGAATATAAGAGCAGTTTCCTTGGTTTAAATGTGTGTACATGTAAAATTCATCAACTTGATAGCTCTCACATTGAGCCTGTTATCCCCCTCAATTGTCAGTATTTCAAATGTATTGTCAGGTATTTCATAGAATAACTGATATTATGTTGGATCATGCTGAAAATTGTCATAGATTAATTGGCTTTTATATGCGTTTTCAGAGCATTGGGCTTGTTGAAAACCAGAGTGACTGGTACCTTGGGAAACTTTGGAAAAAACATAGGCCATGGCCAGCCTTAGGACGTGGGTAAGAAAATGTTTGCTTTGTTTGAACGATTTAGGGTTAAATATTATAATCAAGCCTACAAAAGTAGTTCATATCTTAAGACATCCATACTTGGAAAAAAAATTTCTTAATCGCTTGAATGCACAAACGGTGTATTACCTGAGGTGCCTTGTTTGAGTATCTGGTTTTAACAATAGCATGACAATTGATAAGATAATCATGAGCTGGGTTAATAGTAAACTTTGACATTAGTAAATATCATCACTTTAGCAAAATGTTCTTTTTCCAAAATAATCAACAAGAGGAGTGTGGAGACCCAACCTCACAACAGCTGACGATGTTGTCTGGTTGCTATGCATGACGTGGCTCACAACTTGTTCTTATTTTAATTTCAGTCTCATTTTCCTGTCTTTACTTATCGTTAATAAAACTACTTCATTCTCTCGCATCCAAAGCTTTCTTTCTTTATCTTTATAACCAAAGGAGAAAGGATAGTATACAAGATCGAGTTGGTTATTATTGTGAAAAAGTGCATGTGCTACTTCAAAGGTACTAGCAAGCACCAATTACTTTACCCAATAACATTTAATATTATATAAAACTAAGTTAATGGAAAAATCTGTGAGAGTTTGTTGAACAGCTTGGAACTTGAGTGCCAGTTGATACTTATGTGCCTTGAAGCGGTTACAGTTCTTGTTATTGTACTGATAAAAATTATTGCTCATGCTCAAGATCTTACTGATCAAACAAAACAGGGGCTTCTTAGTGTCGATCTTATCTCTGGAGAGCTTGTAGCTGGGGGGTGAGCTCCTGCCTCTTTAGTGGGTTTATATAACTCTGGTCTCAGAGTTGGTGAAATGCAGAGGTTTTGAGTGCAATTGCAAAAAATAGGCAATTGTAACCTCCTCTGCTCTTTTCGATGTTCTTCCCTCGAAGCTACTGGAATTTTATTGGTGTGAGATATGGCTTGGGATCCTGGTTTAGACAAATTTTTATTGAAAGTTGACCCATCTCCTTCAGTGTTTGCAAAACCTAGAGTGGCATCTTAGTCTGACATGAGTAGACACACTGCTCCATTCTCATTTTCAATGATGATCCTGTTTGAGTGATCATGGATTGACAAGTTAGGGAGGAGTGATTAATCCAGATCAAAGCTAGTTGGTTGAAACTGACAGCAGCGCTTCCTATGAACGAGAGTATCCACATTTCCTGCTGTCTGCTTCCAAATCCTCGTCAAAGGGTGCACACAGTTGGTTGGCTTTTCATGTGAATGTAATTTTGGTCACAGTCAACGTACGTGTTGCGTGAGTGTCTTCCCTGGCTGGTAGTGTACTGGGGCTGAGTGCTTTTGATGTAAAGACATCATCTTTGGGCCATGAGTCAGTCAGCCTCGACCTTTTATTTGGAAAAGGAAGGAGTTTTAGCTGGAAAGTGGGAGGAGAGGCGATGCTGGAATTGAAATGCTCGGTAGCAGTGATTTCAGTGCAACAGCTCCAGAGTGTGGAATTCCTCATTCCAACTCAAGACATTGGCCATTGGTGGCAGGTGGTTTCTTGGTCGTGAATGCCGGGGAGACCACATTTAACACTCCAGCCTCAAGTAGCCACGTGCTGTTAGACTTGGCAGCTAATGACTAGGACGATGCCACAGTCAGATGAATTTCTACCATACCCCGTTCCTCGTGGGACACAGACCAGTGCTGAGCCAAAAGGGGATGGAGCTGGATGAAGAAGACATGGAGTAAAGACAGCTTCTGAACCTCCCAAACTGCGGAGAAGGTGTATTGGAATGGCAGCCCACTGCATGATTCTGAAGAGGACAAGAAAGAAGAACTGCATTTGCAGATGGGTGTGAGGGTGGACCTGATGTGGTAAATGGATCCGAGTTGGGACCTCAACATGCCATCAGGAGTAGACTCTCAATCCTACGTATTTTTCGTTTTGTCTCTAGAATCGTTTATTTATTATCATATATTTTTTTTGGCATCGGGACAAGTCCCTTTGTCACTGCGGCCACGTGTGGGCCTATTGTGACTCTAGCCCTTCCTTAGTAAAAGGCGTCGTACATACCCGCCCCCCTTAGGAAGCCGAGTATGTCCTTCACCGCAGCTTCTGCTATGATGTGGGGCTCAATAATCCCCTGGGCAAAGAATCCAAAGCGTTTCGCTGCTAAGGCAGGGCACTCACATAGGATGTGCTCCGTCGTCTCGTCCTCCTCACCACAGAGTCTGCATTCCACCGCCTCTGAGATGCCCATCTTGTTGAGGTGATACCTGAGTGGGCAGTGTCTGGTGAGGAAGCTAATCAAGACCCTCAAGTCCCTCCTAGAGAGTGTCAGCATCGCCTTTGCCCTTTGACCAGAAGGCGTAACAAGCCTTTTTGATTGTCTAAGTCGTGGCTGGCGATGCCAATGGGCGCTATTTTCCTGTGTCTCCCATTGAGCCACCAAACGGTTCAGGTGACTTTTGGTCATACCTACGTGAGGTTCAGGCCCAATGGGTAGGGCTTCTGTGCCCTTCTTCGCAAGGTGGTCAGCCTTTTCATTGCCCTCATGCCCCTTGTGAGCCGGCACCCAGATGAGGGAAAGCCTGTTGTGGGCGCCGAGCTGCTTGAGTGCATGAAGGCATTCCCATGCCAGCCTGGACCTAAAACTATAGACCGCGATGGCCTTTAATGCGGCCTGGCTGTCCGAGAATATGTAGATCCGCTTGCCCTTGAGTCCCTTAGACAGGATCTCTTCCGCCCAGATCTTTATAGCTAGGATTTCAGCTTGGAATATCGTGGCGTACTCTCCCAGCGGCTTAGCCAGACTGTAGTTGGGCCCAACAATGCCCAGTCCAGCTCTGCCTCCCATGACTGAACCATCGGTATACCACCGCACGGCACCCACCTCAGTCCGGAACGTCTCCTGCTCCCATCGTTCCCGCGAATGGATACTTACCCTGAATGGCAGCCGAAAGTTTTTTCGCTCTGACATAACGTCGGTAGCAAGGACCACAGCCTCTTCCAGTTTGAACTGTCTAGTTGTTCTTTGGAGGCTTGCCTTAACCCTGGTGGAGATGTTCCCTGTCTGCAAAAGCCTTACTGCTCCCAGGTAAGCAGTCCTCTGAACATGTATATGGAGAGGTGAGATGTCTAAAAGGACTTCCATTGCAGCAGTAGGGCACGTATTCATTGCCCTGTAATAGCTAGACATGCCTGTCGCTGCAGTTTTGGAGTTTCCCTTGAGCTGCTAGCCGGCATGTTACCTTCCACCACACCGTGGAGGCGTAGGTGACGCTTGGGGTCTTATTATCCCCTTATAGAGCCACTCCATCATTTTTGGAGTAATGCCCCATGATTTGCTGCACAGCCTCCTGCATGCCCACAGGGCTGCAGTTGCCTTGTGCAGCGCATATCTCACATGTGAATTCCAAGTGAGCTGCTTATCCAGTATCACCCCGAGGTATTTCACCTCTGTACTTATATGGAGCCTTGCTCCTTGCATGGTGGGTGATACTATATTTAGGTTTCTTCGCTTGGTGAATGAAACCATGGTGGTCTTGGTTGGGTTTATATGCAATCCCTCCTTATCACACCATCCTTGGATGATATCTATAGCTCCTTGCATCCTTTCAGACACGGTGAAGGCAAATTTGCCTCTTACCAGAACTGCAAGGTCATCCGCGTATGCGGCCACTTCGTAGCCTTCAAGCTGCAGTGTTTCCAGCAGCTCGTCAGCCACCAGTAGCCACAGGAGGGGAGAAAGTACCCCCCCTTGAGGGCAGCCTCTTGTGGGAACCACTGTGACGCTGTCTTCCCCTAAACTGGCCGTGATTTCCCTACACCTTAGCATGGACATAGTCCATTTCACGACCTGGGGTTCTATGCCCCTTTGCGCTGCTCTTGCCTCTATGGAGCTGAAGGAGGTGTTATCGAAAGCACCCCCCACGTCCATGAAGCAGCACAACGCCACCTCTCTCGTCTGAAGAGCCTCATCGATCAGTGAGACCAGCTCCATGAGCGCAGTCTCAGCCGACCTGCCCCTCAGGTAGCCGTGCTGTGCCTTCGAGAGGGGTACGGTCTCAAGTGTGTCCTTGAAAACCAGATCTATGATCTTTTCCATTGCCTTCAGGAGAAAAGAGGAGAGGCTTATGGGTCTCTGTGATTTCGCAGTCGAGGAGTCACTGCCTGCCTTAGGCAGAAACACAAGCCTGATCCTTCTCCATGAGTAGGGCACATGGGCCAGCAGAAAGCTGGCTCTGAAAGTTCTCACCAGGAGGGGTAGAAGGGTCCCCAGGCCCTGCTGAAGCAAGGCCGGGAAGACCCCGTCCCCCCCGGGGGACTTGTAGGGTTTGAAGGTATTTATTGCCCATTTAACCCTTTCAGGGGAGAAGATGCGGTTCGCATACCCTAGGAGCCTACGCGGGTGCGGACGTTCCCTGCCTGGCTCCCGGGGTGGGGCAAAAGCCCCTTCCTCAACAAGGGTACACCCTGGAAAGTGGGTATTAACCAACACCTCCAGGGTCCCCCTGGCATCTTCCGTGAAAGTTCCGTCCGTCCTTCTTATGAAACCTAGTTCCTGAGGTTTGTCCATGGAGAGGGCTCTCTGCAGCCTGGAGGCTTCAGAGACACTTGCTACACCACTGCAGAAGTCCCTCCAGGACTTCCTCTTTGCTCTTCTGATGGCCTTGCTATAACTTGTAAGGGATTGTCGGTAGGCCTCCCAATCTCCTGTTCTTTTGGACCTGTTGAAGAGCCTCCTCGTTGAAGACCTTAGCTTCCCCAGCTCCTCGCTCCTCCAGCGGGCCTCACCATTGGTCCTGCGGGCACGGGAAGGGCAGTTGTCTTCGTAGGAGCGAATGATCGCCCCTTGCATAAGACTGGCCATAGTGTCCAGTTCTTCCACCGTGTGGATCTCCCTGTCCATACCTCCTAGCTCTGTGTGGAGTTGGGTTTGGTAAAGTGGCCAATCTGTATTCTTGGGTATGCGATAGGTTTCAAGTACCTGCGTGCCAAAACCCTGGCCGAACGAGATGATCCTATGATCTGATAGTGATGGCTCGTCCAGCACCTGCCAGCCTTGTATTCTGCTGGCTATGAAACGACTGGAGATGGTGAGGTCAAGTACCTCTTCACTTATCCTTGTTACGAAAGTGGGGGCGCTTCCCCTATTAAGAATCTCCAGTTCTTGCCCTTCAAGATAGTCCAGGAGGCACTCTCCTCTTAAATTAGTGTTCTTGCTCCCCCAGACAACGTTATGAGCGTTTGCGTCGCAGCCAATTATGAGTTGAAGTTGGTGATTTTTGCAATAACTTACCAATCTTCGGACCTCTTCCGGTGGGGAGTTCGCATCATGGGGGAAATAGGCAGATGCCAACACCGTCTTGACCACTCCCTCTGGCGAGTTCTCCCTTACCATTATAGCTGCAACATCTCTAGAGATAAAGTTAGGCATGACAGTGTAATTTACATTTCGATTAATCACAATTGCCGCACGGCATCGATCATTACTTTTATCGTACATTACCTTACCTGACTGTGTTGGCAGGCCACGGATCTTCTTATCCCAGGCCCAGGGTTCCTGGACGAGGGCTGTATCACACCTCCTCCTATCAAAGTTCCTTCTGAGAACGGCCGTGGCTGCCTGGGAACGATGCAGGTTGACCTGGAGGAGGAGGAGCGTGGGCGGGGTCATCGACCTCTCCGGCCACCCTTCTTACCAGGCCTCGACGGCCTGTTGTAAGAAGAGCGACCTCCCCACTGCTGTTGATGAGTCGTCGGAGAGCGCCGCCCCCCCACCCCTGCCCGCGCTTCCCCGCCCAGACGACCCCACCTCCGGTCTTTGGCCTTCGGAGGGGCGCCAGGGAGGTCGCACAGTGGCAGAGGCCGGAGCGCTGGAGCCTTGCTCCTCGTTGCCCCTGTCTGAAGGCTCCCGTTGAGTAGTCCTGCGGCGAGGGGGATTGGTGATGAGGCTTGGCCTCTGTGCCGTGGTCTGCGCCAATCCTGAGGGGCCCGCAACTCCAATGGGGCCAGATGCCCCTTGCTCCTGCGTGTCTCCCCTCTCTTTTGGCGCCACCGTTGCAGGGACGGAGTCTGAGCACCCGACCAGGGGCACGCTGCCTGAGGTACTTGGCCCTTCCTCCCGGTCTGCACTCATCCCCTCCTCTGCCTCTCTCCTGCCATCCCTCATCCGGGACAGCCTGAGGCTAACAGCCCCAAACCTATAATTGGCTCGCTGCCTCGGCAGTGCCCTTATGGCGGCGGCTGACGCCTCATCTACTGAGAAGGCAAGGACCGTCGTGTCCTTTTCCTCCTCCCTTCGGATGACACGCCAGAACTGGGTATTCATACCCCTGTTCTGGTTATGTATCAACCGGAGAATGAGGTCACTGTCGACCTCTCTCGCATTGGGAAGTGCCCCACCGCCACCTGGTGCCCCGGGATTTCATCCCCCTCTACAATTCTGAGAGGGATGTCCCCGAGCAACCCGGCGCCTGTGGCAATGGCCCTTAGCCATTTGGCAGTGCCCCTGTCCAGACAGTGTATCAGGAGCCAGCCAGACCTGCGTACCGCAGCCTGAAATGCTAGCCAGACATCGTCCCCCGCAGCTGACAGGACATTGTCCATGATACGCTGTTCCAGACTATCCAGCTGCGCATCCGTAAGCAGAGTGCCTGGGTAGTTTTGGTGTACCACACCAATCCTCACCCCCTCCGCTACATCCCTGTAGCTCGGTCTGTTCTGCGGATGGGTGGCCCTCTGCTTGGGTTGTTTAGGAGATCTGTCTTGAGGCGCTACCCTCCTCTTCTGATCCCCGCCCTTTTGGCTCTGTGGAGTTGATCCAGTCGGGGGTCTGGGTCGCTTCCTATTCTCTCTGACGGTCATGGCGGAGGCCTTCAAGGCCTCTTCTGGTGCAAGCCCTCGCCTGTGGTACCGCTTCTTCCTTGCACCTCCCATCTTAGCACCGTCAGGTCGTGCTCCAGAGGTCTCTCCTACACCCTCTTCCTTCCCACCTTCGCCAGCCCCTGTGCGGTGATCCACCGCTGGTGCCCTGGAGGCCACGCAGCCTTTGGCCGCCTGGCCCCCCGGCTCCCGGGCCAGTAGCGAGGGGGTGCCTTCCACCAAGGGTAGGGCTATAGGGTCCACAAGGAGACCCTCCATACTTACTGGAGACAATGCTCCTGGTTGCGGTGAGGCAATGGCCTCTCCAGATGTCGTTGTATTTTCATCAACGACCATCTGATCGTCGAGGTCTGGTGTGGAACACAGCAGCAGATCCTCTTCAATCTTTGAGGCGATTTCTTCCTCTTGGTTTTCATTGTTATTTCTTTTGGTATCCATATAGGTCCCACGAGCAGCTAGGGAAACTAACGGTCGCCTGAGACAGAGCCCTGCATGCCTCAGGAAGGCTACTTGAAACTGGGGGTTGCCCGGTGCCCAGAGTCCGCATACTAGAGACCAAGCTCCCCCTTGGCCACGCATCCTTGGCGTAAGCTGTTCCACCGTGGATTGGGTTTTGTCCTTGTTCGCGGCTGCTTATTCAGTCCGCGTGCTGACTGATAAGTTCAGCACGCCGACCTTATTCGCGGCTGGCCACAGCAAGCCCTAGGGCAGTGCCGTGGTCGTTCCACTATCCACAGCCTGTGGTCGCGCCTGGTAGCATGGACGTGCTCCTGGGAAGAGAACCCAGAACCAGGTATTATCATATTAGAAGTAGGCAAGTCATTGAGGACTACTTTCATGTTTTTCAGATTCAATACTGGCGTAATTTTATTAGAGTTGAAGTTACTTCGGGAAGGAGGCTGGGGACAGCTGTGGAGACAAATAGCAGAGCGCGATCTCATGACACACTACACAACGAGTTTAGCTGACCAAGATATATTCAATGCTATAATTAAACAGCACCCCTATTTGGTATTCAAGCTGCCATGCCAGTGGAATGTTCAACTAAGTGATAACACTAGAAGTGAGCTTTGTTACTCTGAAGTCACGGATCTTAAGGTAAGTCAGTATCCTTTGTCCTCCATTTTGTGCATTGAATGAGCTGAGTGTTTCCACAAGGTAGATGCTTCTGGGTAGTTTTTTGGTGTGTTTGGTCACAGTTGTGTAGATAGACATTCTTATAACTGAATGGCGTGACAGCATTACTACCTTTGGCCAAAACTAGGAGATACTCTAACTTCAATATGATGCTACTCAGTATCAGTTATTGGTGTAAGTGGTTTTGTTTTGCTAGTCATTGCTGTTTGTAAATATGCCATAGAGTTAGAATTGTGTCGGTTAATTGCACCAACCTTGACAATAAAGTGGAGTTGTCTTTCCATTAATTCAAGCGAAAATGAATCAATATCGACAGTTGAGTCCAATGATGATGATCCAACCATATCTAACTATTCAACTAAGTAAAATTAATGGAAATACACTGCATTCTATTAGTTGTTTTGTTACTTGAAATAGGTTTGTTCAATTTTTTGGAAATGGTGTTGTGCATCTCAATGGGCAGAAAGCCTACTACAAACGTGACATTTTAATATAACTCCTTTAAACATGCTTATTGTATTACTCTCTCCAGCATTGTAGTAGCCCTCTATGCGTCCCTGTTAGGGACACATCTCACCAACTTTCAATACCACCAACGTGGGCCGTTACATATATTTTAATTTCTGAAGTATATTTCAAACGCCAAACACGAACTTTTTGTGTACGTGAGAATCTATAGGTGTCCATAACTTCACCAACAAGCTAGAAGAACAATTACGAAAAATGCCAAAGCTAGGGATTGTCCACAATTCAGGCAGCGGATGGATTTCACCAATTTGTTTTCATTCCTAAGCAAAAACAAGCAGCAAGTTCAAAATTCCTATAGATTACTCTAAATTAAATAATGGCAAAAAGTAAAATACCCCTAACACAAATTAATATTAAACTTGACAAATTAATGAAATACTTAACTAATTAGGTAGATGCCGATATTTTTTGGTTCCAGATCCTGCTGATAGCTACCACCAAGTCAAAATTCCGAAAACTGCATTCAATGTTCCCAATAATCACCTGGAATTTGCCAGATTCCCATTTTGAGCACCATTGAAAATTACCAAATAATGTTTTAATTGGCCGTAAAACTTGCAGATGAGTAGATATATAAATAAGATATAAAAGCCAGTCTGCGCGTGTTACTCCTCTGTCCTTTTTCCATTGAGCCCATTTTACTGACTGTCGTGTAGTACAGTGAAATGGAGGGATGTTTGATCTGCGGAAATTGAACTTTTTTTGTATAAGCGGCCGAATTATTTAGTACTTTTCATTGCGTAATGTTAGGTCATGCTCTTCATTTTACAGGTAATTCACTGGAACTCTCCGAAAAAATTGAAAGTTAAGAACAAGCACGTAGAATTTTTCAGAAATCTCTACTTGACCTTTTTGGAATATGATGGGAATTTGCTGAGGCGAGAACTATTTAGTTGCAACGTTACCAGGATCAATAGACTAGAACGTGAACTTAGCAAGGTGAATAATTTTTATTTAGATATTGGTTTTATATTCATCAGAAACAGAAACAAGTGATGCCAACTCATTTCACAACATACTGACGTTTGTTAACTCAATGATTTTTCATATGCTTCGAGTGGGTTTAATAATTGAGCCTGTATATAGTGGTGGTTTGGTGAAGAATAGGTAAACTCTGCAGAACTTCGCTGATTCTCTTATGGCTTGACCACGAATACCTCACCAAACGAAAAATTTCCCATGGGTTTTTCCTTCCCCTCCACAACTCATGACCTCCTTTCTCTTCCATTCAACAACTTCGGTCATTTTTTTTGGTCAGCCTTCTGCGGTTACTATCTTTTTCTTCATCTTTGCTTTTGTTGATCAGCAATCGTAAATTAGAGTTGTATAAAGTATGTGCTGAAAACCTTTTGACTCAGCTTAGTTGAATGTCTTGCTATAGATAATCATCAAGTATCCAAAGGATGAATTGTTAGAAAGCTAATTACAACTGAAGCAGTGATGGAAAGAACAAACGTGTCTTGTGTTGGATGCTTCCTAGTGTTGTGCTCAACCTACAATATATTATATTACTATAGCGTCATTCCTTTCTTCAAGTTTTTCTTGCTACTTTAATGCTGGCAATAAATATTTCTGTACTATAGGGATGGTAAAGTATAAATAACATCTTCCTTGAAATTTTTCCTAAATTCGTTCACATAAAGGGTACATAGATCTTCGTTGCTCTCTTCAGACTGTTCTCTTGTATATTCACCTTCAATCAAATTTTTAGAAACATATTTCATAAGATTTCCACGACAATTTGAGTTGCTGGGTATCCTGAGTAGTTGCTAAGGTGTAAACAATTGACTACTCATCAATCCTCAGCATGAGTTTCGTGAGTTGTCAAACGGACTTAAGCACGGAGGGGTTTAAAAAACCAGCCTAAAAGAGAAAGAGCAGAAAGGGAGAGTATAGTAGGTATGGGAGAAAGGAGTCCTACATCACACCAATACAAGCTAGTCAGTCATAAAGAGGGTGAGATCTTAGACCCCCTGAATCGATCAGTCTTTAGAAGATACTCAACACAATTTTCTGATTCATCAATATCAGTCACATTTCAAAATCGTAAAAATACAATCTCCCTCTAAGGATGTTTCTTTGATTTAAAAGTAATTGTGTGTTGCAGCTAAATGAGGAAGACTTGTGTTACGAGTTCCGAAGAGCTAGGCTGGCTAACTATCGAAGTCACTTGTTTTTTCTCCATTATGACTATGAGCCTAGCCCTGAAGGAAGTGATGTGACTTTAGTTGCTCAATTATCCATGGATCGCCTTCAAATGGTAGAAATGATGTGCAAACATTGGGATGGTAAGCTTCTTTGATGTCCTTGCTAGAAGAAAGTTGATTATAGTTGTCTCATTAGTTGGCTAAAATTTGTTAAAAGAAGAGAATATCGTAAGAACAAATTGATACCATTGCGAGACCTCAATATTAATCACACCTTAGTATTTTTGAGTAGTGTCTCTTATCACGCACCATATTAGTTCTTTCTGCTAAATGCTCTGTTAGAGGTGTAACAGATGGCTCATTAGTTATCATAATTAGCTAGTATCTATGACTTACTAGGAAAGTCTCTAATAATGTTCTAAAAGTGAAGAGAATGTGGGCCAGGTTTTGCTAGTATTGTAACGTGAATGTCTTAGTGTGGTGTCAGCTTTAGAGATGAGTTGTTGAGTCTTCACATTGCAAACGTGTGTAGCGATCTGTACTACTTCTTAGTAGACGTACGTATTGCTGACAACAGCTGAAAATATACCAAAATATTCAATACATCATTAACAAAGAACAAATTAACAGAATTATTTAGTTGGACTAATCAATTGTGCAAGTTTATGAACAATCACTCGCGTATACCCAGAATCTACAGAAAACTCACTGCTACGAGTATCAACATACGTTTTTCAGCAAACCTTGCCCTGCTTCCTATTCTCACCCCTCTGAGATCCATTCCATTTGAATTAGCATTGAAAAATACCAGGTAACCATACGAACATGACCTAAATACAATGGAACCACGAAAATGGACATGTTTGAGGCGCCTGTAAGGAATTGGCACAACATGACAAGTCGAGCTTACTGGTAATTGGAGTGAGACAGGGAAAATGTGGGGGAAATGACGTCAGGCCGACAAGAAATGATAACTTTCACTGTATTGTCCCGCGAGTTCTTTCAATTGGGACACTTTGGCTCACTGCATTTGTTGTGATTCCACTGTTTTCGATGTAGATGCAGTCATACACCTCTGAGACTCGTTTTATTTGACCCAGCCTAAAAAAATACCTAGAAAACGATACCAAATACAGCATAGTTGCGTCAAAACTGCCAAAATGTCGTTTCTTAACCATTTTTGCCCATAACCTCGGGTTTAGTTCTATTGGATTGTCGAGCTGGTGGGCACAGCTAGATATCAAATGGAATTTTTGTGCGAAAGAACGGATTTTGTAAACCCTGTGAAAGGTCATTGCAGGTTTGGAATTTCCATGGGTTGAATTGTAGTGTAGTGTCAAATTTTGAGGGGGGGGAGGGGGCTGTAGAAAAAATCCTATCCAAAAATAGAGGTGCATTATTCAGAATGAATATTAACCAAAAACTGAAAGCAACCCACTGCCTGACACTAAAAAAAATTACTGAAACTAAACTTTCGAAGAAGAGACGACAAAACAGCCAGATGTTTACAAGGCAATGCATGTTCACATCTACAGTTCCCAAAACATGTAGGATAATGAGTATTTTCTTTAAGAATGTTATGCATGTTGCATACTAGATTGACTTCTCACCGAAAATCAATCTTTATATGAAGACTGAAGAAAACTTGCCCACTCCAACACATGAGCCCACTGCTGAAATACGTAACTACCGTATAACATGAAAAGTATATACTTGAAAAATGTGAAAATTTACCAATTTAAGAACTGTAACAAACCTAAAACCATGAACCACTAGCACAAACAAAATCCTTCCCTATCTGTAAACCACTCTAAATGATAAATACATTTCAACATTTTAATGATGGATTTACAGTCTTCTGATGAATTAGACAGAGAACAAGCAGGATATTGCCTCTAGTGAATCATCCTTCATAAGAACCCTACACCTTGAATGTTGAACCACTTACACTACTTTCATTCTTCTCGTCCGCCCCATCCCACCCCTTCTCGCAGAATGAACTCATGATTCACTTAACTGTAGTTCTTACACTTGGCTCAATAATTTTATGTTTATGTTGAACGAACTCACTCACTTTCTCCTGAACAGTAAGGATGAATCCAAAACATACTTCTCGGCTGTTCTACAATTTAACAGGGTTATTGTGTAAAGTAGCGTGATATGACGTCTTTAGTTTTATGCATTTGAGGTTGGCCTCTCTTCTGTACTCTACTCTACTCCCTAAATAAATGGATGGGGTCTTGTCAGGAACACACTGCCTTTGTTTGTGCCTCTAACTTCCAAGTGCTTGTACTATTGGTAGATGTAGCATTGTGGGCACCCGAAGTATTTCCTAATTTAGCACTGCTGCCTGGGGATTTGGAGCGTAGCTTTCATCACTTTGGTCTCGGGTAGTTTTACAAAATTTTCCATAGCCAATTTTTTGGGTTGCTGCTGAGGTTTGCCTCTCTCTGCTTTCTGGGTCGCTTGACATTCCTTTCATTTTAGGATGGATCTGAGGGAGAGGGGTACCTTCAGAATTTGTTTTTGTGCTTCAGGGCAGTGAGGGATGGACAATTTTTATGAGAAGCAGGCACTAACTGCCATTACCTAGCTGCCCTCTCGTTCTTTCTTCTTTCACACCTTGACCCATCCTGATGCTTATGGTCTTCAGTCCCTCTGTGGAGGTTCATTACTCAGTCCCAGCAACAGAGGCAGCAGCATGGCAGATTGTGTGAAGAAACAGTATGAGGAGGGGGAGGGGGTTAGGCTGCTTTTGCGTTTTGAAGATTCTTCCTCACTGATATGGCAGATTTATTATCGACTTTTTTCTCAAGTAAACTCTTCGTGATTTGTCATTTTTAAAATGTTCAGAATTCGACTAGAGTAGGGGAGTGTAATGGGCCCGTGTGATTTTAACTCGCTGTGTATGTTTTTAATATGAGGGGAAATTGCACACGATGGTGACCTAAGAGCTCCATTTCATGTATCTAGACTATTGCCGCTGTGCTGTTTTGTTGTGACCCAAGAGGAGGGCCCTAATGTACTGCAGCTAGCAATCTGGCTACCAACCAGAAATGTGAGACATAGAGGATTGACAGTAGCTACTTGGAGTTAGCCCTTCATCAACAGTGATATTGTGAGTAGAACCCATGCTATCAGCCACTTAAGGAATGGCCAAGCTCGTTTTTCCTCCTTGTCTTTCTGAAGGCCACTATATGGAGGATTGTATAGTAGGCGATGGATATAACTCCCTTTGAGGAATATTCATTTTGATAAGGAATCAGGCCTGTAGTAATATGCTGGAGAGCACTTCCAAGGGCCATTGATTGTGTTGAATCTGAGTCATAGTTCCAGGCATTCATCACTGTACAATGTATAGAAAATATGGGGGTATCTCTGTGTACAAGTGAGTCTGAGTCATCTTATTAGTCAAGCTTTTGCGTTCACACAGGGAATATTGCAGGAGGGTTCTAATCTACAGGAGTCTGTGCTCCCTACTTGAAGGAGTAGTATCGCAGTGTATCGTGTCTGTAGGTGTGTAGTGTATGTGTAGGTGTCACTTCACATGTGGTTTGGCATCGTCTTGTATGGAGCACAGCAGTACTAATTCGTGAACTTTGTTCAACTTTCAAGTGGATCCCAAGAACTCTAATCTTTATCTTGTCTCAGAAGATAAGATGTGTACAAGGTGTGTCGTTTCCATTATGGCTGTTTATTTCAGGGGTCTGAACATCAATGGTTGCCATGATGTAATAATTTCAATTTTGCACTCTAACGACCTCTGTTCATTGTCCTTTACTTTCACAGAACTGAAGGGCGTGGTAAATTCTCTCTCTTCTTTCAGTGCGAGGAGAAAGCTACGCACAGTAAATCCCGTGTTTTAATTTTCAAGAGGGAAGCCAGCATCTTCAGCCAGTGCAAGTTCATTTGTGGAGTGAAGCTAGTGTCAGTTGCCAATTCTTACACATATCTAGGGGGTAACGTTTTTTTACTTCTGGTCAATTTGTGTCAGAATGCTAAGGAATGAATTGGTGGAGGACTTGCGGCTTCCTAAACTCTTCTTCGCTCGTCTGACCAGTAGTACGATTATGCTTCTCTAATGCGCACCATTTTCTTCTAACGTGGTCCCCTCAGAACTTTGTTAGCTTTTGTGCTAAGTTGTGTTGCCAAGGTATGGAAACGTTCTGGAGTTAGTATGACAAGTGACTGGGAATGTGTAGGGTTTTGGTATTGTAGCTGTTTGTACTGCACGTACTGTCTCTAGGAGAGTAAGTCAACATATTCGATCCAAGTTATCCACGTTAAAAGACGTCTTTCTGAACTAAAAAATAAGTCAATAACTAAACTAAGTATATCTCAATAGCTTTTACACTAAGTACTTTTTGTATGGTCTGTGGTGAAATTTGACAACTCAATAGACTGCTTGCTTTGTAATTATATTGTTAACACTAAAATATCTCATTTTTTGCACTCAAAACAGTCCAGTCCTTTGTGGTGAACCATTTTCTTTCTTTCTTAAGAACAACTTTTCCTTGCATGAACTCTCTTTCATGATGTCTCTTCAGGTCTCTTACTCCGTGCAAAAAAAAACGTATTTCTCAGTAACTGTATCAGAAGGGTCATTGTTTGAAACGAAGGGGTTTTACACTTATTTTGCTAGCGTGTTATCCGATCATTCTGTATAATTTTGTGTAATTAATTCACGTTTACTTTTTAAAAATTCATTTTCTAATACTTGAACATAACATGTAAGTATGTATATAAATTTATGTGATGCTAGTTATTTTGTATTTATTTTACGTATTTTGTAAGGGTTCTTTGATTGAAGTATTTTGGATTCGCTTTGAACATCAAATTGTACTAAATGAATTTCTTCTTTTTCATAGGACCTATATCTCTCACTCTTTACTTGTCTGACACGGAAGCGCAACAGTTTCTGAGTTACGCGTTAAGCTCCGAGGTTCTCTCAAGCCGAAAAGATATTGGCTATCACATTGTTTACAAAGAAGGGGTATGTTGAAATTATACGAATCACTCATTATACGCACAAATAGAAAATCAACTCTCCTCACCTGACTGGTGCGTAAGCCTCTCTATGACAGCGCATCACGTATCCACTTTTTTTTCTTCTCATTTTCACATCGTGCTCGAATATACAATACTGCGAAACCAAATGCAGTCGGTGATTTCTCAACATCTTCTGAAGAGGGAAGTCATCGAGCTCCAAAAATGTGTTCAGCTGAGCATGACTGCTTGAGTTATAAATGCTTCCAACCACTATTCAAGGGATGAGCTCCTGGTCGGTTAAACTGTCTGCCATGCAACCATCAAAATCTGGAACCACTTTTTTCTGCCAAGACCTACCATTTGAAACTTCAATTCAGTTATTTGCTGAAAAATGGCTAACTTCTCAAATCATGTTGCAGTCAACATATTTCTAATTTTCGTAACGATTGGGTTGAGACTACTGGTACGAGTATTCTCAATGCTAAATACTAGTAGGGATGTATATCTATTCACTACTCACTAAATGTGACATACGAGTATAAACAAACTGTGAGCAAGTAATATCACAGTCCATCTGTGGAATGTATTGAGCGAAATAATGGCTATGAATGGTTATGAAAGTTTCTATTAACTATGTCTCTCTGCCTCAACCCTACGAATTTTTTTTTTTTCATTCAATTTTCCGGGCACTCTTTGGCTTGGTTTGCGAGACAGTAAACTGTGACGTTGCTGTCAGAACTGGTGCGTATTAGAGTTCTGGGTACTATGGCGTTCAAAGTCAACATACTTAATGCGTTAACCTTTCCAGGCTGATGATGTGTTGTAGATAATCACTGTTGATATAAACACATTATTATTATTGTTGTACTGTATGTGTAAGGGGGGGGGGGGGTGTGTGCTCTTGAAGGGAAATTCCAAGGATTAGAGGCAGTTTAGCAGGTCTGTTGCCCATTAGTTCTATCTTATGTTTGCTTGGTGTTTAGTAACTGCGTCGACTGTCTTTTTTTTCTTCTCGAACGAAATACCTGCGTCGTGTTATTTCTGAACAGGGAGTGCCGTTAAATCCTCAACCCACACGCTAAAATGGTTAGAGCTGTAAACGAGGAAACAAAAATGGCCTACTTTGGGTGTGAGGTTACCCTATTACAGGTTTACCCTGATCCCTTCAAGTTGTTCACTCTTGATTGTGTCAGAAGTGCACATGCTATTGAAGGAGTTTTATCGTAAGAGTTAGATGGGACTGAATGAGCGGTAGTATATTTCTCTGTGCCGTGCCACCCAGAAAGAACTTAGCTGCAGTTCACAGGATTGAGTACACTCATCAATATCTTTATGGAGTTATTTCTTTTTTTCCGGAGGGTATGCAGGACAAGTCCCTTTGCCACTGTGGCCACATATGGGCCTATTGTGACACTGACCCTTTCTTAGTAGAAAGCGTCTTACATCCCCCCCTCAGGAACACAGTATGTCCTTCACCGCAGATTCCGCTATGATTTGGGGCGTTTGACTGCCAAGGCTGGGCATTCACATGGGATATGTTCTGCTGTCTCGTCCTCCTCGCTGCAAAGTCTGCATTCCACTGACTATGTTGTTGAGCGGATATCTGATTGGGCAGTGCTCGGTGAGGAAGCTTGTCAGTACTTTCAGATCCTGCCTAGAGAGTGTTAGCATCGCCTTTGCCTTTTGACAGGAAGGCATAACGAGCCTTTTCGCTTGTCTTAATTGTGGCTGGCGATGCCAATGGGTGCTGTTTTCCTGTATCTCCCATTGAGCCACCAGACGATTCAGGTGACTCTTCGTCATACCCACGTATGGTTCAGGCTCGTTAGGTAGGGACTCTGTACCCCTTTTTGCAAGGCAGTCAGCCTTCTCGTTGCCCTCATGCCCACTATGAGCCTGCACCTAGATGAGGGAGAACCTGATGTAGGCGCCGAGCTGCTTGAGCACATGAAGGCATGCGCATGCCAGCTTGGACCTAAAACTATAGGATGCAATAGCCTTTAAGGCAGTCTGGCTGTTCGAGAATATGTAGATTCGCTTGCCCTTGAGTCCTTTGGTCAGGATCTCTTCCGCGCAGATCTTTATAGATAGGATTTCCGCTTGAAATATCATGGCATACTCTCCCAGCGGCTTACCGAGACTGTTATTGGGCCCTACAATGCCCAGTTCAGCTCTGCCTTTCATAACTGAACCATTGATATATCACTACAGGGCGCCCACCTCAGTCCGGAACGTCTCCATCTCCAACTGTTCCCGTGAGTGGACGCTAACACTGAAGGGCAGCCAAAAGTACCTCCACTCTGGCATGCCATCAGTTGCAAGGACTGCGGCCTCTGTTGTAAAAATACGAGAGATAATATCAAGTTCGAGGGTTAAGCAAAAAATGAAAGATCTAATTGACAACGCATTAACAACTAACTTCACACATGTGACTTGGGGAACTAATAAGTTTTGGACTTGACTTTCCAATTCCAACAGCCTCTTCTAGCTTAAACTGTCTAGTTATCCCTTGGACGCTCGCCTTGACCCTGGTAGAGATATTTCCTGTCTGCAAAAGCTTTACCGCTCCTAGGTAAGCAGTCCTCTGAATGTGTATATAGAGAGGGGAGATGTTCAAAAGGACTTCCATTGCCCCTATAATAGCAAGACACTCCTGTCACTGCAATTGTTGGCATTTTCCCTTTACTGTCAGCTGGTCTGTTGCCTTCCACCACACAGTGGAGGCATATGTGACGTGGGGTCTTATTATCCCCTTATAGAGCCACTCCATCATTTATGGAGTTATGCCCCGATATTTGCTGCACAGCCTCCTACACGCCCACAATGCTGTAGTTGCCTTGTGCAGCGCATATTTCACATGCAGGTTCCATATGAGCTGCTTGTCCAGTATCACCCCGAGGTATTTCACCTCCGTCTTTATCTGGAGCCTTGCCCCTTGCATTGTGGGTGGTACTGTGTTAAGGTTTCTTCGTCTAGTGAAAGAAACCATGGTTGGTGGTCTTGGCTGGATTTATGAAGAGTCCTTCCTTGTCGCACCATCTTTGAATGATATCAACAGCTCCTTGCATCCTTTTTGACACCATGGAGGCAAATTTCCCTTTCACCAGAACCGCTTTTCTTTTTTTTTTAGTTGAGGTGACTCGTGATTGTTGAGAAGCCGCAGGCTCAGTTACCTCAGTTTTAAGACCCAATGTTTATTAGTGACAATAGGTCTTTGAGATGATAATAAAAGTAATATAAAAAAGAAGCCTCCAAACCTGCTTTTCTCCTAACTATATTTACAACAATTAAATAAATAGGCTTTCGTTATAAAATGAAAATTGTCAATAAAAATGAAAATCGTACGACCTTCTGAAGGAGGAATTATGACAGTCCACAGCTATGTATTGGTAAAACCCACCTTTCATTGCAATCTGGAAGTGCTTTCCCAGCTGAATTCTTCCGAATTGTCTTTGTTTGAGGGCTCCGACGAGGGATGTATAGCTTGTAGTGGGAACAACCTGTCAGGAGAAAGTTTCAAGCTGGCAGAAGAAATCTTCATAAGTAGAAAAATCGTGTCGCATGGGCAGACTACTATTGTTGAATGGCAGCTGCAGCAGTCCTCCGGTCGCAATGTTTCTTGTTCAGTTCAAGACAACACAAACTGTATCACTTCACTATATTTCTCAGACGTTTATAATACGAATAAATAAAAACCAACAAAATAATATTTGAAATGATGGAGAACAATCCCATTCTTGTTGGATATCTCGTTCATCTTCGATCTCCTCGTATATTGTGGTCTGCGTGAAGTAACACGACCGACATTTTCATCGTAAAATGCCTCATTTTACCATACAGCACATATCTCAATTTTTAGGATATTTTACTTCATCCTGTGCCTATTGGAATTAAGTAATTATGTAGTAGTAAATTAGTTCTAGTAGTTTTGAAGACTACACCGATATTCAGCATAGTCCACTATTGACCACTTATTACTTTCCATGGTTGATCTGGTTGTCAACCTAATCCAACCACTGTACACTTTCTGATGTTTTGTTTGATTGTCTTTTGTTGAATTGAGCTTGAGGTTTCTGGTGGCTTTCTCTTTGTAAGTCAGTTCTGCTTCAGGTTGAGCCATCAATTCAGCAATTATAATTACCTGACTGGTAATAGTACAATCCATGTTTTCTTCATCAGAACATCGTCATCTGGCAAATCTCTTTAAACGTTGGGTATCTTGTACCTCCAGCAAAATGATCCCTCATTCCTTCATCAAAACTTCGACCATTTCTGGGAGCATTGTCTCCTTCTTGAATAACTCCATTGATGACTCTTGACTGTCAACTTCCCCATCTTTGAGTGCAGTAGCTCTTTACTCGTGCTGCAATCACATTTGTCTTACTTTTTCCTCTTCAATGTGGAAAGTAAGAACTCAACTCAATGAAATCAAATTCTAAACTAAAATATTCGAAACCAAGCATCAATGTCAACCCCCCCCCCCCATACAATATTTTGGACAACTTTGTGCTCAAATTGTTTAGAAAAATCTGAGCAATAAGTATTTACACGACAAACGGATTTGTTACAGGAGTTTTATCCGGTGAACTTCTTGAGAAATGTTGCTCTGCAGCAAGTGAACACGCCTTACGTTTTTCTTACGGATATAGATTTTTTACCAATGTTTGGCCTCTACAGCTATTTGAAAAAGTCTATACAAGCGTTAGAATTAGAGTCATCGAGAAAAGTAAGTGAAGCTAAGGAGATTATTATAAATGTCTTACTTCCTATTCTTGTGATTGCCATTATTGAGGACATTTTTTCAGGCACTCGTAGTTCCTGCTTTTGAAACTCAGCGCTACAGGACCACATTTCCGCGAAGCAAGGCTGAATTAATCAGGATGCTCGATATGGGAACTCTGTTTACCTTTCGATTCCACGTATGGGCTAAAGGGCATGCTCCAACTAATTACGTAAAATGGCGGTCAGCTACCAAGTCGTATATAGTAAGAACAGAAGGGATAAATTATACTATCTGTATTGATGTTATTTTTCATTACTTGTACGCCATTATGCTAGAAGGGGTTCACATATAGAAGAAAAGTGTGTGATTTGAGATCTACAGTACAGCACTACTTCACTTAATTTAACCTTAGGTTAATAATCTACATCCCCCCCCCCCACTATATACTGGTGGTAATTGTGAAAACTGCTCATTGTGGCCTCAACTAGGCCTATTATGTGCACGTTGTGAGCTGCCTATGTCCTCTCAATTCCACCTCCACCAGTTTCCATGGAGCTGGTGTTCCCGGATGCAATGCCAATGAGTCATTCTCACACAAAACACCCTTGTGGTTCATCCCTGCAACCTCATCCAGTTGCAGCTGAGGAACCCCAAGCACTCTGAGGGGCACCGCAGCCAGCCCTTCATTAGCACACTAGTACATGCTCCACTGACTCCAGCTCTGCCTCGCAGAATCTGCAACTTTGTACCTTTAACTTACCAATCGGGATCAGGTGGTACCTTAGCGAACAGTGTCCTGTGAACAGGCCACATACCATCCGTATACTTACTTTCTCCAAACTTAAGACTCTCTTGTGCACTCTCTGGGGAGTCTAATAAATAACCAACGGCTGGCCAGGCACATAGGCAGTCTTTCTCCTGCAACTTTCCAACCTCCTTATTCAAGTGGCTCTAGGTAATCCAGACGAATGGCTCAGATTCTGCTTGGAGAAGTGCAGATCTGTCTCCCACCAGTCCGTCAGCCTCCTCATTCCCATATGACCTGGCACCCAACACAGTATTAAGGTGTTCTTTTTTTCCAAGATCTGCACGTCAATCAGCAATTCCCAAACCAGCCCTGACAAAATATTAGTAGAAGCCAGGGTCCCAAGTGTAGCCTGGCTGTCTGCTATGAAATATATCTTTTTCCATATCATTCCCATGCGTAGGTGGTGCTGCACACACCATCATTGTGAAGAGCATCTGGAAAACTGTTGTCTGTGCACCCATTGGTATCATTGCCTGGATCCCTGGCCCATACATTCCTGCATCTGCTGGGTACATCTCACTGATCCATCTGTACTATATACGAAGGGCCCAGTCTCAAGCAAGTATGGGACCACCTCTTTCCACATTGTATCTTCAATGGATAGGTCAAAGCAATATGGAGCAGCCCCCCTCACAAATTACACACTATCCGATATCAGATGGTGTCGAGCCCTTCTAGCCTGTCTGGCAAAGCCCAGTTCCAGCATGCGTGTCGCCTGTTAGTAGGCAGCTTTCTCCTTATATATGTGGATAGGTGTATGACCCAGGAGGACCTCCAGCGTACCTGTGGGGGTTGTCACAGCTATGTAGGCCCTGCGCTGCAGTACTCGACTCTAACTGCACAGTCTTCTTTCCTAAACACAGGCCTGAAAATTGCCCTGTACATCCACAGGACCATCCTCGACCACAGACCCCATTTCTTGCCCCACCATATTCTGGACTGCTCACATCACAGATGAAACTCTTAGTATTGTTCTCCTCACGCGTATGGCCCATGTTAACTTCCTATCTAGGAAGACTCCCAAGTATTTCACCTCCTATTGGATCGTCACCACCTTCCCCCCAAGCTGGAGTTCTCGCATTGTAACATTGTGTTTCCCAGTGAATGGGGCTGGTTTTGTCTGAATTGTGGCACATCCCTTGCTCATTGCACCATCTTTGTACTGTGTCTATAGCAAACTGCAACCACTCCCCAATCACACTAGCAAATTTTCCTCATAATTGTTACCAAGTCATCCACCTATCCTGCTATCACTTCGCAGCCCTCTTCCTCCATTAACCTCCGCTTTCCAGTATTTTCATGGTTCGTGCGATCGGCGTTTACTCCCTTCCTCCAGAACGCAGCTCAAGTTTTTGTAAAATGGCCCAGTGGTTTTTTATGCCTCCCACACATGGGTACTAGCTCCATTTCAACACAATCTCATTCCGATGGTTTGAGTACAACCGTACTCAGCAGCACCAAGGTAGGATTTAATGAGCAGTGGGTAGTCATTAAAAAACGTGAGATGTTTGAATAGAAATGGGCAATGAAAGGTGCAGTGATGATACAAATTATTGGGTACCTCTCTTGTGAAATAGCGCTCAAAGAATAGCGTTAGTTGCATGTACTTGAGCTTTTCAGGAACTCTGTAGCATCCTTTTCAATCTCACGGTAGGGGTCTAATGAAACTATCACCTTTTCTTGATTCCTTGGCAGATTGTGAGACAGAATTATGCTATTGGAGAGTTGAATCTGAAACACTTTGTTTTACTAAACTCACATTAATTCATAATGGTCACAACAATTGAAATTACGCAACTTCCCTTCCAACTAGTTATGGCCAAGGAAAGTAAAGACGTTTAACACTCTGTTTCTCCTTTTTTGACGACTAACAAACTACCTGTAGTTGTGGTAGTGGTTGCCAAGCAACGTCATAATTCATTTGGAGTGTTCGCTCCTACAGGTTTTAGGTAATGCTGGACACCATTCACAGTGGGGTACCATGCTTACCCACAGCATTGAATAGATCAAATCATACTTTTATCTCATTGATCCTGTATCTGTATTCTGTGTGTTATATTGATGATTATCTAGTCATGCTTGTTCTGTTTCTCATCACGATTTTAGGTTGAGTGGGAACCAGACTATGAACCATATGTTGTCGTGAGGAAAAATCTTGTTCCTGAATACGACACTAGGTTTGTTGGATTCGGTTGGAACAAAGTTTCCCATATCATGGAACTAGAAGCACAAGGATACGCTTTCATTGTTCTTCCAAATGCATTCATCATTCATATGCCTCATGCTCCAAGTTTCGATATCGCCAAATTTCGTGGATCTGCCCAATATAGAAGGTACTCTTAACTTAAAATAGCGATTACTCTTATCTCAATTTTTCACCATGTACCCCTGTTAGTGTATGTAATCGGGTTGGTGTGAGGTCTTAATCAACAAGTGTGGCTATGATGTCTACTCAGTATGAGGAGAAGTGAGTGTGCTTATGCATGTTCGTGCTTGTGAAGGCCTTGTAGATTTTGTGTACCATCCTCTTCAACTCCTTTACTTTCCTCTTTGTCTTTAGAAAATGGTTCTACTTTTCAACATCAGGCACCATATAGCTGGAACTTAGGGTTGGTAGCAGATTAACGCTAGCGTTCTTAAAATATAGCATAAATCAGTTACTAGCACTTTCAGTAGTCTGATTTATGATGGTCTGCTTATTAGGTCAGGTGTATATAACTAGTATTTGAAAGTAAGGTGAGTTATTTAGCGGTGGTATAAATGTTTGTTTGAACGATATTTCAAGCATGACTTCCGTATCAATATGATTATTCCTGAGCTGACATAAGAGAAAGTTACATCATAGAACACACAAACCGAGCAAACCAATTCTTGGCTTGTCAAGTGACCACAAAATCCTAGCTTCCAGGGACTATTCGAGCATTCAGGTTCACTCCTGAGAAAATCCTCAAGGTCTACACAGCCTCCAACTAAGGAAGCCCTGAGAAACTCTACCAAAAGGTAGTGCAACATGCTGCTGTGACTGATGAACAAATATAAAGAAAGAAAATTCGGCGTGTGGGGAAGAACCCACTATTAACTTCTGAGATAAAAAATTTTTTTAAATTGGACCAAGGCCAGGAAATATGAAAGTCAGACGAAAATACATTTAAAGAAATTGTAAATTCTTTAATAAAAAAAATTAATTGTATAAGGCATTTCTCAGGGCAGTCACTTGGTGACACAAAAAAAAAGAAGAAAGGTAGCAATACTTAGTAGATTTTTAATATTCAACTTTGTCAAGTGTGGGAAAAATTGTACCAATATCCTACGGTCGTGGATTGAACAACTTAGCTAGGTACTTATCGATATTTTGGATCGGGCGATAGGACAGTAGGGTCGAGAAGGAAACTGACATTCAAGGCAGCTATGCTTGAAGCTTGATGTCTGCTCTTGTACTCGGAGGTATGCTTATATGCGTAGGTAGTAGGTAAAGACGTAGTACCTGAAATGGTCATGAAGGTTCTTCAGTATTATGATGACACTCAAGGGTCCACAGACTCATCGACTTCTTTGTCATAATGTGTAAGAAGAAAGTGAAATTTAAGCCTATTTACCGGTACTACTGAAGGGATGCGTGGAGAAAAGGGTGTCGAAGAATTCTTTCCCCGCCTCTGCTTCCTTTTCTTCCGCGGTGATAGGGCGGTGCGGAGATTCGATTTCGTGGGAAATCGTTAATGAATTTCCAGAAGAGAAAACGAAGTTATCTGAAAAACACATGGGGTTTTTCCAAACCAAAGAAAAAAAAAATGGTCGGTGACGATGATACACCGTGGACGAGTACAAAAGAAACGGGAGCCCAGAAGATTCGCGACGTCAGCTTCAAGGTGGCAGCACCATCCAGAGCGAACTTTCGCGGATAGAACAACGCCGAGACCGCGTAAATTCAAATTTAAAAGTTTTCATGTCACAGAGGTAGTGCAACATCTCACAATGCTGAAACTGCATATGCAGCCTTGATGGGACAGCATTGAACAGATTGAGCCTCTTATCTCAGGAGGCCAAAGACAAAATTGAGTTTACTCTTCAGGCCTTTACTGATTGATCCTAACCACATATAAAACAAAATATCTGGTGCGTAGCAACACACAACTTTCCGCCACCCCTTTAAGTTCGAACACCACCTACATAGGCGGGCGCTATATCTTCGTTCAACGCATTTCTACAGGAACATTTATGGAGAACAAAATGTAGGGGCTAGTTAGCTGAGAGTACTCCGAAAGTTTGATCGAAATCGTTAGAGCCGTTTTTGAGAAAACTGGAATACCGATAAATTAATATTCGACAAATCTCCTTTTCTGAGTTAACATGGCTTATATCTCCGTTCAACATATATATACAGAAATAATTATGGGGAACGAAATGTTGGTATGGGTGACTAAAAGACACTCCATTAAGATTTATCACATCTGGTGAGAAAGTTACCCTGGAATTTACGGAAATGTTAGAAAAAACGTTATTTTCGACACATTTTGATTTTTATCTCTGTTCAATGGACTGTCACAGGAACATTTATTGAAAAGAATATGTAGGTATTAACTATTTGAAAACATCCTGTGAGTTTGGTAAAAATCGCTGAAGCCGTTTTGCCAAAAAGCGTAAAAAACCTATTTTTGCTTCAGGGGCCCATATCTCCGTTCACCGTATTTTCATGGAGATATGTATAGAGAAGAAAAGTTAGGTATTGATTAGGAGAAGATAATTTGAAAGTTTAATCAAAATCGTTAGAGCGGTTTTCGAGAAAAATGGGAAAAACCCTAGTTTTTGATACATTTTCGTCCCCACCCCCTCCCCATCGACCGAAATCGTCCATAACCTTATTTTGGTGTCTACAAAAAATAACGAACAAAACAAAAAAAGAACCAGCTCAATCGGATCAGCCGTTCTCCCGCAAATCGAACTACAGACACACACACATACATACAGATCTGTTTCTTTATTTCATGACTGTACCTAAACCCTCGACGAGGGTTATATCAGTCATAGAAGTTGCCGTTTCGCTAATATGCAGAAGAGCCGGCCCTGCAGCATCCACGAACTCAGACCTGTGGAGATGCGGCAGGTGTGTGGTCGTTAGCCAGTCTCACGTGAAGAGCTGTTGCCGTGTGTTACGGCGGAGGTGACCACCTGAGGAATCCGTGCCATCTGGGAGTAGTTCTTAATCTGGTTCCCTACCTGATCTTACTGTTTACTTGGGTGGCAAGTTTCAAAGGACTGATCAACTATAACCACGTTTCTTAGCCATTACCTTCTTTGCGAACTTTGCAAAATGGTTATAGGCTTCCTTGTAACAACAGTCAAAGCTGCTAAGTTCGTTTGCCCTCTCAACAACCGTCAGCTCACTGTTGTAGAAACTACGGTGGAGCAGCACATGGTTTCTTGTTTCCTCCGCACTGGAGGCACAAGACGTGCATAATGGAAGTCTTTCAGAGAAAAGAAGTGGGCAGGCGCATTAGAAGTCACCATGTCCTGTGAGGAACTGGCTCGTCCAGTGGTCTGCAGCTCAACCCATTTTCTAGAAAGACGTTCACGGATGTTGGGAAGAACTCATACGTATCCGCGTCCCTTTGGCGAGATTCCCATCTCGCTTGCCATTTCTCTAGAGCCCATTCGCCGATGGCGGCAAGTTTCTGTTCTGTGGTGAGATCCGCGCGGAGTTCAGCCCAAGCGAGAGGAAGCTCCCGTTTCACTCTCCACTTGTCAATCATGCACTCAACAGCCAAATCAACTGGTAACTGACCAGTGATCACCTGGAGTGCTTCCGTTGATATCTACAGTCTTGTGGCCTTGGTGATCCACAGGGGCGCAGCTCTCTGGGATTGGGCCAATACTCTCTTTTAATTGACTGTTAGTTTGCTACCCCAGACAACAGGGCAGTAGCCAATCATGCCTAGATAGATGGCCTCATACATGAGGATAGTGTCATGGTAACACACACCCCAAGTAGCCTTAGTAATGTGCGCAGTGAGGCAAACCTTGCAATGGTAGTGCCTTTAAGGGACTGGAAGGTGTTGGTTGAAACCCCACCTCTCACCTATATTCACTCCTAAATACTTGGCGTGCTTTTCCAAGAAAGGCCTGTGGCGCCAAGCGTATTGTGGGTGGATTATTCACTTTCCCCCTTCAAGAGGATTAGCTGGGTTTTTCCTCAGCCACCTGCATCTTGACGTGCTCGCTTTGCACCATTGGTTGACAGTGCGGAACACGTGGTGGGTTTTTCTTCAATTTGGCGGACTGACTCTGCAAAGATCAGCACAGTCAAGTCATCCACATAGGCAATGCGGCTGCGGTCAGTCTCCATGGGTTTCCTGAGAAGACCTTGAAGAAGGCATTCAGAGTGCTGGTCTAGGACCGAGCCTGTAGGCACCCCTTCTCAATCTTTCTCCGGACGGAACATGCCTACTCGATGCGTAGCAGTTCTGTCTGTCAGGTAACTACAATGGCCAGTACAGGTTGCGAGATTCCCCTACCTTTGAGTTCATTAAGGGCGCTGTGCAAGGTTGTCAAACGCTCCTCTGATGTCAATCAGAACTGCTCGACGTACTTAGCTTGGTGCCAGCAGAAACACGCGAATCTAAACAATGACATCCTCGTGGACCTTCCTTTGGTACCACCGTATTGCCTGCCTGTGAGGTTGCGGCCAAAGACTCCTTCGAGGGACTGCAACATCAAGATTTCTAGTGTTTTGCCTAATATGGAAAGAAGGCTGAGTGGTCTCCATGATCGCGGGTCCGACTGATTGCGGTCGCACACATACATACACACACACACACACACACACACACACACACACACACACACACACACACACGGACCACGCGCCGAGTGGGTTTTTAGACTCAGTAGGGTCTGAAACGTAAAGATCTGAAGAAAATCCAAATTTTTTTTTTGGGCCGATTACTATACTTTCCTTCCCTTCGGGTAGCGGAAAGTAAAAATATGATCTTCTTGGAAGGAAATGGGTGCTCGTGAGTGATAACGAACCATCATTGTTTACTTTTGGTTCTGTTCCTGTGTGTTAAGCCAACTGTCTTCAACATTGGGCGATATTTTTGTGTAATTATCGTTTTCTAGGTGGATGACAGGTTAGCACAGCCTTACACTCAATCCTCTTCCATCTAATTTTAAAATCAAGGATAATGTTCACCTAACTATTAACCATATTTTGAAAATCATGGCGTACCATTATGTTTGAAGGATGTATACAGAAAGATTCTTTATTAGTGAAGTTCATTCAGTAAATGAGGTTCGTTGGCCCAATCATCCTTACATTGGCTTACACCATCCACCCATAGAAAAGTGGACAAGGGGGAACTATTGTGGGGTTAGAGGGTTCCTTTCAGTTCTGAGTAATTTCCTGGCTATGATAAGCATGCTCGATGAGCAGCATCAGTTCAACATGGGCGCTTGAGACATTAACACCTGACTGTAATGCTTGCAAGTATGGCCCCCAGAAAACTTCCCTTGTTTCATGACTATGGCTATGTGGGTGAATGTCCATGGTTTAGAACTCAACTGGACCTTGAATTGTCCATGAACCAGTACTTTCTAGTCCTTATTGACAGCCATTCCAACTAGCTAGCAGCATTTTTATCCTTCTCTATCACACTATCTACCACTGTTTCACTTCTATGCCAACTGCTCTGCCTCCTTTTCAAGAGAGTTTCTAACCTTTTATAAAACTGGAGTAAAATTCAATAGTTCTTTCTTTGAACTCAAGACAAAGAAAGCTGTCCCAACAGTCAAGCAAGCACTTTCCAGTCACACGCCAGAGCATTGTCTTTGTCCCATCATCAATCTGGAAAGTTCTAGATTCCAGGGAAATCTGGTATCCCCATGACTCGTGTATGAAGATCCTGGTGAGAATGAAGACAACCACGGTATCTAATTAATGATTTGATTTAGCGATTCTACTGTGAGGAGTGATTTCAATTTTAGATCATTTCAACCCCTGCAATGTTCACGAATTGAATCGTTCCATGTGTTCTGCTCAGAGGGCCTACCTCGTGATCCAGCGTGTTGGTCAATCCCCAGGTTTCACTATAACGCTTCACAATGGTGTGAACTGTGTCATCGCTGCATTACGATATATATCATACCACCAATAATTCTAATGCTTTGCTCGGTTCTCCTTTTATTATTTCCGAAATACTATGTATTGCTGAACTTACAGGTGTTTGAAAATTTTGAAGAATGAATTTGTTAAGGACTTGGAACATCGTTATTCTCGCATATTCGAGACTGAAGGCAGTTGAAATATTACTTCCCTAGCTGCCAGTTGAAATCCAACGTTTTGTGTACTTCTGTAAAATTTTAAAATTAATGTGTGTTTTTTTAATCGAAGTTGTGAGTGTGTTTCAAGTTACGTATTGAATTCTAATATTGTGAATGATTTGATTTATTAATAGGTGTTCATGCGACATTAGCATCTTGCGGGCTTGCCCTTCTAAGATTACTTGCAATGACATCCGGAAGATGGCCTTTGCTTGTCAATTGTTAATAGCTCCGTATTCGCGGAGGCTAACCTGCTCTTTCAAAACCACCTGGAAGTAGTAGCTTTGAAAAGGCACTCATGTTCGTTTCAGCCCTGTCCAACATCTCTGATTTTGTTAAATTTGAAATTGAGTTCGTGGTCGCCCTTGCGTCAGTATAGAACTGCAACACTCCTTTCATTCTTTTCTCTCTCCTTTCTCTTCCTTCCTTAATTTATTTTCGTAGTTCGACGCTCACCCAGTCTCTGCGCTCGAGTGGTAAGTTTGGTGTTTTTCCTTTATTTTCCAAACATACAGTCCACTTTATTTGTTTGCATCGATTAGTCTAATTTCGCGTAACCAAAGTATTTTGGTACCTCCAATCCTCGATAAATAACCATTTTGTAGTTAGTTTCGAGCATTGTTCAGATTCAGTAGCTGCAACTCGGTTCAATTTGGAGTCAGCTTATACTGAAAGAAAGGCTTGGGTTGTCAGAGACCCGTTGCTTTGATGAATTAGGTTTCCCAGTTTTCTCGAAATTCGTAATTCGTACATCAACCTCCCTGGAGGGATTGTCTGGCTTTCAAATTGGGTAGTTAGGGAATACGTTTGTAATAGTACAGTCCCTTGTTCAGACCTGTCAGTGTTGGTCGTTTCATTCCCTGAAGAATCACTACAAGTTTGGAGTTGTCCTTTCGTAGTACCTGCAAGCTTCATTGTTCACTGTTATTGAACTCGTGTATCAGTGATACAACTGGTTAGCATGGCCGAATGCAAATTGAAATTTTTGCAAGGTCGTATAGCTGAAGAATTTGGCCGTCTTCGGGCAATTTACGACTTTTCAAAGAAAATCAGTGAGACCAGTGGTAAACTGTTTCTCACAAAAGCCAAAGCTTTTACCCTCCATTCGGGCAGGGTTTCATGAGCTGCTCAATGAACAGCAAACGTTGCTGATGGAATCCAACGCAGATCATATACCAAAGTTTAAGCAGATGGCGGCATTCAATGAAATAGCAGATATTATTGCCACCGTTGCAACTAATCTCGAAGGAAAAATAGAACCAAACAAAACTTCGCCTTCTCAGGAGGTGAAACCTGTTGTGGCACTTGAAAAAAAACTCAAGCTTCCCCGACAGATCCTTCCTAAATTTGACGGGAAATTAGAAAATTGGCATACTTTTCACCGATCGTTTAAGAGGTTACTTCACGAGAACCCCGACCTCAGTAATCTGGAAAAGGTCAATTACTTGTGCACTAATCTAGAAGAGGCTGCCAAATCCATTTGCGCTGGGATTCCTGCCGCAGAAGAAAATTATAATAATTTGTATAGTACGTTAGTCAAGCATTTTGAAGACCCCCGTCTGCTTGGGAATTATTACTTCGATAAAATCTTAAGCTTCAAACCTTTGAGTCAGAATAGTGAAAAAGATCTTAATCACTTTTTAAATGATTTCATCGAACTCGCAATGGCATTTCGAGAATTGAATGTTGAAAATTGAATGTTGAAAATTTCTTGGATTTTGTACTGGTTTACTTAGCAGTGAAGAAATTGGATGGGGAAACTTGCTGAGTCTTCGAACACACCTTTCGTCAAAAGGACATGCCATCCTTTTCTGATTTGGAATCATTCATTCGAAGTGAGGTGAAAATCGTTGCTTGCCAACCTGTTGGGCCAACAAACAAAGTTTTTTGCCCCAGAAAAAGACGCACGCCTTCGTTGCGCAGAACTTACAAGCTGGAATAACCCAGTCCTTAGCAAACTCCTGCATAGCATAGCTTGCAAGTCAAGGAGTACGCATGCCTTGTACAGGTGCCCCGCTTTCCAGGCTATGACTCCGTCCAAGCGCTTTGAGCTGGTCAAATGGGCTGGCCTTTGCTACAATTGCTTCAAAAAACACTTCACCCGTGTTTGTGAGTCCCAACAAACGTGCCACCATTGTTCCAGCAAACATCATTCGATGTTGCATTTTTCAACCCGATCACCCGTTCCCATCAATTCCACGTCGCCTATGACTGGTAGTTTGGAACCACCAGCGCATGCAGCTGTTGAGGCTCGAGTAGAGGAGGAGCCCTTACATTCGGGGACACTTGTTTCCAATTCAGTGCAGTCAACGACAGTGCTCCTGTCCACAGCGCAAGTGTTGGTTAGAGACTCGGCTGGTAGTTGTAATATTGTGCGAGCTCTACTCGGTAGTGGGAGCCAGAGCCACTTCATCACAAAGGATTGTTGCCGTCGACTGAAGTTGGTCCCTAGACCCTTGAAAGCTGTGGTTGACTGTTTTAACAACAATACTGCTTTCAGTCAGGAAAAGGTGACTTTGACGTTCTCTTCATTGAAACGCTCGGGTTGCGATTACACCCTGGATGCCTGTGTGCTTGGCAAAATTACGAACGAATTGCCTTCCACAGTCGTCTCGTTAGACAATATCCCACACCTGACGGGATTGGATTTGGCTGATGAGACTTTTAATATTCCAGGACCTATCGACCTGTTGATATGCGCATCGCTATGGCCAAAAATTGTTGGTACTAGGCAGAAATCGGGTCTGCTCTGCAGTCCGACTGCGCTTGACAGTGGGCTTGGATGGATAGTTGTTGGTGAGACCCGTACACAACATCGGACCCCTGCAGCTCGAAGTTTCCTTTCGACTATGGACCCGTTCCTTGATAATCTCCTAGAAAAATTCTGGTGCATAGAAGAGCTTCAATCGTCTACGTTCATCACCCCTGAGGATGAGGAATGTGAAGCTCATTTTGTAGAAAACGCGCGACGTGAGAGTAGTGGCCAATTTGTAGTTGCACTTCCTTTTGCACGATCGCCTAAGCTTCTTGGAGACTCTTTGGAGTCTAGCACTTGCAAATTTCTTTCCCTCGAGAAAAGGTTAAGCAATACCTCGGACTTTATCAGCAATACGTTGAAGTTATGAACAACTATTTTCAAGTGGATATATATCTCCCTCCCTCCCTGAGGAATCATATAAAGGCGCTATGTCATATTATGTTCCACATCATGCCGTAGTGAAGGCTGACAGCACCTCCACTCCACTTGGAATTGTTTGGCATATGAGCGCTACTGCCAGTAGTCATTCATTGAATGATTTGTTGCATGCCGGCCCGAAATTGCAAGCTGACATCTTTACCATCCTGCTGAATTTTTGGCTTTTCGAAGTCGCTTTGTCGAGAGATATTAAACAGATGTTTCAACGAATTCTAGTTCGACAAGAGGATGGATGGTTCCAAAGGTTCTTATGGCGTTCAGGTCCTAATGCACAATTGCAGGTAACGCAGAACGATACGGTTGTCTTTGGTATGTCCTGCTCACCCTACTTTGCTTGCTCAAAGAGTGCTAAAATGTTTAGCGGATTTGGAAGCAAACCGTTTCCCATTAGCGATTCCTGTTGTAAAGAGAGACGTTTATGTAGACGATGTTGTCACATCTGTTGCCACCGAAGAAGAGGCAATTTTGGTGTACTATGACTTGAATGGGCTATTCAAATCGGGCTCATTTACACTGGCTAAATGGTGCAGCAACTCTCCAGCGGTTCTGAATCAAATTCCACCAAACTTATCTCTCAACCATAGTTGTACGTTTGACAAAGACACATCTACCAAAATTTTGGGTCTTTATTGGGAAGCTAGTGTCGATTGTTTTACGTTTTGTTTGAATTCGGATGAAGCAGGCTGCACCAAAAGGACGTTATTGTCAACTGTGGCCAGAATATTTGACCCCCTAGGGCTGCTGTCGCTGGTTACAATTGTACCAAAAATTTTGATCAAAACGCTTTGGGCTGCAAAAATAGAGTGGGATGACCCACCGCCACCACAAATTTGGGAGAGGTGGCACTCCTTTATTACCGGGCACTCCTTTATTACCCCGCCATTCTGGAGTCAGGCTAGGGTTGAAGTCTACCTTGATCGGTTTTGCTGATGCGTCTGAGCAGGCTTATGGTGCTGTGGTTTACATCAGAACCCGCGCAACCGAACGAGGGGAAGTGAATGTGCGTTTGATGTGTGCAAAATCAAAAGTTGTGCCCATGAAGGTCCTCTCGATTCCTCGTCTCGAATTATGTGCAGCCTTGTTATAGTCTCGGCTATTGAAGTCAGTGATGACAACCTATCTCGATAGACATACCTTTACCAAAATCTACGCCTGCTCAGATTCAACTATTGTGTTACAATGGCTTAATTCCCCTCCCTCGAGGTGGAAAACATTCGTCGTGAACAGAGTAAGTGCTATTCAAGACAACATTCCGACGGCACAGTGGTAACACGTCAGAGGAGAGACTAACCCTGCTGACTGTCTTAGTAGAGGCGTCGATGCTAGTCAACTGAGGGAACACCCCCTGTGGTTTGCCGGTCCTCCTTGGCTTCAAGGGGAGGAATCTGTATGGCCAGTCACGTCTTGTTCACAAGTGGAGCAGAGCCCTTCAACTGAGGAGATGAAAGTCGCCGCTCTGCTGACATCTGACTCTCCAGAATGGATATTATACCCACTTCTGCAATCAACCAACTCATTGAGCGCATGCATCAAATTACCGTGTGGATTTTGCGATTTGTGCGTATTTCCTCTGAAAGATCTGAACGCCTTCAGACGTCTGAAATACTCCGAGCTGAGTTGGTTTGGATGCGACAAATCCAACGGCAACATTTCTCAGACATCCGCCACTAACTTGAAGTGCTGCAGAACCAATCAAGAATCTCCAAAAGCAAAAACATACTGATTTAACACCTCGGCCTTTTCATAGAAAATGGTCTCATCAGGGTTGGAGACCACTACTCGGCGTTGGCGTACGACCAACAGCACCCTGTGCTCCTTCCCAAGAAGGAACATTATGTGGCTTTGCTGGTGGACATGGTACATCGGGAGAATTTGCGTACTGGGCCTCATTTATTGATGTCAATTTTGAGAAATAGATATTGGATCCCATTTGCTTGAGATTTAGTTAGAAGCGTTGTGCACAGTTGTAACACCTGCTTTCGAGCACACCCAAAGCTAAGCTATCCCAAAATGGCTCCGCTTCCAACCTGTCACCTTCAGCAAGCCAAAGCATTCACCAACTGCGGCGTAGATTATGCTAGACCTCTGGACATTACCATAGCCAGAAGAAGAGGAGGTACCAGGCAAAAGGCGTACTTGTGTATATTTGTATGCATGGCAACAAAGGCTGTGCACTTGGAGTTGGCTTCCAGCCTATCAACTCCTTGTTTTTTGGCAGCATTCCGGCGTTTCCTTTCACGTCGTGGCCCCTGTTCAGTAATGTATTCTGACCAGGGAACCAACTTCATTGGTGCTCGCACTTATTTGAAGGAGCTCTACTCACACGTTGGTTCTAAGGAATACTGTCGAGCTCTCAATGAAGAACTAACTTGCCAATCTATCACCTGGAGAGTGAATCCTCCTGCAGCTCCCCACTTTGGTGGACTGTGGGAGTCAAACATCAAGAGTGCCAAGTCCTTGTTGTTGGAGACTATTGGGCAACAAATCCTCACCTATAAGGAGATGCTCACTTTGCTGACCCAAATAGAAGCACTTCTCAACCGCTGCCCACTCAGTGTACTTAGCAAAGATCCTACTGCTCCTTCTGCATTGACTCCTGCACATTTTCTGACCTTCGGTTCTACCCTGGATCATCTCATCTCCCTGCCGAAGACATCTCTGAAATCCCTGAAACACCTTGAAAGGGTTAATTGGCTTGTGCAGCACTATTGGCAGTGTTGGAGCCAAGAATACTTGCACACACTCTAGCAGTGCGCAAAGTGGGGTCAGGATATACCTGCTATTGCTGTTGGCCAGGTAGTTGTCCTAAAGCGCGAGAACACTCCACCCCTCAAATGGCCTCTCGCCATTGTGGAACAAGTGCTTCCCGGCAAAGATGGCGTCTCACGGGTTGCCCAAGTCCGGGTTGGGCGTAGCCTACTGACACGCCCAGTGGTCAAGCTATGCGTGTTTCCCACGCAGTAGCTTATCCCCAACCAGTTTGTTGTTATGATTGTTGTTGTTGTTATTGATTGTTCATTGTTATGCATAGGAAGATGAGTAGGGCGTTTCCAATGACCATTCATGCTGCCGGAAGTCCGGCCAGTCCTTCCAGGGTAGGGGAAAATGTTCACGCGACATTAGCATCTCGCGGGCTTGCCCTGCTAAGATTACTTGCAATGACATCCGGAAGATGGCCTTTGCTTGTTAATTGTTAATAGCTCCGTATTCGCGGAGGCTAACCTGCTCTTTCAAAACCACCTGGAAGTAGTAGCTTTGAAAAGGCGCTCATGTTCATTTCAGCCCTGTCCAACATCTCCGTTTTGTTAAATTTAAAATTGAGTTCGTGGTCGCCCTTGCGTCAGTATAGAACTATAACACTCCTTTCATTCTATTCTCTCTCCTTTCCCTTCGTTCCTTAATTTATTTTCGTAGTTCGACGCTCACCCAGTCTCTGCGCTCGAGTGGTAAGTTTGGTTTTTTTTTCCTTTATTTTCCAAACATACAGTCCACTTTATTTTTTTGCATCGATTAGTTTAATTTCGCATTTTGTGTACTTGTGTAAAATTTTAAAATTAATGTGTGTTTTTTAAATCGAAGTTGTGAGTGCGTTTTCTTCAAGTTACGTATTGAATTCTAATTTTGTGAATGATTTGATTTATTAATAGGTCTCATATTAGGTCTGGTTCTCACATTTAAAAAACAACACCAAATTGTGAGATTTGTGAATTATGTCATTATGTAATGAATTATGTCACGATACCTCTTATCTCTCGGGAGAAATAAACTTCCTTCAAAATACAAGGTACATACTCAGACAGATAAGGAAAAGCGTTTTATTAAACTAATGTGGCGCAAAATATGTCGGATACTTTTGCAACACAGTCCATTTGACGCCCTAGGTAAAACAAACCTTCCTCTTCCCCAGTTTACCCGCCCTACTGGTGAAATCCTATAGGGTACGCTTCCTATCTTCTTTTCAAATAATAGTTCCCTCGTGGAAACCTCGAAACAGGTTATTTTCGTTCATTTAAAGTTCTGTTCGCTATGAAATCAGTTGGAAAGTAAGACTTACGTATCGGCACAGCGTAGGTGTGAATCTGCTCATTTTAAACTGTTTTAAGGCATTCTCGTCTAAACCTGTTATAGAAACAAAATTCCCAGGGTGTGATAGTGAACTAAAGCTGTACTCTCAAAAAAATGTTTTTTAAATATTACTGTGTCACAGTAAGGATTCAATATGATAACGCAATATGTAATTCAATAATGATGATCATGATGTTGGCCTTGCTGTTATTACGATGGCGAGCTCTGAAGGCTCTGAACGCCGTTTTATAGGTTTTTCTTAATTTCAGGGCTTACTGTGGTTTGCCAATTGTCTACTTTCAGCCTTCATTATTAGTTTCATAGCTTTATTACAATGATTATAGTTTTTGCATACCTGATGCTGTCTGTAAATGTCATTCTGAAGGCATTCATAGCAATGAGTGTGTGATGGAGTCTTTTTTTACCAATATTCCTGTGATGAAGTTTGATAGTTGAAGGATTATTAATTTTTTATTGTATTTTTTTAATTTCTCGTGTAATAAAACAAATGATACTCACATCAAATATTCTTTCTTTTGTCTTCCATACTATTTTTGTCTCAACTGAAACTTAGTGAGTGAGAGATGTGTCGTACAATTGCATAATCTAGTTATTCCTCCAGAAATTAAGCTAAAATATTGGAGAAAACGTGTAGATCGTGGGACTTGATTCCTATACCTTCACCTCATTACGCTGAAAGCTGGTGTGGTACTAAATAATGTTACAGTTGGTTATATCTGCGAAGGTTTTGCAGTGAACTGTGTTACTGTTGAAAATATAATTAACGTAATAAACGCAGGAAACCTGCATAAGTTAAAAACCCCCTACCTAATGGCATGCCATTAAAAAACGTACATTGATAGGAACGTACAAACTGACATCAAACGAAGATGGAGAATGCAGCCAAAGGTGTGAATTAATTCTTAGACGAAACCTGACTTCCGCGCACTCATTACCAGACATAAGATCTAGTGATTATCAAATCAAGTACTGGCTCAGCGACAAGATAATTAACTTCTACATGGCAAAGATTGACTGACGAAGTAGACAAAATGAAACACTCCCACAAACCTTCAGTTTCAACTCGTATTTTGTATATGTATCCCTGATCTTCAACGAGAAAATAAAAACCTCTGTAAAAAAGTGGTTTTCCTCATACTGATACCTGCTTCTGCATCTTCCTTCACTTTTAGAATCTTCTGTTAACGTGACTTTGTTAGCTACAGCAGAGTTGACACCAATAATCACATCGCCTGAACAGTTAGCTTATTTGGTCGAACAATTTGGATTGCAATGAAGAATTGAACTGAAAATTTACCGATGCTATTTCAACGCCAACCCTAACTTTTAGCGAGATTTCTAGGCCAAAGTGAGTACCTGATAAACTCGTTCTATTGCGAGGAACTGCCTGAAATTTCTAGAAATTGGATACTCTTCAACAGCATGCTATCTAATATGAAGGGAGGCGTCACAAAGGAAACCTGAACAAACCAAATGGCAATTGGCCAAAAGAAACATTTTTTTAGTGACATTCAGAAATCAACGTTAAAACGCCTATTCTTATATTAGGAAACTTTATTTATACTAGGAAAAATTATTAATTCACTACTGAAGAGTGGTGAAACTAACGATTTTGTCAATCCAAAACTAAATATCTGGTGCATTGCAACACACAACTTTCCTTAGCTCTACGTCAATTCACTTTGTACATGGCCAATTCGATTTAATCAATTCATTTATCACTGAGTTAATTTGAACTTGGTCAAATAACGCTTTACGGCAGCAGGAAGCGGTAGCGCTTACAGTTCCAGATTTTATTGTGCTGTTCGTACTCATTGCAACACCATTATTGAGCAATCGGTACACAGATAATTAATGAGGCTGTAAACACGAATTTTTTTAAGTGGATAGTAATCACTTTTATGGAGGTATTGGGTAATAACTGTTAGAACTGGTAGTAAGCGAAACGGGTGTAGTTGAACAGGAATTTCTGGAGTGAGCCCCATGTATCTCATGAGCGTTTTTAAACACTCAATCTTTAGATATTGGATTGGACTACAATACTAAGTTATTTTAACACTCTACAAAAATTCCAGCGGAGTTTATAAGAGAAAAACTGCGCTAAAAACGCTTTTCGTCGAAACTTTTGATAATTTATTGTGCTGCTCTCGTCATTTTCCCACGAATGGGAAATTTATGGTATAATTGTCTTATTGAGAGCTATCTATATAAAAAATTTAATCAAAATCGTTAGTGCCGTTTTTGAGAAAAAAATTTGGTGTTTTGATCACTATGATAACTATAGTTAACTTTCGGTAGATTTGGTCCATACCCTTATTTTGGCGTCCCATAGTGACTTCAGGGCTAGATATCAAGTTTCAGCTGATTTGGTACGGTTGTTTCCTCTAAAAACCGCGCTAAAACCGATTTCGTCTGAAGTTTCGGTAATTTATTGTGCTGCTCTCGTCATTGTCCCATGGATGGGAACTTTGTGGTATAGTTGCCATATTTGGAGCTACCAATATAAAAAATTTAATCAAAATCGTTGGAGCCGTTTTTGAGAAAAAAAATATTTGGTGTTTTGATCACTATGATAACTATAGTTAAATTTCGGTGGATTTTGTTCATACCCTTATTTTGGCGTCCCATAGTGACTTCAGGGCTAGATATCAAGCTTGAGCTGATTTGGTACGGTGGTTTTCTCTTAAAATCGTTCACAGACACACACACACACACACGCAGGCACGCACGCCCGCCCGCCCGCCCACATATATACATGAGGATAGTGTACACATACACACAGTGACACACACACACACACACACAGACCATTTTCCCAAATAGTGTTTTTCGGACTCAGGGGGGTCTGAAACGTAAAGATCTGAAGAGAACTCAAAATTTTTTTTTCAGCCGATTACACAACTTTCCTTTCTACTTCGTAGAGCAAGGAAAGTAAAAAGTAGTTGAGAAAATGAGGGAGGAAGAGCGAGAGTTGGGAAATCTAGTAAAACTAATCGAAAATACTCGAAAATGCGGTTCAGAAGTCGTTGGAAGACAAGGTTCTCGAATGAAAACGAAACCACACAAGACATTGCATATTGTGGAGAGCACATTAGGCGCGACGCGTCACACCCCCATCCTGCCAAGGGGTGTGTTCTGCAGTCCCATTTCAAAGAACGGGGTTCTACGGTATGTTGTGCATGCGAAGGAAGTGGAGCTCGGGGAATATGGCTGCGGAATTCTGGACCTCCAACTGCAGTGTCAACCACTCGAGCGAGCTCTAGCAGGACTATCAGGACGACCCTGCGTAGCTTGTGTCGACGCGAGCTCCAAACCACCGCAGCGGGGATCCCCGACCCTAAATGGGGAGGGCGAGGCGTACATAGAGCAGATCACCAAGTACGGTTTGGTTGTTGCCAATGACCGTACGACTGAGACGACCTACGATGGGCTGGGAGGAAGGTCGTGCATAGATGTCACAGCCTGAAAATGTCAGGTTGGCAAGTCGTACCAGGAGCGACGCAGAGCGATTGCCCGTTCCAGACGACAACGTTCTTTGCAGAGGCACGTGTGAAAAGCGATTCCGCACAAAGAATGTCAGGTCCAGCCTTCTCAGGTGGGTCCTTCCAGATGGTCATACCTTTGTGTGGGGTTTAATACGGGCAACAGCTCTCCACCAAGAGACTGGCAATAACGTGCTGTACCTCCACAGGTCTGAGTTCGGTGACTAGCTTCTTGCATGATAGCGAAACTGCTACCTCCATGAAAGTAGACTGATCTCTCCGAGTGTTCAGAAATAGACATTTTGATAAGAAAACAGACCTACGACGCATCACACATTCATTAGACCTGGCGCATTCGACAATTTTCTTGTCTCTATCAACTAATTAAATTTGTTTTGGTTTATTATTCATTCTGAATAATAACCCTATGTTTTCGGTCACGAAAGTTTGTTTACAACCCCCCATCAAAATTTGATACTTTACGTTTCAAGACATGGGGATTCCAAATTTGCAATGTCCACCCGCCGTCCACTGTCCGGGCCGTTTTGTGCCTTTGACGTGGTCTAAAAAATCCGTTCTTTCGCACAAAATTGTGCCGGCCATCTCGGCAATCCAACCGGACGAAGCCCATGGTTGTTATGGACAAAAATGGTTAAAAAAATAACAAAACGCAATATAATCGCAAATAAGCCGTGTTTCGAATCGTTTTCAAGGTATTTTTACAACCTGGGTCGAATGGAATGAGTATCAGACGCGTACAACTGCGTATAGGGAAATTACAGTAATTATTAGAGTCAACTAATTGAAAGAACTCGGGGGAACTACAGCCGAAGTCAACGTTTCGTCGTTTGAACTCCCTCCCTCCCTCCCGTCGCATTAAAACCACCCGCCCGCTCGCCTCGCCACGGCGTGCCAATTGCCGAGGGTTTGCTGGAAGTCCCCGTTCCGATTTCCTCAACTCTTTTAGCCCGGATCGGATCTAAATACCTACAGATGTTTACGGGCGCCTGGTGCCAGGGGAATATTTAGTTTCCGTAGTTCCATTGTAGTCAGGTCATGTTTCGTATGGTTTACTAGTATGCTGCTTTACTATGTGCTGAATCGAATGGAATGGGTCTCGGAGCAGTAATACTAGGTCAAGCTGTTCATGAGAATAATAAACTGTCGGGGCCCCCTTTTCAAGGGCTTGTGTGGCCTTAAAAAGGGCCGACGAAAGTCTTGTTGTTGTGTGTGTAGGTCCTGTCTGCTGGTTGAGAGAGTGTGAGGCGAAGAACGGGTTTCTCGGGCGTCGTTGCGTAGGTCAAAGGGCTCGGTTGAGCAGTAGCTCCTCACGGCGAGGGACTCGCTCCTGCAGACGCGAGATGAGGGACTCGTCGTCCCCACTGGGGCCGCTGATGGTGGTTGGTTGTTGTCGGAAGAAGTGATCGGTGTAAGAATGAAAGAATGAATGCTGTTTGTCCGTGCAGGCAGCCCTTATTTATATACGTACTCTTGGAGGGAGTCGTCCTCTCTGGTTTGCCACCTGCTATCCCCTCCAGGAGTGGTTTGTGGCTCGCGGCTAGCGCCCTCTGTCGGGATGACTTTCCTGTGAGGCGCCTTTTGTAGGTAATGGTGTCCAGCCGCCACATAAACCATTGTGTAATAATTTGCAAGATTTTTCATTTTGTTTGTAGCAACGCTCTACGTGAACTATCAACTCGGATCATTACGTCTTGCCCAGCGTGACCAGACATGCAACTCTGGCTAAAATCACGAGCCCTCCCCCGCTGAGATGAATTTATCAAAGGATTTAGCTTGCAAGTCCCACACCAACTTTCGTGGACCCATGCCTATCGGAAAGGTATACGGCGATCCCGTCCAGCGTATACCTTTCAGGGTGCATGGTCCCAGCTCCTTACCGGCGGAAGACTCAACAAACTCCTTGTCAAGGCTCCCAATTTAAAAGGAGAAAAGATAACCGTTTTCCGAGAGTGCACACAGATGTACTTAAATTTGTTTTCCCAAACTAGGTTTCCCCCCTCCTCCTCTTGATGGCACTCGGAAATCCCACACTGCGGCCACCACATCTGGGCCGATTGTGCGGGCGAACATGAGCTCTGTCACGTCCACCCAGTTCCACCACCATCTCATGAGGAGCTGGCGTTCTCTGATTCGGCGTTCCCAATACGCCCCCGCCATTCTCGCACAAAACGCAAGACAACCTCGAGGTCCATCCCTGCAACCTCCTCCGGCTGCCATCAGCTGATGAACCCAAGGATTCTGAGGCGCACTGCACACGTGCAGGAAGTCAGGGCCTGAAGTGCAGCTTGACTGTCCGACATAATGTATATTCATAGACCACTACGCAGGAGATGCACGCACATCCTCTCTTGCGCATCTATATCTTATGCTACCGCTTCATTTCTGTATTTATCCGCTAAACGGCGACGGAAGCTATGATAGCCCTGAAAATGATATTAGCATTAAATTGCTGTTTTTCTCAAAAGCGGCTTTAACGATTTATCTTAAAAGTGTGGGGGGACTCTAACTAGCATCTACATTTTGTTCTGAATAATCGTTTCCGTAGAAATACGTTTAAAGAAGATACAGCGACCGTATATACGAGTATAGCATTTGTAGTTTAAGGGGGTTGCGGAAAATTGGGAGTTGGGTATTTCTGAAAAGAAAATATCTTGTACGTTGTAAGTTAGATTTCTCAACAAGTTGTAGAACTTGTTCACGCCGTGCCCAGTTATCAACTAATAAGTCAGACCGCTATGTTGGCACATCTATCTGCTACTGTAGAAATGTCTGGGTCGTATCGCATTTGAGATATATCGCTCTGTCTCCGTTATATAGTAATTAAAGTACTACAGAACCCTATTCAATCACGTATAAAATCATCGCAGCTCACTTCTTACTTTTGTCATCAGTTTCATCAGTCAATTTGTTTCCTCAAGACCTCGGGCCGCCTCAAATTCCTGCAATAACGACTCGGTTTGAAAGGTTAAAGGATTTGAAGAAGAGCAGGACTTCCTCTTAAGAAGTTTTACGACGAACGGCTGGTTGGGGAGATCTCCAAGGAAGGAATAAGTGGGGGTCTTCAACAATAGAGCGTGACGTCCAGGAGCCTGAGGCGTCCCTGAGGCCTCCTTCGAAAGGCTCAGTCCTCCGCCAGTGTTCTTGTGGTTGGAGCTGGAAGTGGTCGAGCGGGAACAGCGAGTGTGCCACAGTTGCAGCCGCGATGAATTTCCAGTCCCTTTTACGTTGGAGTTTCGTCGACTTATAACTGTCTTGCAACTCTTCGTCGTGCCGTCACCTCCTACGCTTCGTTACTGATTCGGACGTAAGTTTCATGATTGATGAGCATGATTTCCCGTTTTAAGTATATCAAGAATTTATGAACGGAACGAGAGCAACAATCAAAGTATGATTTTCAACTGGACGACTTTGCTAGCAGCCTGTCGAACCGAATTGAGTTTGCTGTTTCTTGGCGATTCCTCGTACACCGTCTGTTTTTGCATTTTCTCAATTTATTCGTTCGGAGAGGTTCATTCACTGTTATACTTAATGATATGCAAACGCCTCCTCCACAAAGCGCTAGCACAAGAGCCGTGCTAGTCATAAAACGGTATGTAGCCCACCTGTGGTCAACGTTGCTGATTTGGTCTTTTGTGAAGTTCAGTGAAATGGTATCGACAGATGAGACTTGATCGTACCTTGAACGGGAGGTACTTCCAGTCCCATCCCTATTTCCCTTCATTTACTTGACTTTTGAGTACATTCATATGAGAGATGTGTACTCACGTCAATTTAAAATCTCCAAGCGTAAAAATACCCCACTTTCATCATATCGAGTGGTGTCTCCTGTAAATGAAACCTTGGGGCATAGGTCGTACTGGTATCCAAGAAGCAGAGCCATTCACCAAAGGTGCTTTGCTCCCTTCAATTGAACGCTCTGAGAAGTTGAGCTAAGTTTCGATGGTTACTATGGTGGAGAAGTTCGAGCATTATGGTTCGCCATGGTAAGCCTCGACAGCATGAGGCCTTCAGTGGAACTCCCTTGGAGACACTAACTGTCAAACGCCTCTCTACGAATAATGCTCGTTAATTATCTTGTGTAACAAACTGATGATCTAAAGACTCCCCAAGTAAACAGTCGTTTTGGTAATTCTTTCCTTGCCACTATACTACCAAATTCCAACCATACTTCCTCACCTCTCGCTACTCGATCCTTTCATAGCCTCATTCTGTTCTCAGCCTCTGCTCAACGCTTTATTTCATTTTCTAGTATTTATTGTTCCACGCTGCCGAGTGCTCACAGGCAGTTACAGTTGTGTGCGTGATAACGATGATTACTCTCTTCTGCTACATTTATGTGCTCTAATAAGCTTTGCAGTGGTAGTGTCCCTTTTGCTCGCTCTTTATTTACGACATCTTCGCTCATCCCTCAACTTCTCTCATATACTTAACGTTGTTCGTTCATGTCTACTCGTAAGTTGACCGAAAATGACTCGACCCCTGACCCCTTCACTCCTGCAGAAGTACAAGAACCAACGCGTCATCGATTGATCAGCGGGTTCGACCATTGATTTCGCTTGTCTTCTGATTTTGGCTGCATAATTGAACATCATCTTGAAGGTTATGGCGCGAAATTAATGAAAACATATGAGTTTATGGTATGCCTACACATTTCTTGTTTAGCGTTACTCCGTGTTAGTTTATAGCACTTTTGTTCATCATCCATCGGGTTCAAGGCCGTGGAATCTAAACAACCGTGCATATTCAAAGAGAAACTATCGTTTGTTGGTGGTTTTGATGATTGTTTAGTCCCCAAAACCTGTACAGTCAATTGAGGTAACTTTGTACCACCTTTTGGTGTTTTTACTTTCCTTGGCTCTACAAAGTAGAAAGGAAAGTTATGTAATCGGCTGAAAAATTTTTTTTGAGTTCTCTTCAGATCTTTACGTTTCAGACCCCCCTGAGTCCGAACAACACTTTGGGAAAATGATCTGTGTGTCTGTGAACCATTTTTAGAGAGAACCACCGTACCAAATCCACTCAAACTTGATATCTCGCCCACAAATTACCATGGGACGTCAAAATAAGGGTTTGAACAAAATCCATCGAAAGTTAACTATAGTTATCATAGTGATCAAAACACTAAATATTTTTTTTCTCAAAAACGGCTCTAACGATTTTGATTAAACTTTTTACATTGGTAGCTCTTAATATGATAATTATACCATGAAATTCCTATCTGTGGAAAAACGTCGAGAGCAGCACAATAAATTACCAAAACTTTCGACGAAATCTATGTTAGCGCGGTTTTTAGAGAAAACAACTGTACCAAATTAGCTCAAAACTTGATGTCTAGCCTACAGGTTATCATGGGACGCAAAAATAAGGGTATGGGCAAAATCCACCGAAAGTTAACTATAGTTATCATAGTGATCAAAACACCATTTTTTTTTTTCTCAAAACCGGCTCTAACGATTTTGATTACATTTTTTATATTGATAGCTCTCAATAAGGCATTTATACCATAAAATTCCCATTTGTGGGAAAATGACGAGAGCAGCACAATAAATTATCAAAATTTTCGACGAAAAGCGTTTTTAGCGCAGTTTTTTTCCTTAAAAACTCCGCTGCAATTTTAGCTGAATGTTAAAAAAAATTAGTATTGTAGTCCAATCCAATACCTAAAGGGTGAGTGTTTAAAAACGCTCATGAGATACATGGGGCGCACTCCAGAAATTCCTGAATTTCAACTTTTGCCGTTTCGCTTACTACCAGTTCTTACCCTTTTACTCAATAACTCTGCAAAAGTAATTACCATCCTTCTCAAAAAAATTTGTGTTTACAGCCTCAACAATTATCTGTGTACCGATTGCTCAATAATGGTGTTGCAATGAGTACGAACAGCACAATAAAATCTGGAACTGTAAGCGCTACCACTTCCTGCTGCCGTAAAGCGTTGTTTGACCAAGTTCAAATGAACTGAGTGATAAATGAATTGATTAAATAGAATTAGCCATGTACAAAGTGAATTGACGTAGAGCTAAGGAAAGTTGTGTGTTGCAGCGCACCAGATATTTTGCTTCGTAATGCATTTAAATTCCGTCTTTTCTGGCTTTTTATGTCGAAAACAAAAATCAATTGGACCAAAGTTTGCATTATGAAAGATGCTTCTTCTAAAACTTTCTGTTAAATACTCAATGAGCTTGTATTTGGGGCGGTGCAAAGTTACCCAGGCTTTCAGGGTAACTTTGAACCACTTCAATTTCTTGTCTGCTAATCGCGAACTTTCGGAAGCTTTGTTGATATTTAGGCAAAACACCGTCCATCAGCCGAAAGTAGAATAAATTCGGAACCCAATTATTACAGCTCAATAGAGGTCGGGTTCCTATACATCGACAATCGAAGAAAAGTTTCGGCTTGATTTTTAAGTCCAGAAAGGGCCTGGATGCTATCGTCTAAAAACACGAAACTCCTTTAACATTGTAGTCTTTTCTGTCATCAACAAAATACTAGACTGCCTTACCTTTGCAATAAATCCATTAGAACTAGGGGGGAAAATAAATGTACCGCATAAGGGAAGTCCGATGTCGCCTACAGCTAAATGTCCCACCTGGTGCAATGTTGGACCTGAAGTTTGACCTTGCATGCTGCACACCCAAAAACACATCCATATACATATTTATAAGTTTTATATTAAAAGGAACCATATCTCGAGCAAAGCCCTGTGCAACAAAGCTTCACTATAATTGCTTTTACAGCCATAGCGACGCACTCCTTGTCTTGGAGCATCCAAATTCACTGTCTTGTTTCTTGACGGCATCTTAATGATTTAAAGAAAATTTACTGACCTAGTTGCGACTTTGTTTCTCAATTTATTAAGCAAGTAGAATCTTAAATCTATTCACTCTCCTGTAGATAGATTTTTTTAAATTGATTTATTTTTTCATTTGCTTTCGACACTATCAAACTTTGATTCAAAAAAGCATTTTTTTTTCTCGATCTTTTCAAAGTAAAGGGTGTCCCAAAATTAACGCAAGATTTAAATTAAATAGAAAACACAGTTTTTAGTCTTTTGATTGTAATTTTTTTATTGATTCATAAGGGTTATTTATGGAATAACACATCGGGCAAATGGCCTCCGCGGCTTTGCATACACATACGCACTCGTTTGTCGAAATTTTCCATGACCGTTCTGCATAAATGTGGCTGAATTTCGTTGATGGAACGTTGAATCTCCTCCTTTAATGCACGCGTAGTTGTGGGCTCGTTGACGTAGACCTGTGATTTTAGATAACCCCATAAAAAGAAATCTAATGGTGTTAAATCGCACGATCTAGGGGGCCAATTCTGATCACCGAAACGAGAGAGTACACGACCTGGAAATGTCTCATGCAATAATTGAAGTGTTTCACGGACTGTATGGCATGTGGCACCGTCTTGTTGAAACCACATATTGGCCACATCAATATCATCCAATTTCGGCAAAAAGAACCGTGTTATCATGTCGCGATATCGAGCAGAAGTAACAGTCACTGTTTGACCAGCCTCATTTTCAAAAAAGTATGGTCCAATTATGCCTCCAGCCCAAAATGCACACCGAACTGTGACACGTTGTGGATGCATTTGTTTTTCGACAATCACATGTGGGTTTTCAGAACCCCAAAAGCGGCAATTTTGGCGACTAACAAAGCCATCAAGGTGAAAATGTGCTTCGTCGCTTAGGATGAGTTTGCTCAAAAAATCAGCATTCATTTGTTGTTGCTCAATAATCCATTCAACAAACTCTCTTCGCTGTGCATGGTCATTGGGCTTCAGTAGTTGTGTTAATTAAATTTCTAAGCATGGAGACACAGATCTTTAGTGAGTATACGCTGTAGAGAGCTTCTTGAAATTTGCAATTCTTGTCCACGACGCCGAATTGAGGTTCCTGGATTGTCACCGACATTCGCACGCACTGCCTCTATTGACATTTGAACGGCTTGTTTTTGGACGACCAGTGTGTTTGGCGTCTCCCACGGATCCTGTCTCTCGGAATTTTCCAATTAATCGCTTCACAGTTTACGAAGTTAAAACACTATTCCGACCATATTTTGTATGAAATTTTCGAACTACGGCCGCCAAGCATTCATTATTTTTGAAATATTGCTCAACAATGAAGACACGTTGTTCTATTGCGTAACGCTCCATTTTTACTAACCCTAAACTGTCAACTGTCGATTTATTTTGTTTTTAAGGTTGGCAACACTGTACTGCATGAATGGCGGCAAATTCAAATCTTGCGTTAATTTTGGGACACCCTTTACTTATCATACCTACTATGTTTATTATATATAGTTATGTACCTACCTACATTACATATATGTACATACATACATATTTCATAGGAGAAAAAGTGAACGTGATTTACGTAGTATGTTAGATCCGCATCCTAGACATCGACGGCCAACTTTGCACCGGCTCAAAGTTACCCTGATTTTACCTCATTTTGGAGGTGGCTTCCAAATTTCGCGATTATTTCGCTTGGAAAATTAAAAGTAACGCTACTCCCAAGTTATCCTAAAACTAGAAATACCAAATAGTAACTATGGAATCGAAATGTTGCACTCAGCTTGGAAGCAGATGTTGAAAATAATAAACAAAAAACCGACAATCCGAACGATGATCGATGATCACTTCAAACTATGAATTATTGCGAGCACGCGACGTGCGTTTTCTCCTCTCCAGATGTTTCGGCAAACAAATAATGATCTCATCTTGCGTTTATTTTATCAGCTGTGGAGCTACTCACGTTTATAAAATTGTAGGAGGCAAATGAAGTGAAAAAAGTGAAGTGGTGCAAAGTTAGACCCCATGGTTCAAAGTTACCCCGATTGACTGTACACTTTCAAATACATTGTGAAAAAAATAATGTCTCATTCCAAATATCTCTTCCGCTAATGGCTCAACTTAAATCGTATTGTAAAAGATGGGTCCTGGCCCACTTCCTTCAAAAAACTTTGAAGTAACTACTCACAGTCTGTTCAGTCTGATAGCCGGTACAGGATCCCGATGTCAAATCTGGAAATGGGATGGATGACGCGTCACAGCCGTGGTCCCTCCTCCTCAGCCTTATCTTCTGACTTCACGTTTCCTCCTTAACTTTGACTGTTGACGTTCCAAGAGTGGTTTCCATGAGCTAGACCCCGTTCCATTCTGTTGTCATTGGAGGTTCCAATCGTGCCAGTAACACTGTTGTAGAAAGATCATGTCATGATCATGCGGCGGAGGGGAGGCTGTGCATCTTCACGAGAGAGATTCTCTTAGTCCTTTGGAGAATGGGGATAAGGGAACTTGTCGGGGAGCTGCACAGGTAAGCGAGTGGTTTCGCGACACAGGGCAATCAGGCGTTGGTAGTCGTAGGATTTGGAAACAAGTGGGATTAGCTCAGTAGTTCGGCATCTGTGGAGGGGGCATAGCCCATGGAGCGATGGGCCTGAGATGAGCACCCCACATTGGGCGCCAATATAAAAGATGGGCCTATAGCAATAATAAGTCCTTGAATAAACTGTGATGTAATTTCACGGAGTACGTTCAGTCTGATAGCCTGTACAGGATCCCGATCTCGGATCTGGTGGTTGACACATTCTCCTCTGTCTCATCTACTCCTTAACTCTTCAACTTTTGCTGTTGTTTCCAAGAGCTGTTCTGATGAGCTAGATCTTGTTCCGTTCCATTGTAACCACAGGTTCCAATCGTGCCCCTAACAGTATTATGCATAACTAACTCAAAGCCATAAGCTTGAGCTATCAGTCTTAGTCTAAAGCCCTTAGCTTCAAGGTCTCGCTCAAACCTTTGCCCCCACAACGGCCTAAGGCCTTATGATAAAGAAGAAAAAAATGTTATTTGAAATGTTAGTGCGACTGACAGGTCTGTTTCCTTATTAAATGACGAACGACGGGGGTTAAATCAGTCTTGGAAGTGGCAGTTTCGCTAATATGCAAGAGGCCCCTGCAGCATCCACCGAAATTAGACCTGTGGAGGTACGGCAGGTATATGGTCGTTCGCCAGTTTTACGTGTGTTGCCGTGTGAAGGTACCCACCTGAGGAATCCCGTACCATCTGGGAGGAGTTCTTAATCTGGTTTCTCGCCTGATCTAACTATTTGATTGGGTGGCGAGTTTCAAAGGGACAGATCAACTGCGGCCACGTTTCTTGCCATCATCTTCTTCGCGAACTCGGCAAAACGGTTATAGGCTTGCTTTGAAGCAGCCAATGCTGCTAAGTTCGTCTGCTCTGGAGCAGATGTGGTTTCTTATTTCCTCCACACTGGAGTCTTTGAGAGAAAAAGAGTGAAGTCGCCATATCCCGTGAGGAACTGGTTCATCCAGTGGTCTGGCTCAATCCACCTCCTCTCCAAACGTTCACGGATGTTGGGGAAGAACTCATACCTGTCGCGTCCCTTTAACGATGATTCCATTGTGTGGTGAGGTCCGCACAGATTTCAGCCCAAAGCGAGGGAAGTTCCCGTTTCACTCTCTACTTGTCAACCATGCACTCAACGGCCGGGTCAACTGGTAACTAACCAGTACTTCTGTAGCTCTCTGGGATTGGTCCAATACTCTCTTCCGATTGACTGTAAGCCCGCTACCCCAGACCACCTACATATGCGGGCGCTATATCTTCGTTCAACGCATTTTTACAGGAACATTTGTGGAGAACAAAATGTAGGGACTAGTTAGCTGAGAGTACTTCGTAAGTTTGATCGAAATCGTTAGAGCCGTTTTTGAGAAAATTGAAATACCGATAAATTAATGTTCGACAAATCTCCTTTTCTGAGTTACCTTGGCTTATATCTCCGCTCAACATATATATACAGAAATAATTATACAGAACGAAATGTTGGTATGGGTGACTAAAAGACACTCCATTAGGATTTATCACATCTGGTGAGAAAGTTACCCTGGAATTTACGGAAATGTTCGAAAAAATGTTATTTTCGACACATTTTGATTTTTATCTCTGTTCAATGGACCGTCACAGGAACATTTAGTGAAAAGAATATGTAGGTATCAACTATTTGAAAACATCCTATGAGTCCTATTAACATTCCTATATCCTATTTTTGCTTCATAAACCTATATCTCCGTTCACCGTGTTTTCATGGGGATATGTATACGGAAGAAAAGTTAGGTATTGATTAGTAGAAGGTAATTTGAACGTGTAATCAAAATTAGTTAGAGCCGTGTTCGAGAAAAATGCGAAAAACCCTATTTTTTGGTACATTTTCGTCCCCCCACCCCCCTTACCATCGGCCGAAATCGTCCGTAACCTTATTTTGGTGTCTACAAAAAATAACGAACAAAACAAAAAAAGAACCAGCTCAATCGGATCAGCCGTTCTCCCGCAAATCGAACTACAGACACACACACACGGACCACGCGCCGAAATTAGGGTTTTTAGACTCAGTAGGGTCTGAAACGTAAAGATCTGAAGAAAACCCAATTTTTTATTTTGACCCGATTACTATACTTTCCTTCCCTTCGGGTAGCGGAAAGTAAAAAAGAATTAACAACATGATAAAACACCTGTCGTAACTACATAAAAATACATAGAAATACACAAACAAGCGATCGCCTCAATCGGAGGTCCAAGTTACAAAGTAATAAACCAAAAGCCCACTGATGTTGGATCGATCGATGACCATCGATTAACTTCACCGTTTCTCCATGAGTTAGCGCGTCATTGACGATGAGTAACTGCGTTCAGCCATAAAGAGGGTAAATTGGCTGAAGTGTAAGGTATTTTCTCTTATAAGGGACAGTCATCTCGTAGTCGGATATGGCCTCTCATTAAGATTAATTACCTCAGTTCGAATTCTGAAGGACTTCCTCGATCCTTGAAAATACATCCACCGCGAACGTCCTCACCAAACTTGAGCATTTAACGCGCGCATTCAACTCCCGATACGAAGCGAATACCTCAGAGTTCTCAAACCTTTGTCTGAATTCTCTTCGTTCCTCGTCAGCTAAGCGGATAATTGTACTAACGTAAGCAAAAATTTGTCGAGGGACACTGAATTATAAAGAACGGCGTACTTAGTAGCCGTCAATCTCCACTATTTAGCCCACCATGGACCATACTAGCTCTCGGAACGGCCCCAGCAAGTCGAAAATGGGGCCTCCTGGAAACTGTTCAAAATCGAATTGCAAATTATGAATGTGCATAGAAAAAAAGCCTTTTCACAAATGACAACTGATCACTCTCCACAATCAAATGACCACTTCAATTACTCACCAGAGAACCTCTGGATAATGTTTTCGCAAAATAATATGAATTGTTCGGACCTTAGTCCAATAATCTTATGTTTTGCTCGGCGCCCGTCGCTTAGTACAGCGCCCCTCTTTTTGTTCTCAGCCTCCCATAGCCCTTTTCTTCTTACCTTGGCTCTGCAAAGTAGAAAGGAAAGTTATGTAATCGGCTGAAAAAAAAAAATTTGAGTTTTCTTCAGATCTTTACGTTTCAGACCCTCCCGAGTCCGAAAAACACTATTTGGGAAAATGGTCTGTGTGTCTGTGAACGATTTTTAGAGGAAACCACCCTACCAAATCAGCTCAAACTTCATATCTCTCCCGCAGATTATCATGGGACCCGAAAATTAGGGTATGAACAAAGTCCATCGAAATTTAACTATAGTTATCATAGTGATCAAAACACCAAATATTTTTTTTCTCAAAAACGGCTCTAACGATTTTGATTAAATTTTTTATATTGATAGCTCCCGAAATGGCAACTATACCATAAAATTCCCATTAATGAGAAAATGACGAGAGCAGCACAATAAATTGCCGAAACTTTCAACGTAATCGATTTTAGAGTGGTTTTTAGAGAAAACGACCGTACCAAATCCCCTCAAACTTGATATCTAGCCCGCAGCTTATCATGGGACGCCAAAATAAGGGTATGAGCAAAATCCACTGAAATTTACCTATAGTTATCATAGTGATCAAAACACCAAATATTTTTTTTCTCAAAAACGGCACTAACGATTTTGATTAAATTTTTTATATTGATAGCTCCCAATATGGCAATCACACCATAAAATTCTCATTCGTGAGAAAATGACGAGAGCAGCACAATAAATAATCAAAATTTTCGACGAAAAGCGTTTTTAGCGCAGTTTTTTCCTTATAAACTCCGCTGGACTGTTAGTAGGAAGTTAAAGAAAATTGGTATTGTAGTCCAATCCAATACCTAAAGGGTGAGTGGTGAGTGTTTAAAAACGCTCATGAGATACATGGGGCTCACTTCAGAAATTCCGGAATTTCAACTACTGCCGTTTCGCTTACTACCTGTTCTAAACTTTATTACCCAATAACTCTGCAAAAGTGATTACTATCTTTCTTCAAAAAATTTGTGTTTACAGCCTCATTAATTATCTGTGTACCAGTTGCTCAATAATGGTCCTGGGATGAGTACGAGCAGCACAATAAATTCCAGAACTGTAGGCGCTACCGCTTCCTGCTGCCGTAAAGCGTTGTTTGACCAAGTTCAAATGAACTGAGTGATAAATGAATTGATTAAATAGAATTAGCCGTGTACAAAGTGAATTGACTTAGAGCTAAGGAAAGTTGTGTGTTCCACGTTTTTCTTACCTTCATAATGCGTTGAGGCTCCGGCGAAGTACAATCCGAAAACTATCTCTCTCAGCTTTTTATTCGTTTCGTACCGAAATCCGAAGACTATCATTTTTCGTTTAGTCGGACGAAGTGGTGTCGGAGTGCGGAAACTAGTCGACATTTGTTACTGTCAGATTGCCGTTGGTCGGCCGGCCACACGTCCTTCATCCCCTTCCCTTAAAATACCACCTCTCACGGAATTCCTCTCGTTCAATTAATAATAATTAATATTAATTTCGTTTTCATACAGTCCACGCTATTACAACAATGCTAGGTCAACAAGAAGGAAGCACGCATATTATGCCTGATCGACATATCCTTTCAGCAGCTTTAAAAAATATCTGGTGCGTTGCAACACACAACTTTCCTTAGCTCTACGTCAATTCACTCTGTACATGGCTAATTCTATTTAATCAATTCATTTATCACTCAGTTCATTTGAACTTTGAGCGGCAGCGATTACAGTTCCAGAATTTATTGTGCTGCTCGTACTCATTCCAGGACCATTATTGAGCAACTGGTACACAGATAATTAATGAGGCTGTAGACACAATTTTTTTGAACAAGGATAGTAATTACTTTTGGAGAGTTATTGGGTAGTAACTGTTAGAACTGGTAGTAAGCGAAATGGCAGTAGTTGAAATTCAGGCATTTCTGGAACGTGCCCCATGCATCTCATGAGCGTTTTTAAACACTCACCCTATAGGTATTGGATTGGACTACGATAACAATTTTTTTAACATTCTACAAGAATTCCAGCAGAGTTTATACGGAAAAAACTGCGCTAAAAACGCTTTTCGTCGAAAATTTTGATAATTTATTGTGCTGCTCTCGTCATTTTCCCACGAATGGGAATTCTATGGTATGGTTGCCTCATTGAGAGCTATCAATATAAAAAATGTAATCAAAATCGTTAGAGCCGTTTTTGAGAAAAAGTTGAGTGTTTGAGTGGATTTGGTACGGTGGTTCTCTCTAAAAATCGTTCACAGACACACAGACCATTTTCCCAAATAGTGTTTTCCGGACTCAGGAGGGTCTGAAACGTAAAGATCTGAAGAGAACTCAAAATTTTTTTTTCAGCCGATTACATAACTTTCCTTTCTACTTCGTAGAGCCAAGGAAAGTACAAAAGAGTTTGGAGGAAGCAATTTTCTGGTTTCTTTAACTGGAAACAGTTCTCCATTCTTACCGAAAAGCTTTACAGCTTGCACTTTTGTATGGTGCGCAAGTATTTGGATTTGACTCGGTCGCTGGTGCCTCTAATAAAGTTTTAACGCTTTTGCCAAGTAGGCAGGTCTTCTGAACTTCGACAGCTTCAAAGGCTAATGTGACGCGCTCACCGTAGGATAAAGCGAATGGCGGCGTTTTGGACTCTCTGAAGATTGTCGATGTCTTGCGTCATTTGGAGGGGCGACAGCACAGTCGAAGGAAACTGTAAAGTCAACGGCCACGCGGCGCAACTGATGCAGATGTGGTGCAGATTTTTGCGACTTGGGCGTTCCACGAGCCTCTGACTGTCCCAAAATTGGGCCGAGCACAGCCCGACTAATGATCTATTATGGCAGTCCTAATGTTTCACGGGTCTCCTAAGGAGTGCCAGGTGTTTCCGGTAAGAGCTTCTTTGATATCCACCCTAGGAAATCGCTCCCTGTCAAGTCTCTGTCAGTGGGCCAGGACGTGGTAGAGTCTCCTCATCTGCGCCACGCCACCTACACCGAGGGGTGTCGACTATGCCCGCAACATACATGAGTTCGTTCATTTTGCAGTGCCCAGTGAGGATCCTCCTCTCCTTTCCATCTTCTGAAGGCTCCTTATCTCGTGTGTTTCCCCTGAGATACAGCATTCCAGACGGTCTAATGCATTCTTCTGACATATTTTCCCATAGTCCTCAGTCCACAGTGGGGAGATGGTCCTATAGGCACAGCAGACAAACCTCGTCTGGCCAGATCCGTCCCACCATCCGTGGGCGTGGATCCGTGTTTCCTTCTCATTTTCAATGATCCCTTTATGCACGGGAATCCAATACATGTTGACTCGATTCGTGTTTGCCGCATCCTGCACTCCCTCGCCAGTTTTAACGTGTGCAGCAGTCCATCAGCGCATTACACCACGCCTGACTATCAGCTTGTACTCACTTCGGCGGTACATATTGTGGGGTAACTAACCTCATATGTGTTTACTGTTGTTATGTTGTTGCGGTTTGAAAAGCATTTATTATTAGATTATCGTCGTTAATAAAAACTCGCATCGATCGGCATTGGAAAAAAAAAAGAAAAAAAAAGTGGTGCCTTCCCGTCGACTACCAAAAACTGAACGAATCGCCTGAGGGCAGCAGATGCTGAAGAAACTTCAACTAACTTACGAACGAACGTAAGAATTCAAGACACCTTTCGTAGCACAGATGCTACATCACTTGCCATTCTTCAAAGGTTGGAGACAATTCAGGAAGAATTAGTAACATTGAGGCAAGTATCGACAACCGTTAACGATTTGGCTGAAAGCGTCAAGGTTATTCGCTGGTGACGCGTACTGGTGCAATGTCTTTCTTGGCTCGAGTTTTCCAGCTCAAGATGACGAATTCGCCGTTTGCGATGGAAACTGTCTCAAGAACGGAATACGCTCTAAAAATGCGCTCAAAGACAGAGGTTCACGATCGACGGGCGCCGACACCTTCTTTCAAGGGCGTTCGATCCCAAACGGAAGAAAGGTGTTTGTCCAAAGCTTCAGCCGTTGTGGACAGGACCCTGGGTCATTGACACACGACTCAACGACGTACTGTTCGATGCGAAGTTGGGGAAAAACGAAAGGACGTTTACATGCGAATCGTATAGCCAAGGCGGAGGTCAGGCCTAGCAATCATGGAGGGGGTAATATGGGGTAACTAACGCCACATGTGTTTACCGTTATTATGTTATGGTTTGAAAAGCATTCAATATTATTATCATTGTTAATAAACAAAACTCGCATCGATCGACATTGTTACAATACACTAAAATTGGTACGATACAGAGAAGATTAGCATGGCCCTTGTGCAAGGATGACACGCCTGAGTTTTTAACTTCCCTGGCCATTTCTAAAGGAGGCTAATCCTATATAATCTCTTTAAACATACATGACGAGAAAAATCCCCCAAACTTCACACCCAAACTGTTCGGTGTTATTTTTCTGTGAACATCAAAACGAGTGTTTGAGGACGGATAAAGGAGTGGCCATGCTGGTGTGGGAATAAAGCAGGGGCAGCAATACGGTTAAGTGCGCTGTCAACCGTTTTTCCAGCAGAACTCATCCCAATGACAGTGTGCGTGCAGCACCCTCCATGTAGGGGCCTGAAACAGCAAAATATTCACATCATGTCGGACAGTCAGGCTGAACTTAAGGCCCTGGCAACTTAGGCCTTGTGTTGAATAACTGGCCACAGGGGAATAGAAGGGAATATGGAGGCCGAACCGTCCAGCGCTCCAGAATTGATCCTGGTGAGACTTGAGCCCTTGGTAGACACCACCAAGAGCCACTTGGCGTAAAGAGGTTGGCAAGCGAGAGAGTAAGTGCAGGGGTGCTTATTGGCGAGATGTTCTGCGACCGGAGGCAGTCAACGTTATTCATGAGACTCTCCGGGGAGCGATCGAGGGAGCTCCTCACTCTAGAGAGAAAAAATATACGCTGTAGTGTAGTACCTGGGCAAGACTGGCAAGTCAGCAAGAACAGAGCTGTAGGTTTTGCGTGGTGAGGTTGGAGTCAGAGGAGAACGTACTGCGCTCCTGCGAGGGATTCGTTGTTGCGCGCTTTAGAGCACTTGAGGAGCTTTTCTTGTGGCAGAAGGAGGTTACAGGAATAAACCTAAAGGTTGTCTTGCACTTCGTGAGTGATCGTGGGGACGTCGCACCAGCAACTGCCAGCACTATAGGACTTATATGAGCTGGAAGGACACGAGGCCGCTAATTAAAAATATCTGGTGCTTAGCAACACACAACTTTCCGCCACCCCCGTAATTTCGAACACCACCTACATTTGCGGGCGTTATATCTTCGTTCAACGCATTTTTACAAGAACATTTATTGAGAACAAAATGTAGAGACTAGTTAGCTGAGAGTACTCCGAATGTTTCATCGAAATCGTTAGAGCCGTTTTTGAGAAAATTGGAATACCGATAAATTAATATTCGACAAATCTCCTTTTCTGTGTTAGCTTGGCTTATATCTCCGTTCAACATATATATACAGAAATAATTATACGGAACAAAATGGGGGTATGTGTGACCAAAAGACACTCCATTAGGATTTATCACATCTGGTGAAAAAGTTACCCTGGAATTTACGGAAATGTTCAAAAAACGTTATTTTCGACACATTTTGATTTTTATCTCTGTTCAATGGACCGTCACAGGAACATTTATTGAAAAGAATCTGTAGGTATTAACTATTTGAAAACATCCTGTGAGTTTGGTGAAAATCGCTGAAGCCGTTTTGCCAAAAAGCGTAAAAAACCTATTTTTGCTTCATGGGCCTATATCTCCGTTCACCGTGTTTTCATGGAGATATGTATTGAGAAGAAAAGTTTGGTATTGATTAGTAGAAGATAATTTGAAAGGTTAATCAAAATCGTTAGCGCCGTTTTCGAGAAAAATGCGAAAAACCTTAGTTTTTGGTACATTTTCGTCCCCCACCCCCCCTTCCCATCAGCCGAAATCGCTCATAACCTTATTTTGGTGTCTAAAAAAAATAACGAACAAAACAAAAACAGAACCAGCTCAATCGGATCAGCCGTTCTCCCGCAAATCGAACTACAGACTCACACACACGGACCACGCGCCGAAATAAGGTTTTTTAGACTCAGTAGGCCTCAAAACGTAAAGATCTGAAGAAAACCCAATTTTTTATTTTGACCCGATTACTATACTTTCCTTCCCTTCGGGTAACGGAAAGTAAAAATAAGAAAAAAACGTGCTTTACAAAAAGTGTGCACATGTGTGCGGCAGGATAGGTTGAGCGTCTATTGACTTTGCCTCGATTACCGGCTAATACCTAAATTCTATTATCAGCGTGTTGCGTCTACATTCCGCATTATAAACCGTTCCCCCATGAATGAAGCTTAACTGTGACAATATCGCTTTGCGTGACTTCGCTTGTAAATTTCGCTCTTTTGACGCCAGAAATCCCCGCAGAAGACGTTAAACCCAGGTTTGTCGAGTTGAAAATTCTCGTAAAACGTGAAGTGACTTGAAGTTGTTCCCATGGACTCACTCCTCGGACCGGGCTATCTGAACCTCTCAAGGGGCGTTCATAAATCTCGGAGATGCTTTCGTTAAAACCGTATGAGCCCCAAGTACTTACCGCTCTTAGACTCGACTACGTCTTTTGTTCATACGTCATACACCCGATGACGGGTTCGATGAGTTTCCACATGAGGCCGAGCTATTTCACGTCCTACAAACTCCAACTTAATTCTTCAACTCTTCGTCGTCCAGCCATCCCAGCTCGTTCTTCGGCCTCGCCAATACCGTCTCTTTTCATATCTCTCGACAGCCGCCGTCAACGGCGCTTTGAAATATTGGCGAGGAATCAACCAGGCTTTGTTAGCTTCATCGTGCGTCGAAGATGCCAGAGATTCGAGAAAAGAACACTGGTAGGGAAGAGCGTTCATTGGGACTTTGCTGGAGGCTAGAGTATTGCAGACGGCACGAGGTCGAATGAAAAGATTTTTGTTTCCACGTCGTTGTCAACTGAACCAAAGAAAGTGTTCAATTGGCCAGTTGCACAGCCCACTCGATGAGCAAATTTTCTGCCATTGGCCCGTCCCGACCAAACAGTTTCCTTATAGCTTAGCGTTTCATATTATACTAGTGTTCTCGGAAACATCAGGATGATAGCACAACATTAACTACGATGAGCGTACGACAACGTTCGTCAGATAATTAGGAGCAACCAGAGAAATTTCGGAACTCAAACCACCTCCGTCCATTTCTCACAGGTTGTACCCGCTAATTCTAAAATAAAAGACACAATCCTTCTTTTTGTTTTTAAATAGTCTCATAAGCATCCTCAGCATCGTTCGCTCAGTAATCGTAGCGGTACGACGTAGAAGTGAATTTATGTTTTATCCAAACTCAATGAACTGAGTGAAATCACAGAATGAAAGAGGTTATAGAAAGTTGTGTGATGCGTCGCACCAATCTTTTTTACTTTCCTTGGCTCTACAAAGTAGGAAGGAAAGTTATGTAATCGACTGAAAAAAAATTTTGAGTTTTCTTCAGATCTTTACGTTTCAGACCCTCCTGAGTCCGCTAATTGGGAAAATGGTCTGTGTGTGTGTCTGTGAACGATTTTTAGAGAGGACCACCGTACCAAATCCATTCAAACTTGATATCCAGCCCGCAGGTTACCATGGGACGCCAAAGTAAGGGTATGAGCAAAATAGTGATCAAAACACCAAATATTTTTTTTCTCAAAAACAGCTCTAACGATTTTGATTAAATTTTTTATTTTGATAGCTCTCAATATGGCAACTACACCATAAATTTCTCATTCGTGGTAAAATGACGAGAGCAGCACAATAAAATATCAAAATGTTCGACGAAAAGCGTTTTCAGCCCGGTTTTGGTTTATTATCCATTCTGAATAATAACCCTATGTTTTCGGTCACGAAAAATTATTTACAACCCTCCCTCAAAATTTGATACTTTACGTTTCAAGACATGGCGATTCCAAATTTGCAATGTCCGTCCGCCGTCCCCCGTCCGCCGTCCGGGCCGTTTTGTGCCTTTAACGTGGTCTAAAAAATTCGTTCTTTCGCCCAAAAATCCGATTTGGTATCTAGTTGTGCCCGCCATCTCGGCAATCCGATCGGACGAACCCCATGGTTGTAATGGGCAAAAAACGGTAAAAAAATTAACGAAACGCAGTACAACGCGGGAGCTACAGCATTTCGTCGTTTGAACTCCCCCCGCCCCGCCCGTCTCATTAAAAAACTCGAGGCGAGCGACTCCCGCTCGCTTCCCTCCCAACACTCAACTCCCCTCGGGTTCGCTTCGAGCGCCCCCGTTTCAATTTCCCCGACGTTTTGGTTTTAATACGATTCAATTTTTTTCGATTCTTTCGTTTCATTCTCATTTTGTTTTTTTTCATAGATTTTTGGTTAAATTTTGATATTAGTATTTAGCGTGCATGTTTTCATATTAAAATTCAGTTTTTTCTAGATACTTTCGTTTTTTTGTTTATTTTAATATTACGATTCAGTTCTTTTCGACCTTTTTTTGGGTTTCATTATGATATTTTTCGATGCTGAATCGAACAGGATGGGTCTCGGAGCATTAATGCTAGGTCAAGCTGATTATCTGAATAATAAACCGTTGTGTAATAATTTGCAGGGTTTTTTACTTTCCTTGCTCTACGAAATAGAAAGGAAAGTAATGTAATCGGCTGAAAAAAAAAATTTTGAGTTCTCTTCAGATCTTTACGTTTCAGACCTTCCTGAGTCCGAAAAACACTATTTGGGAAAATGGTCTGTGTGTCTGTGAACGATTTTTAGAGAAAACCACCGTACCAAATCAGCTCAAACTTGATATCTAGCTCGGAAGTCACTATGGAACGCCAAAATAAGGGTATGAACAAAATCCACTGAAATTTAACTATAGTTATCATAGTGATCAAAACACCAAATTTTTTTTTCTCAAAAACGGCTCTAACGATTTTGATTAAATTTTTTATATAGATAGCTCTCAATAAGGCAATTATACCATGAAATTCCATTCCACCATTCGTGGGAAAATGACGGGAGCAGCACAATAAATTATCAAAATTTTTGACGAAAAGCGTTTTTAGCGCAGTTTTTTTCTTATAAACTCCACTGGAATTTTTGTAGAATGTTAAAATAAATTAGTATTGTAGTCCAATCTAATACCTAAAGGATGAGAGTTTAAAAACGCTCATGAGATACATGGGGCTCACTCCAGAAATTCCTGAATTTCAACTACCGCCGTTTCGCTTACTACCAGTTCTAACAGTTATTACCCAATAACTCTGCAAAAGTGATTACTATCCTTTTTTTAAAAGATCGTGTTTACAGCCTCATTAGTTATCTGTGTAAATTGTTCAATATCGGTGTTGCAATGAGTACTAGCAGCACAATAAAATCTGGAACTGTAATCGCTGCCGCTCAAAGTTCAAATGAACTGAGTGATAAATGAATTGATTAAATAGAATTAACCATGTACAAAGTGAATTGACTTAGAGCTAAGGAAAGTTGTGTGTTGCTACGCCCCAGATATTTTCTTCATAAACTCCACTGGAATGTTAGTAGAATGTTTAAAAAAATTGTTATCGTAGTCCAATCCAATACCTATAGGGTGTGTGTTTAAAAACGCTCATGAGATACATGGGGCTCACTCCAGAAATAACTGAGTTTCAACTACCGCCGTTTCGCTTACTACCAGTTCTAACAGTTATTACCCAATAACTCTGCAAAAGTGATCACTACTCTCTTAAAAAAAATTGTGTTTACAGCCTCATTAGTTATCTGTGTACCAATTGCTCAAGAATGGTCCTGGAATGAGAACGAGCAGCGCGATAAATTCCGGAACTGTAAGCCCTACCGCTTCCTGCTGCCGTGAAGTGTTGTTTGACGAAGTACTAACGAACTGAGTGGTAAATGAATTGATTAAGTGGACAAAGCCATGTACACGAGTGAATTGACGGAGAGCTAAGGGAAGTTGTGTGTTGCGACGCACCAGATATTTTAAAATAAATCTGGCCCAGTAGAAAATAGTGTTGAAACTCCAACTTACTGTCCACACTAGGGGGGCTTTATCTCCTAGAGGGCCAACGTTTTTTCGGTGGCACCCGAACACGCGTTTCATTATTATTGTTTATTACGGATAAATACTAGATACTTTGTGATCGCATTTCGTTTTAATTTGTTTGCTATGACATACTGTTAATTTTATATGTACTACATTTTTTTAATAGGTGGATGTGTAGCTATTTTTACCACACATTGTATCACTGGAGACCGAAAGCAGGTAAATCCAAAGTTCAACAAGTTACATATGTATTGGGTTACCTAGTATTGTTATATTTTAGGTAGAAGTCCAAGGGTTCAAAATCTCTCATTCAAAAATAAAACGAGAGCCGGTTCTTACTTTTATATTTTTGTTTCTCCCTCGAGTTCCTTGTTTTTTTGATCAGTTCAAAATTATTCCATGAACGGTGTGATCAAGCTTGCAAAAAAATTAATATCATTATCTACAGAGACATTTTTATTTTTATTTGTTACCTAATATTAGTTTTAGTGTAATTTATTCTTTATTCGAGACTTTTTTCATCATTAAAGTGATGGCTTCTACGCCTGGCATGGGAACTAGAGCTGGAGATAAAATTTTTCTCATTGATTATCCAGCTCATCAGATAACCGGATGTAAGCTGCCCTCCAATCGTCAAGTGAGGCTCCGATCCAATTAAATGTGAGACTCCGCCGCAATTTTTAATGGCTCGGTTCTCGGTTTTTTTTTGGACGATAGCTCGAATTCCGACAAAAGAAATTAAAAATGCTATTATGACTGTACGACGATTGGAGAAAAATGCGAAAGTACAAATATAGAAAAACGGAAAGTGCGAGAAATGTTATAAGTAATAATATGTTGTAAGTTTGTCCTAACGTTGGATGATCTATTTGATATTGCCCACCAAGATGTACTGACCGCGATGACTTCAGAAGAAGACAAGGAGTTTGTAATGAAACAAAGGCAGAAAGGACGTCCAGGCTCCATTCTCGGAGTTGACCTGAACTTGGCTCAAGTCGAAGAAAGACGACTACAGGCAACGACGGAAGGCCTGGAAGTATTCTAGAGATTTCAAAAAGAAAACATCCAAGGAGAACTGCGAAGAAAACTAATGTAATCCCAGCTAAGGGACGAGTACAAAGAGCTGTTACAGTTGGCGTATATTGGTCATTTGGACGGAAAAGTTGTGAGCTACAACATGCCGAGTGGATGGCAAAAGCAATTTGCTGTTTCTGTTGTGTTACCTCTTTCGTGACCAATTCAAGATGTCTTCTAAGGAACGACCAGCCATCGAAGCATGTTTTCATAATGTGAGTTTACTGCGAACGACGCACTTAGAGCTTGTTTAGCACCAAAACGATACCTAGACCTCCTTGAAAATCGAATGAAATACGAGAGCATCGACGAAGAAATATAAAAAATATCTGGTGCGTAGCAACACACAACTTTCCGCCACCCCCGTAAGTTCAAAGACCAGCTACATATGCAGGTGCTATATCTTCGTTCAACGCATTTTTACAAGAAAATTTATGGAGAACAAAATGTAGGGACTAGTTAGCTGAGAGTACTCCGTAAGTTTGATCGAAATCGTTAGAGCCGTTTTTGAGAAAATGTGAATACCGATAAATTAATATTCGACAAATCTCCTTTTCTGAGTTAACTTGGCTTATATCTCCGTTCAACATATATATACAGAAATAATTATAAAGAACGAAATGTGGGTATGGGTGGGTAAAAGACACTCTGTAAGATCTGGTGAAGTAGTCACCCTGAAATTTACGGAAATGTTCAAAAAACGTTATTTTCGACACATTTTGATTTTTATCTCTGTTCAATGGACTGTCAGAGGAACATTTATTCAGAACAATATGTAGGTATTAACTATTTGAAAACATCCTGTGAGTTTGGTGAAAACCGCTGAAGCCGTTTTGCCAAAAAGCGTAAAAAACCTATTTTTGCTTCATGGGCCTATATCTCCGTTCACCGTGTTTTCATGGAGATATGTATGTAGAAGAAAAGTTTGGTATTGATTAGTAGAAGAAAATTTGAAAGGTTAATCAAAATCGTTAGCGCCGTTTTCGAGAAAAATGCGAAAAACCTTAGTTTTTGGTACATTTTCGTCCCCCACCTCCCTTCCCATCGGCCGAAATCGTCCATAACCTTATTTTGGGGTCTACAAAAAATAACGAACAAAACAAAAAAAGAACCAGCTCAATCGGATCAGCCGTTATCCCGCAAATCAAACTACAGACACACAGACACACGGACCACGCGCCGAAATTAGGTTTTTTAGACTCAGTAGGGTGTGAAACGTAAAGATCTGAAGGAAACCCAAATTTTTTTCTTGGGCCGATTACTATACTTTCTTCCCTTCGGGTAGCGGAAAGTAAAATATCTGGTGCGTTGCAACACACAACTTTCCTTAGATCTACGTCAATTCACTTACTTATACCCGGCTATATTAATCATTTCATTTATCACTCAATTAATTTGAACTTGGTCAAACAACGCTGTACGGCAACAGGAAGCGGTAGCGCCTACAGTTCCAGATTTTATTGTGTTGCTCGTACTCATTGCAGGACCTTTATTGAGCGATTGGTACACAGATAATTAATGAGGCTGTAAACACAAATTTTTTGAAGAAGGATAGTAATTACTTTTGCAGAGTTATTGGGTAGTAACTGTTAGAACTGGTAGTAAGCGAAACGGCGGTAGTTGAAATTCAGGCATTTCTGGAACGTGCCCCATGCATCTCATGAGCGTTTTTAAACACTCACCCTATAGATATTGGATTGGACTAAATTACCAATTTATTAAAAACATTCTACTAACATTCCAGCGGAGTTCAAAGGAAAAAACCGCGGCAAAAACGCTTTTCGTCGAAAATTATGATAATTTATTGTGCTGCTCTCGTCATTTTCCCACAAATGGGAATTTTATAGTGAAATTATCTTATTACGAGCTACCAATATAAAAAATTTAGTCAAAATCGTTAGAGCCGTTTTTGACAAAAAAAATTTGGTATTTTCATCACTATGATAACTATAGTTAAATTTCAGTGGATTTTGCCAATACCCTTATTTTTGCGTCCCATGGTAACCTGTAGGCTGGACATCAAGTTTCAGCTTATTTGGTACGGTGGTTTTCTCTAAAAACTGCGCTAAAATCGATTTCGTCGAAAGTTTTGGTAATTTATTGTGCTGCTCTCGTCATTTTCCCACAAATGGGAATTTTATGGTATAATTGTCTCATTGAGAGCTATCAATATAAAAAATTCAATCAAAATCGTTGGAGTCGTTTTTGAGAAAAAAAAAATTTGGTGTTTTGATCACTATGATAACTATAGTTAACTTTCGGTGGATTTTGTTCATACCCTTATTTTGGCGTCCCATAGTAACTTCCGGGCTAGATATCAAGTTTGAGCTGATTTGGTACGGTGGTTTCCTCTAAAAATCGTTCACAGACACACACACATAGACCATTTTCCCAAATAGTGTTTTTCGGACTCAGGAGGGTCTGAAACGTAAGGATCTGAAGAAAACTCAAAATTTTTTTTTCAGCCGATTACATAACTTTCCTTTCTACGTCGTAGAACCAAGGAAAGTAAAAAGAATTAACAACATGATAAAACACCTGTCGTATCTGAATCCTGAACTTGTTGCGCTGGCATTGTTTGAGCCGACAGTGCAAAACACCTGAAAGAGTCAAATGACAACAACAATCTTATGAAAGCAAACAGAAAGAAGGGAAGTGTTCTACAACTATTAGACCCACAATAAAAAAGAAAGCAACTCCCGAATTTCACGAAAAAAGGTCTCTCAGTCCTCATAACGAGTGAGACACGCGTGTTTTTCAAAATATTGATTAGAAACTCCGAATTTCTAAAAAGTGATCCTCCGAGCTGGCCAGCGAACAGCAACTACGAGGAGGAAACAGGATTGTAAACAATTGTCAACGACACGGTAGAGAGAGGTGCTCGTTGCGGATTACAATGGTATACTCACAAATAACGAGCAACAGAAACAATATGTTCTTCAAGCAGATGCCGTCAGCTGTACAAAAACCACATTATGTCTCCTGAATAAATTTAAATAAAAATAAATATTAAAAAGACATTTTCTTAATTTATTTCTTCAATGAATAATTGTTTTTATTCCAAAAGTTGAAAATTTAGAAAGAAAAACGGGTTTTCCCCAATGAGGCCCATGTTCGCTCTCAGTTTTTAGGAGCATATGCTCCGCTATCTCGATATCAGTACTAGTAACGTATTTATTCTACGGAATATAAAATATTGTAAATAGTACGACCATTAATTTGACGTACGGCGCGGGCAACAAATATTAAGCCGCTTTAGAGATATGGGTCAGCAAAGTCGTCAAATCCCCGAACGGCCGAAAAAACGAGATTTTCAAAACTTTGAGGCCCCACTGACACGGGTTAACATCTTCCAATCGTTCTCAAACTTTGACAATCTAAAAATCTGATAAAATAAAAATATTTTCGGACGGTGGAGCTGAAACAATTCTGACATTTAAAAAAAATATCTGGTGCGTTGCAACACACAACTTTCCTTAGCTCTACGTCAATTCACTTTGTGCATGGTTAATTCTATTTAATCAATTCATTTATCACTCAGTTAATTTGAACTTGGTCAAACAACACGTCACAGCAGCGGGAAGCTGTAGTGCCTACAGTTATGGAATTTATTGTGCTGCGGGTACTCATTGCAGGACCATTATTAAGCAATTGGTATACAGAAAATTAATGAGCCTGTAAACAAAAATTTTTTGAAGGAGGATAGTGATTACTTTTGCAGAGTTATTGGGTAAAAACGTTTAGAAGTGGCAGTAAGCGAAACGGCAGTAGTTGAAATTCAGGAATTTCTGGAGTGACCCCCATGTGATTCATGAACATTTTTAAAAACTCACCCTTTAGGTATTGGATTGGACTACAATACCAATTTTTTTTAACATTCTACAAAAATTCCAGCGGAGTTTATAAGGAAAAAACTGCGCTAAAAACGCTTTTCGTCGAAAATTTCTATAATTTATTGTGCTGCTCTCGTCATTTTCCCACGAATGGGAATTTTATGGTGTGATTATCTTATTGAGAGCTATTTATATAAAAAATTTAATCAAAATCGTTAGAGCCGTTTTTGAGAAAAAAAATATTTGGTGTTATGATCACTATGATAACTATAGTTAAATTTCGGTGGATTTTGTTCATACCCTTATTTTCGCGTTCCATGGTAACTTGCGAGCGAGGTATGAAGTTTGAGCTGATTTGGTACGGTGGTTTTCTCTAAAAATCGTTCACAGACACACAGACCATTTTCCCAAATAGTGTTTTTCGGACTCAGGAGGGTCTGAAACGTAAAGATCTGAAGAAAACTCAAAATTTTTTTTTCAGCCGATTACATAACTTTCCTTTCTACTTCGTAGAGCAAGGAAAGTAAAAAAACCGCCCTAGTCTACTGCAGGACGTTCACTATTACCCATTTTACGGGGTTTCTCGGCTCTGGCTGGGTAACAAATTCAAAGTTCATCGACCTTCACGTGGGAGTCCGTCGCTAACTTTGAATTTGTTACCCAGCCAGAGCCGAGAAACCCCGTAAAATGGGTAATAGTGAACGTCCTGCAGTAGACTAGGGCGGTTTTTTTACTTTCCTTGCTCTACGAAGTAGAAAGGAAAGTTATGTAATCGGCTGAAAAAAAAATTTTGAGTTCTCTTCAGATCTTTACGTTTCAGACCCTCCTGAGTCCGAAAAACACTATTTGGGAAAATGGTCTGTGTGTCTGTGAACGATTTTTAGAGAGAAGCACCGTACCAAATCAACTCAAACTTGATATCTAGCCCGGAAGTCACTATGGCACGCCAAAATGAGGGTATGAACAAAATCGACCGAAATTTAACTATAGTTATCATAGTGATCAAAACACCAAATATTTTTTTTCTCCAAAACGGCTCTAACGATTTTGATTAAATTTTTTATATTGGTAGCTCCAAATATGGCAACTATACCATAAAATTCCCATTTGTGGGAAAATGACGAGAGCAGCACAATAAATTACCAAAACTTTCGACGAAATCGATTTTAGCGCGGTTTTTAGAGAAAACAACCGTACCAAATCAGCTGAAACTTGATGTCTAGCCTGCGAGTTACCATGGAACGCCAAAATAAGGGTATGGGCAAAATCCACCGAAAGTTAACTATAGTCATCATAGTGATCAAAACACCCAATTTTTTGTCTCAAAAACGGCTCTAACGATTTTGATTAAATTTTTTATATAGATAGCTCTCAATAAGACAATTATACTATAAAATTCCCATTCATGGGAAAATGACGTGAGCAGCACAATAAATTATCAAAATTTTCGACGAAAAGCGTTTTTAGCGCAGTTTTTTTCTTATAAACTCCGCTGGAATTCTTTTAGAGTGTGAAAATAAATCAGTATTGTAGTCCAATCTAATACCTATAGGGTGAGTGTTTAAAAACGCTCATGAGATACATGGGGCTCACTCCAGAAATTCCTGAATTTCAACTTTTGCCGTTTCGCTTACTACCAGTTCTAACAGATATTACTCAATAACTCTGCAAAAGTAATTACTATCCTTCTTCAAAAAATTTTTGTTCACAGCCTCATCATTTATCTGTGTACCAGTTGCTCAATAATGGTCCTGAAATGAGTACGAGCAGCACAATAAAATCTGGAATTGTAAGCGCTACCGCTTCCTGCTGCCGTAAAGCGTTGTTTGACCAAGTTCAAATTAACTGAGTGACAAATGAATTGATTAAATAGAATTAACCATGCACAAAGTGAATTGATTAAATAGAATTAACCATGGACAAAGTGAATTGACGTAGAGCTAAGGAAAGTTGTGTGTTGCAACGCACCAGATATTTTTACTTTCCTTGCTCTACGAAGTAGAAAGGAAAGTTATGTAATTTTGTATTTATTTTCTTCTCTTCGTTAGAACGACGTGTCGTTTTGTTCTGATCAGTCTGCAGATTACCTTAAACGTGGTGAAATTTATGTAGAGCGAAGTCTACAGTCGTAGTAGATTAGTATACTTGAAGGTATTGCAAAGTACGATGTACAAAATAGACACGTATGAGGAACTCATTTCATGGAGGGCGACACGTTCGAGCTCCTTGCGCGGCGAATCAAGAGATCCGCTCAATTGTTCAGCCCTTTCCACAGCTACCCCTAGCTTCGTGGGAGCTTCCAAATCAACATTCTGTCTCTTCGCAACATCGGGTAATAGTTGTCTGCTAGTGTCGAGCACTAGCGAGCGGAAAACCTCGACGATACAATATACTTTCAACGTAAGACGAAATATTCGTCGAGTGAGTTTTGAGTTACGTCCAGACGTACCTCTCCGTGTGGGTGTGTGGAAGGAGAGGTCTCCAGAAGCGGGGGAGAGCATGTTGCCGCCAGGTCTTGACCCCGACTTACCCAACTCAACTTGGCACACTGAGGCGACTTCGCGGGCTTATGACACATCGTCAAAGGTCAACCCTTGAGCTCTGATCTTCGATCCCGCCCTATTATAATGGCTATCCCCTCCGCAGAAATCTGTGAAGAGAGTCAGCTGCCCACGTCTCACATTTTACAAATTCGATTTAGTTCCAAAATATTGTGTAAAGTTAGCACCAAAGAGTTGAGATCGACGAACATTTCGAGGATCAACGTTTAAGTTTTTCACCGCGTAAAAATCGTGAAAATGTATCCACGCCATCATTTCACTCAACATTGGTTTTCCCAGCTATTTTTACTTTCCGCTACCCGAAGGGAAGGAAAGTATAGTAATCGGCCCAAAAAAAAAAGTTGGGTTTTCTTCAGATCTTTACGTTTCAGACCCTTCTGAGTCTAAAAAACCTAATTTCGGAGAGAGGTCCGTGTGTATGTCTGTGTGTATGTCTGTGTGTATGTCTGTGTGTGTGTGTGTCTGTAGTTCGATTTGCGGGAGAACAGCTGATCCGATTGAGCTGGTTCTTTTTTTGTTTTGTTCGTTATTTTTGTAGACACCAAAATAAGGTTATGGACGATTTCGGCCAGTGGGAAGGGGGTGGGGGACGAAAATGTACCAAAAACTAGGGTTTTTCGCATTTTTCTCGAAAACGGCTCTAACGATTTTGATCAAACTTTCAAATTATCTTCTCCTAATCAATACCTAACTTTTCTTCTCTATACATATCTCCATGAAAATACGGTGAACGGAGATATGGGCCCTGAAGCAAAAATATGTTTTTACGCTTTTTGGCAAAACAGGCTTCAGCGATTTTCACCAAACTCACAGGATGTTTTCAAATAGTTGATACCTACATATTCTTCTCAATAAATGTTCCTGTGACGGTCCATTGAACAGAGATAAAAAGCAAAATGTGTCGAAAATAACGATTTTTCTAACATTTCCGTAAATTCCAGGGTAACTTTTTCACCAGATGTGATATATCCTAATGAAGTATCTTCTAGTCACCCATACCAACATTTCGTTCTCTATAATTATTTCTGTATATATATGTTGAACAGAGATATAAGCCAAGTTAACTCAGAAAAGGAGATTTGTCGAATATTAATTTATCGGTATTCCAATTTTCTGAAAAACGGCTCTAACGATTTCGATCAAACTTTCGGAGTACTCTCAGCTAACTAGTCCCTGCATTATGTTCTCCATAAATGTTCCTGTAAAAATGAGTTGAACGAAGATATAGCGCCCGCCTATGTAGCTGGTGTTCGAGCTTAAAGGGGTGGCGGAAAGTAGTGTGTTGCTACGCACCAGATATTTGCTTTTAGTTCTGCGGACAGTATGAAACTGAAATCTTACCGACCTCTTATTGTAGGTATACTGTATATAGTGAAGTATTGAGAGGAAGTAGGAAGTGAGAAGGAGACCGTATACAAGGCTAAACAGTTTTTCGGTCTTTTCCCCAGCTTTGTGGATGATTCGATGACGATGACCATCCCAGCTGGTGGAGTCATAAATAATTCTCGAATATGCCAAATTGTTTGAGTATTTCACAACCATCGTCTAGGAATAAAAGACGAACAAACGTACGATGGAATGTAGTAGTAAATAAAGAACATCATATTATGGTGCAACACGCCGCACAACTTTTCTTAGCCTCGTGTGCAGCCAGCAATTTTTATCGCTGTAACAGCTAGTAAGTAATTCAGTTTATAACAACGTTAAACTGGCAGAGCTCAAAGTTCCGACAATTATGGAGTTTTTTTTTGACCCGAGGGCGTGTGGGACAAGTCCCTTTGTCACTGCGGCCGCATATGGGCCATTGTGACATTGGCCCTTTCTTAGTAGATGGCGTCGTACATACCCGCCCCCCTTAGGAAGCCGAGTATGTCCTTCACCGCTATGGTTTGGGGTTCAGTGGTCCCCTGACCAAAGTATTCAAAGCGTTTTGCTGCCATGGCAGGGCATTCACATAGGATATGCTCTGCTGTCTCGTCCTCCTCATCGCAGAGTCTGCATTCCACCGCCTCTGAGATGCCCATCTTGTTGAGGTGATATCTGAGTGGGCAGTGCCCGGTGAGAAAGCTTATCAGCCCTCTCAGATCTTGTCTAGAGAGTGTCAGCATCGCCTTCGCCCTTTGACAAGAAGGCGTGACAAGCCTTTTCGCCTGTCTTAGCCGTGGCTGGCGATGCCAATGGGCACAATTTTCCTGTATCTCCCATCGAGCAACCAGACGGTTCAGGTGACTTTTCGTCAGACCCACGTGTGGTTCAGGCCCGATGGGTAGGGATTCTGTACCCCTTTTCGCGAGGCGGTCAGCCTTTTCATTGCCCTCATGCCCCCTGTGAGCCGGCACCCAAATGAGGGATAGCCTGTTACGGGCGCCAAGCTGCTTGAGCGCATGGAGGCATTCCCATGCCAGCTTATACCTAAAACTATAGGCTGTGATGGCCTTTAAGGCGGCAGGGCTGTCTGAGAAAATGTAGATCCGCTTGCCCTTGAGTCCTTTGTTCAGGATCTCTTCTGCGATCTCTTGGGTTTTGCCCATTGTTCACGGCTGCTTATTTAGTCACCATGCTGACCTTATTCACAGCTGGCCGCAGACATGCCCCCGGGGACAATGCCATGGCCGTTCCACTATCCACAACCCATGGTCACGCCTGGTAGCATGGGCATGCTCCTGGGAAGATAACCCAGAACCAGGAATTATGGAGTTACTTCTACTTATGCGACGACCATTGTTGAGCAGTTAGTCAGATTGATTTTTCTGAGAAGGATCATTTTCACTTTTTCAAAAATCTGGAAAAAACTGTGACAAATGATAGTAAGTGAAACGGCGGTGGTTTAAATTCCGTATTTTCTATAATTGCTCTTAATTATCTTATGAGACTTTTTAAACTGGCAGTTTATCGGACTACCGCCCTAACTTTTTTGAGCACTTTGGTTTTGTTGGGAGCACGAAAGAGGGATCTAGAGGTGGAGGTTGGCGAATAAATGGATTTACGTGATGAGCGTGTGAAAAAGAGTTTGAGAAATGAGCGTGATTGAGTGCAGACTTTACGCAGCACGAGGGGGTCTTTGAATAGGTAAACTGGGTTGTTGAGACGAGAGCAGCGAGCGAGTGAATAGCGAATGAGTCACATGGGGAGAGCTGAGCGATGAATGTGTGTGTGTTTGAGTCAGGTCTCCAGAAGTGTTTTGAGTTGGGAATGAGTAGAAAAGAAAAACTCCGTCGACGACTTCAGAAGTAAACCTTGAGCCCTTTATCGGCACGAGAAGCCGATTGAACGGGTAGTCCGGTTTTTCCACACGGCTACCATTTCAAAGACCATAGTTAATATAGGGTTGGACTTGAATGCTCGTGGTTTAACGTAAGGGTCAAGAGCAACAAACTAATTTGGCCTGAGCTGAGCCGAACCAGTTTCATCAAAGCGGCATTTCTTTTTTTTTAAATCTGCGCTAATACCATTTTAAATTTTTCTCATAGATGAGGATATTATGGTACTCTCGGGTTATTTGGAGTTATCAATTAAAAAATGTACTCCAAATCGTTAGAACTGTTTTAGGAGAAAGCACGACGCCAATTATACTTAGTTTTTGGTAGATTTTACTCATACCCTCATTTTGGCACTCCGTGGTGACCTGTAGGCTGGATATAACATTTTCGTTCACATACACGCACGCCATTTTTCCAAATAGTGTTTTTCGGACTCAGCAGCCCTTTGAAAGTTAAGGCCTCCAAAGAAACTCATAAAGTGTTTATTAATCTACTTCACAGAGCTAACGAAAGTGAAACAAGTACACAAAAATGGATGCAAAAGCTCTCTCCAGAGTAAAAATAAACCCCAGAGAAGCAGCTCTCGATATAGGTCACATTTTCTAAGTCCGTCTTCCGGCAGATAGAACAACACCACAACGTAACGTTGCAATTGAGCATCATTCATGCCCAGCCCTTCGCCCGACTCATTTCTCAGCCCTGTAGCTCACTTTCCGGCTCGCCCCAGTTCACCTATTCAGAGATCCCCCTGTGTTGCGTGAACTCATACTCCACGCTACCTTGTCTCAAGTATAACAATACAATTATACTCTCTCTCACTCATCTCATTCGTCAACTGAATCAGGGCTGGTTACGTGCAAAAATACACGACACCTTACGAAATCGTAAATGAACACGCAAGCAACGCATTTGAACCAGTAACTTCATCGTCCAACAAAACGGCTAAAGGTCCAAATCATCTCAAAAGTTAAGAGATGAATAAAGAGGGAATGAATGACATACCCTTGTTGCAAAATCACTAAACAAAACCAAAAACAAATAAAAATAATATTTCCCGCGCCCTCAACATTTCCGAGAGCACGGAAAACCTCGATCCGATAAAACCCCTAATCACTGAGTTGTATCTAAATTCATCCAAACGGCGCGATTGGGGCATTGACATAAATTGATAATAAATTTGTACTTTGCGTGTATCCACCGAAGGAGCAGCGAATCTACAGATCTCTAAAGCCCGAATTGCTCCAGCAGTTTTCCGTTCACGTCTTTGAAGTGAGGTGGTAAGACAGAAAGTCGTACATTCGACGGTTAGACGTATATATTTTCAGCTGACCTAATACTGTTCTCTATCTTCTAATCGATATATAAGAGGAACATGTAGCTGACACAAACAGGAAAGCGTTATCTTACTGCGGTTCCCTTGGACTCGATGGAAAGGATATTTCGCAACCGCTATTAATTTATCTGTCTGAAGAGCACGGTCGTGAGGTTGGAGAACCATCTGATGAGTCTTGGTCAACTCTGCAAGTTACAAATATTTCCACGCAAAGTTCGTAAGTTCTAAGAAAATATCGCCGTTTTCTCCATCAACTATTGCTGAAATTGGAGGAACTATGAACGACGACATTGCACCAGGGAAATTAATTTGTACCAAACGCTAAAACGCACCCAGGTTCACGACAGGACCTCCCCCGAGCTCGTAGAAGTTTCACAGAATAGCCAGTCTCCTCTTTAAGTGCCGCCATTGAGTCAATGGCTGACTGGATCGATCCTCCTTTGTAATGTCATCGACATTATTATCGTTTTTCTTTCATTTTATGTTCCACGAGCATGGGGGAGTTAATTAGTCGCCACAGGCAGAGCCTCCTGACGGCTGCGATACAGTGTGGGGTCGCCTGGTTCCCCAAGTGGATTATACTATTATACACCTTGTACCATTGGCACGAGGACTCTGTGTATGCCTATCCCTGTTGGTCTACTGAGCGTTTCCTAAGGGAAACTGCGTTGGAAGTCGGGATTGGTCCCGTCCCTTCTATAAGAATATTAGTAAAACACACGGTTCTGGTTTAGTTTCAATCCTGCTAGGACCAAGCAAGATGATCAATTCATTTCTCGTAGTCGCTAATTATTATGATTTTACATTCATAAATAATAGGACAGATTTACGTAAATGCCACTTTCAAGAAGTGTTCGGAACCAATAAACTCGATAAAGATTTTTCTCATAATTTCAAAATTAAAACAAAACCGATTGAACACAAACTGTAGTCAATTTTTGTGAGAAAATCTTCGATTGTCTTGTCTATGTCTATCTGCTGATCCGTGCACAGTGCACATCACATCGGGGTACACACACAACACGTGCTCTGAATCGTCATGCTCCGTTCGTTCTCCTTGCACCACCTCCTGTGCTTCCTCATGAGATCACTCATTCATCCTCACTTCTCCACCTCCAGGTCTCTGTTGTCCTGCTCAACTCACCACCACATCATTGTCTCACACTCATCACCTCATCTCCCTGTGCTCTGGCTCATCAGGTAGCCCAGCCTAGCCACGTCCTCCAGTTCAACCCTCATGAGCGCTAGCCTCCTCACTCAGGTTCATTACCACACACAACTGTAACCCCACTTCAAAGGTTATGCTGCTGCCGCAGCGCGGGGGAGTATGTCCGATGCAAAGCGTCGAAGTGGTCAGAGTCTTTGACCTCAGACTTCCCCGCGTCATTGTCTCCGACTGCCTAATTGTCTCCAACTATTTCAATACTTGCCCCTGTGGGAATCCCTCAGCTGCGGGCCCCCCAGCCCCCTTTTTTAGGTTTTCCCCTTTCTTTATTTCTTTCTCCCAATTTCATTTTCCTATCGACGACAGAGCTCTTTCAAAATCATTCTGCTTCCAACTACCGCCCCAGTAACTTCTCACCCTCTCACACAGTTGCCCGTGCCCGTTCACGCGTTCCGAGTACTGCCCTTGTGTCGCCCAATCGTACTCCATCTCACCTCAATTTTAAGTCTACTCAATTCCGTGCGCACGTATAATACAGTCCTCCTCACGCTCACCGAGTTTCAGTTTTATTGCGATCCTCAGCTCCCCCTCTCGTGCACCCAACAACGCCCACGCAAGGTTTGTCTCATTACGAGCAATTAGTAGGGCCACTTGGGGTGTGTGTTACTGTGACATAATCCACGAGTGCATGGCCGTTTACTTGGGAGCGATGGGCTACTGCTTCGTCGTTTGGGGAAGCGAACTCAGTCGATCAAAGAAACTGCACTCCTGTGGATCACCAAGGCCTGTAAGACAGCACTCCGAGTGATCAGTAGTTAGTTACCCGTTGACTTGGCTAGTTTAGAGTGAAAAGGTAGCTTCTTCCGCTCTGGGCGAAACCCTATAGGCCTCTCAACTCGACGAAAACTTTCCGCGCTGGATGAAGGGGCATTAGGTGAATGGCTTGCGAGATGGGAATCCTCGTCAAAAGTATATGATATGTATGAGTTTTTTCTAACACCCGTGAACGTCGTCGGTTGTTGGAAGAGCAGACGGACCTTCCAGCTTTGGCTACTACTAAGCAAGCTTATAACCGTTCTGTCCAATTTACGACAAAAATATTTGGAGCGTAGCTACACACAACCGCAACCCCCGTAAATTCGACGACCTGCCGTATATACTGCCCTGTAACATCGTTCAACGCATTTCTACAGGAACATTAATGGGGAACAAAATGTAGGTACTAGTTAGTTGAGAGAACCCTGTAAGTTTGCTCGAAATCTTCTGAGCCCTTTCTGAGGAAATTGGAAACCCGATAAATTTATATTCGACAAATCTCGTTTTCCTAGCTATCATGGTTTATATCTCCGTTCAACAAATAGATACAGAAATAATTAATTAATCCAGTCACGCTGTTAATCGGGAAATCGCAAAACAACATTATTTTCGACACATTTTGATTTTTATCTCTGTTCGATGGACTGTCAGAGGAACATTTATTGAGAACAATATTTAGATATTAACTACTTGAAAACATCGTGTGAGTTTGATGAAAATCGTCGATGCTGTTTGGCTAAAAAGCGTAAAAAACCTATTTTTGCTTCATGGGCCAATATCTCCATTCACTGTATTTACATGGAGGTATTTATGGAGAAGAAAAGTTTCGTACTATCTAGTATAAGATAATTTGAGAGTTTAATCAAAATCTTTTAAGTCGCTCTCGAGAAAAACGCGAAACCCCCTAGTTTTTGGGACATTTTCATCCCTCAATCCTCTTTCCCATCGGCCGACATCGCCCATTTAAAAAAAACCCTGCAAATTATTACACAATGGTTTATTATTCTCATGAACAGCTTGACCAAGTATTACTGCTCCCCCATCCCATTCAGCATCGAATACTAGTAAACCATACGAAACATGACCTGACTACAATGGAACTACGGAAACAAAACGTCTGATGATTTTGCCCCGTCGGGTCAGAGAAATTGGATCTTCGAGCGAACCCGTCGTGAGTCGAAAGGGGAGTTGAGTGATGGCGTCGTTGGGAGGCGAGCGAGCGCGGGTGGTTTTTTAATGAGACGGGCGGGGAGGGAGGGAGTACAAACGACGAAACGTTGAACGTGGTTGCGCGTACGCGTTCGTTGGAACATTTTGTTCTAAAAAATGCTCGCACGGCCTCGGGAAATTCTTATATTTACGTTAAACAGTGATTTATATCAGCGTTGGCGTTATTTACCCATCCACGTTACAATAGTGGGGGTTATGAAGGCCACACCTACTAGCACCATGGAGAAAATGGTCGACTTTCTTCCGCTGGACCTTTATGTTAAGTCAGAGGCGATGAAGGTGGCATATAGACTCACTAGGCTCGGTATAGCTAAGGTGCCAGAGGCGACTAATGGACACCTGGGTATATTCAGGAACTTGGAAACCTTTACGGAGCTCAAAACAGTCAGGGACATGATGGTGCCCATGTGTGACCAGTGGGAGCCCTAAGGAAGAGCTAGAGTCGTCAGTTTCGGCCTCCTAATGGCATCAACATCTGTACAGATCGATCGAAAACTCTGGAGGGCACAGGCTCCGGGCTGTGGATAAGTGGCTCTGGAAGGAGTGGGACGCACATTGCCCTAGGCCTCACTCCAACGTTTTTTCAAGCAGAGATCTATGCAATTATCGCTGGGCCATTTATAATGTATGAGAAAGGCTGTAGCAACGGAACTATCAACTTGTTGACTGATAGTCAAGCGTGCAAGGCGAGCATCAAAACTGGTGCGAGAGTGCAGGATGCGGCTTAACTCCTTAGCAAGCGCGCATAGAGTTAATGTGCATTGGATTCTTGGACATAAGACCAGGACTGTCTGGTCACACATGGTTGGTCTACAATACCTATTGGGCCAGGGCTCCCTTATGGGATTTCTCTGTCACTAGTCGAGAGGACTGTGGGAGAATATGCGAGAAGAATGCATCAGACAGTCTGGAATGCTGTGGGAGTAAGACACTCCAAACGCTTTATCTCAGAGCAAACATGTGAGAAAAGACACAACCTTCTGAGGATGGAGAGGAAGGACTCGAGGCAGATTGTTGGGGTCATCACCGGGCACTGCACATGTATGTTAGGGGTATAGTCGACACCCCTCGATGTAGGTGGTGTGACACGAATGAGGAGACTCCCTACCATGCCCTGGCCCATATGGTAACACCTCTCCCAGGGTGGATATCAATGAAAACTGTTGCAGGAATTACCTAGCTTTCCTTAGGAGGCTCCTGCGTGACATTAGGATTGGCACAATAGGTCGTTTGGCCGCCGTACTCATCCCACCTGTGGGACAGTCAGAATGCTATATATATAATCTGCGCTCCACTTGGCTTAGACCTAAGTCAAAATGGACATAAGACGGTCTAAACTATTATTAATACTTTTTTCTTGTACATAATATTGACGTTATTTTTAGTTTGACCAAATTATTGGCCTGTGGTAAGTTTTTAAATAACTATATTAAAATACCAAGTAATGCAATTTTTCAAGTCAATTTTCTTGAAGAGCCGGCGTTTTCCGTTGAACAGTTGTAACGAGTTACTTTACAAATGCGGTTGGGCGCCTGGAACAGACCAGGGTGGAGGCTAGGAACAGTGCCTTCCCAGGTGATAACCGGATGGGAGGTTTATGAGAGGTGGAGGAGGGTGTTGTTTCTCTCTCTTGCGAGGGTGTTTTGTTTTGGTTTTTCTTCTGCGTGTTCCTGTTCCCTGAGAAAGGACGTTTTTACTCGTTCCAACTCCCGTTTTTCAAGTCGTTTTCCCGTTTTTCGGTTCCAATTCCTGATTGAGTTCTTCTGGTGAGCTTCAGGTTCGAACGAAGAAAGAAGATCCCTGGCCGCAAGTCGTGTTTATTTTTTTGTTTCTTCTTTGTTTTTTTTTTGTCATGCCAGAAGTAGGGTAGAAAGACGTTTTAATTTAATTCTTATTTTCTTAAATATCTTTTGGTTCAGATTTTGGATAGGAAGGAGAAGTCTGTAATTTTATTTTAATACATCTATATTTCAATTATTTTTAGTTATTTTCCTTCTGTTTGGTTTTTATTTCTGTAAAGAAATATCTCTTCGTTGTGGGCTTCATCCCCACGTGGAATTGTTCACGAATCTTTAATTCCGTCTTACAGTTTAGCACCAAATGGAGCATTTCAAGCGCCTGCTCAAAACTAGCAACTCTAAAGAAACTGGTGCGTTGAGAACACTCGTCGTTCACATGACAGCAGAAAAGTGTGTTTCTGCAATACTTCCTGAAAGTAGTTCGTATAAATCGCGGCGCGCGGGGAGGATTTTTCACTAATAGCCGAGAACGGGATTTCTTTTATTGTTTCTTCTTTTAATTCACATTTAGCTCATTTCAGTAATTTACTTCCCTGGCCGCGTTAAAATCACCTCCCTACGATTCAACTTTCTTCCCTTCTCGACGATTTTTTTTTCTTCAACCTCCAGCTGACGGCCAACTTTTACTAAAACCGGCGTGGGATTCGACTGTTGGGAACAGCATTGTTCCTTACGGCCGACTCGTAAAGCTGCCCACAGAACCAAGTTCAAACGAAAGTCAGCCTTGGCCGCCGACGTGCCCCATTTTCAGTTTCATCACCAGAAGCCCTCATATAAAAAACTGTTCAAGGTCGATGTCTAGCAAAAGGGCCGACGCCCTGATGAGCCGATAATTTGATACCATTCCGAGGGCGCCTAGGAAATTCAATTTGATTTTTCAGTAATCGTTGATAAAAACCAATAAATAAATGTTACTTGTGGAGCAGATCGCGAACGTTTGCTCTGTAATCTCATTTCGTGGGGCTATCTTTTCTTTCTATCAATTCAGAATACTAACCCGTCCATTTTATGTCGGTGTTTGGCCCTTTAATCATCTTCCAATCATGAGGGCCGCTATTGCCAATGGAGGCTACTGAATTCACTTCCCTGAAATTGACTGGAAGAGCAGTCCAAATTCTACTCAAAACTCCGGGATTCGCATCAAGTTGTTTCGTCAGCGTCGAAAATGACTTTTTAAATATCTGGTGCGTAGCAACACACAACTTTCCGCAATCCCTTTTCGAACACCACCTACACATGCGGGTGCTATATCTTCGTTCAACGCATTTTTACAGGAACATTTATGGAGAACAAAATGTAGGGACTAGTTAGCTGAGAGTACTCCGTAAGTTTGATTGAAATCGTTAAAGCGGTTTTTGACAAAATTGGAATACCGATAAACTAATATTCGACAAATCCCCTTTTCTGAGTTAACTTGGCTTATATCTCCGTTCAACATACATATACAGAAATAATTATGCAGAACGAAATGTGGGTATGGGTAACTAGAAGACACTCCATTAGGATTTATTACATCTGGTGAAGCAGTTACCCTGGAATTTAAGAAAATGTTTGAAAAAAAAAACACGTTATTTTCGACACATTTTGATTTTTATCTCTGTTCAATGGACTGTCAGAGGAACATTTATTCAAACAATATGTAGGTATTAACTATTTGAAAACATCCTGTGAGTTTGGTGAAAATCGCTGAAGCCGTTTTGCCAAAAAGCGTAAAAAACCTATTTTTGCTTCGTAAATCTATATCTCCGTTCACCGTGTTTTCATGGAGATATGTATAGAGAAGAAAAGTTAGGTATTAATTAGGAGAAGATAATTCGAAAGTTTAATGAAAATCGTTAGCGCAGTTTTCGAGAAAAATGCAAAAAACCTTAGTTTTCGGTACATTTTCGTCCCCCCGTCCCCCTTTCCATCGACCGAAATCGTCCGTAACCTTATTTTGGTGTCTACAAAAAAATAACAAACAAAACAAAAAAAGAACCAGCTCAATCGGATCAGCCGTTCTCCCGTAAATCGAACTACAGACACACACACACGGACCACGCGCCGAAATAAGGTTTTTTAGACTCAGTAGGCCTCAGTACGTAAAGATCTGAAGAAAACCCAAATTTTTTTTTTTGGGCCGATTACTATACTTTCCTTCCTTTCGGGTAGCGGAAAGTAAAAAGGGGTTACACATTTCAATGGAGTGCGGATTAACATCGAAATTGCCCGTAGATACAGATTGAAACCGTAGATAAAGGAGAACACTTCAAATGTTGGTCGCGATCAGTCTGCAGTGATGCATGTATGTCCAAGTGGTATACAACAAAGGAGGCTTGTTCAATTTGCGAAAAAGGAAATCGCGGCACACTGCTGGTTCAACATTAGTAATAAAATAAAAACTGTGAATAATTTAGAAGTAGAGACAGAATTAAATTCTAAAATTAGTGATCAAAAAAACTTGTAATGATACCACTGATTAAAGTTGAATTACTTATCAATAATAGCCAAAAATGTGTTGGTATCTATGATTCTGGAGCGAACATTTCTTTGATAAATTACAATTACCTAAGGAAGTGTGGAATTCACATTTTAAAGTTTGATGATAGCATATTCAATATGGTCAGTGGTATCGGAAAAGTATGCGGAATTGTTAACATTGATGTTAAAATCATGAATCTAACTAAAAATGTATCAGTTTTCGTAGTGAACAGTGAAGGGTTTCGTCACAATTTTCTTGTTGGTTTGGATTTAATAGTGAAATTTAAATTATGCCAAAATGAAAAATCATAAATTACGCAAAGTTTATCTGAGGTTTCATCGCCATCTTCCACTGTTTCTTCGAGCATAGATACAAATGATTCCTGTTGCGTAAATTTTGATGAATTCATTAACATGAATGATTTTCAAGCGAATTTAAGCCATTTGAATGATGAACAAAAAATAAAAATTGTCAAAATCCTAAATAATTATAAAGCACTCTTTGCTAAAGATAAATACGATATTGGTAAAGTTTCAAATCATGAAGCTACCATAAAATTAATCGAACACAAATATATTTCAAGAAGACCGTACAGATGCACTATAGAGGATCAAAAAGAAATCGAATCTCAAGTTTCAAGGTTACTACTGGTTACTAATAGAAGAATCAACCTCCCCTTTCGCGGCACCAGTTACATTAGCTTACAAAAGAGGCGAAAACAAAAGAAATAGGCCGTGTATTGATTTTACAGAATTAGATAAATTAGTAGTACCTGAAAGTCAGCCTTTCCCATTAATAACTGACTTAATAGTAAAAGCCAGAGATTGTACATGGTTCTCAGTACTTGATATAAATAGTGCATTTTGGTCTATTCCCCTTCGCAGCAAAGATTACTATGAAACAGGTTTTGTTACACAAACCGGCCACTATAATTGGAAACGTTTGCCTTTTGGGTTAAAAACAGCATCAGCAATTTTTCAAAGAATTTTGAGAAACATTATCCTTCGTTACAGATGCAATCATACATGATTCATTCATCCCGAGTACGAATCTTATAAATCAAAACGAAGCCGAGATGTTGCTCTCGCTTGGAAAGCCAAATATGACAGGATGAGTCTTTGTATAGTAGTACCGGTGGATCGTAAAGTAGAGGCAAATAACATGTGGGGTGCAGCGTTAACTGGTGCCGCGTGTGGTTGAAGAAAAGTGCTGGATAGATGCGCTGGCGCGATGTTTCGTCAACCGTTCTTCGAGGCATCACCACTCGCGTGTAGCTAGTGTTGCGTCGTTTACATCTGAACTGGTGGGCGTTTTATCGCCGAACTCCCTCTTATCCTTCTTTCCTTTTCTCTCTAGAGCTGGCGAATGGTAGCCTGAAGGTGGGTTTATTTTCAATATTTTAGGGCTGGTTAGAGGAATATACGAGTACACCTTAAAACAAATCATGACGAGAGTTCCACGAATTAAATATGCCGCAGGGACTCAAGTAGAGGTAACCCAATAAATTTCGGAACTTCATATAAACTGAGAGAATATGTTGATATAACCTTCTTTAGCTCCCAATAGCTGTATCTAGGGATCGAAGAGTTCCCCCACTTTAACTACCTCCATTGGGTGAGTTCAGATTCCGGCCGTTTTTACTTTCCGCTGCCCGAAGGGCAGGAAAGTATAGTAATCGGCCCAAAAAAAAAATTTGGGTTTTCCTCAGATCTTTACGTTTTGAGGCCTACTGAGTCTAAAAAACCTAATTTCAGCGCGTGGTCCGTGTGTGTGTCTGTAGTTCGATTTGCGGGAGAACGGCTGATCCGATTGAGCTCGTTCTTTTTTTGATTTGTTCGATATTTTTTGTAGACACCAAAATAAGGTTATGGACGATTTCGGTCGATGGGAAAGGGGTGGGGGGGACGAGAATGTACCAAAAACTAGGGTTTTTCGCATTTTTCACGAAAACGGCTATAACGATTTTGATTAAACTTTCAAATTATCTTCTACTAATCAATATCAAACTTTTCTTCTCCATACATATCTCCATGAAAATACGGTGAACGGAGATATAGGCCTATGAAGCAAAAATCTGTTTTTTACGCTTTTTGGCAAAACGGCTTCAACGATTATCACCAAACTTTCAAGATGTTTTCGAATAGTTAATACTTACATATTGTCCTCACTAAATGTTCCTCTGACAGTCCATTGAACAGAGATAAAAATCAAAATGTGTCGAAAATTACGTTTTTTCGAACATTTCCGTAAATTCCAGGGTGACTTCTTCACCAGATGTGATAAATTCTAATGGAGTGTCTTTCAGTCACCCATACCCACATTTCGCTCTCCATAATTATTTCTGTATATATATGTTGAACGGAGATATAAGCCAAGCTAACACAGAAAAGGAGATTTGTCGAATATTAATTTATCGGTATTCCGATTTTCTCAAAAACGGCTCTAACGATTTCGATCAAACTTACGGAGTACTCTCAACTAACTAGTCCCTACATTTTGTTCTCCATAAATGTTCCTGTAAAAATGCGTTGAACGAAGATATAGCGCCCGCCTATGAAGGTAGTGTTCGAACTTAAAGGGGTGGCGGAAAGTTGTGTGTTGCTACGCGCCAGATATTTCTGTTCCGTGCCTCCATTGAAATGTAATGTCTCGTGCTCTCGCTTTGTTAGAATAAAATCAGTTTCTTTTAAATCCTTTCTTATTTAACTCTGCCCAACAACAGATTAGTTACCAGTTTCCGTGAAAACGTAAATGTGTAACCAATAGTTTGTGTGATACGCAGCATTGGAAGCCTACTGCCGCGAAACGTTTTAAAAACATTATGTACCAAAGTTAGCTCAATGTTTTTGTCAGCGCCGACCTTACTTTGGGGCGTCGCATAATTTAGTCCACGGAACCTGCAATCAACCTGAAATAAATCTGCGACTTATACGTCAAAATTACGATAACGTTCCTTAAGAATAAGCGCAGTACGTGCCGCGTTGAAAAAAAAAAAGAAGACATTTCTGGCTAGTTCGGGCCTAGACGGAGCAAGTGACGCCTCAGCGGATGTTGTGGAAACCTCTTGCGGTCGGGCCGGCTGACTGAGGGACGTTCCGTTATGACCACACGTAATGGTTAAAACTCGCAGGAAACCCGCCACGGCGTCCCGTCTGACATAACCGGAATGCCCGGCACCTCAAATGCCTTTCTTCTTCTCCAACCATTCTTCCGATCGAAATTTCTTCGGGAATTCTTCAAATGTGTCTGGTTGTCCTCGCAGTGGCGCACGTTCGATTGAGGTCGACTCGAAACGCTTCCGTCGACATAACCGCTCGTGAACTTGATATTCAAAACGCCTAATAATTGCCGCGAGCTGAATGCCCTGCCGAACGATTGTTCAACTGATTTTCAAATAGTTGAGTGCGGAAGAATGTTTCCCGAAGAGACCAAACCAAAATTTAACTGAAATATTTGGTGCGTTGCAACACACAACTTTCCTTAGCTCTACAACAATTCACTTTGTACATGGCTAATTCTATTTAATCAATTCATTTATCACTCAGTTAATTTGAACTTGGCAAAACAACGCTTTCGGCAGCAGCAAGCGGTAGCGCTTACAGTTCCAGATTTTATTGTGCTGCTCGTACTCATTTCAGGACCATTATTGAGCAATTGGTACACAGAGAATTAATGGGGCTGTTTAAACAAATTTTTTGAAGAATGATAGTAATTACTTTTGCAGAGTTATTGGGTAAAAATGTTTAGAACTGGTAGTAAGCGAAACGGCAGTAGTTGAAATTCAGGAATTTCTGGAGTGAGCCCCATGTATCTCATGAGCGTTTTTAAACACTGACCCTTTAGGTATTAGATTGGACTACAATACCAATTTTTTTTAACATTCAGCTAAAATTCCAGCGGAGTTTTTAAGGAAAAAACTGCGCTAAAAACGCTTTTCGTCAAAAATTTTGATAATTTATTGTACTGCTCTCGTCATTTTCCCACGAATGGAAATTTCATTGTATAATTGTCTTATTGAGAGCTATCTATGTAAAAAATTTAATCAAAATCGTTAGAGCCGTTTTTGACAAAAAAAATTTGGTATTTTGATCACTATGATAACTATAGTTAACTTTCGGTGGATTTTGCCCATACCCTTATTTTGGCGTCTCATGGTAACCTGTAGGCTAGACATCATTTTACAGCTGATTTGGTACGGTTGTTCTCTCTAAAAACCGCGCTAAAATCGATTTCGTCGAAAGTTTTGGTAATTTATTGTGCTACTCTCGTTATTTTCCCGTATATGGGAATTTTATGGTATAGTTGACATATTAGTAGCTATCAATATAAAAAATTTAATCAAAATCGTTATAGCCGTTTTTGAGAAAAAAAAAAAAATTGGTGTTTTGATCACTATGATAACTATAGTTAAATTTCAGTGGATTTTGTTCATACCCTTATTTTGGCGTCCCATGGGAACCTGCGGGCGAGATATGAAGTTTGAGCTGATTTGGTACGGTGGTTTTCTCTAAAAATCGTTCACAGACACACATACACACACACACACACACACAGACCATTTTCCCAAATAGGGTTTTTCGGACTCAGGGGGGTCTGAAACGTAAAGATCTGAAGAAAACTCATACTTTTTTTTTCAGCCGATTACATAACTTTCCTTTCTACTTCGTAGAGCCAAGGAAAGTAAAAAGCGTAAAGAACCTGACCACGCCTGGGGTGACAAATTCCCATCACACATATAACTGCATATAAGCGGAAAATCCAGATTAAATCGTAAGACAGTACTTCAAATCTTCTAAACACTCTTTGTCTATCCAACATAGACGAATTTCTTGATAGCTCCCAACGTAGCTGGTCGTAAGTTTCGAGTTGCCCTAAAGGCACTCGCCGTTTGCCGCTCAATCCAAATACGGCTACTCATGAATCATGTAATATCAACCAAAATGGAATCATGACGTAGCGAAGTCCGTCAGATCTAACAGATGCTAAGAAAAATTTAATTTGTATGAGTTTGGATTTGAACGAGTTAGAAACGTGCAACGCGCGCTGTGCGTGAAAATTATTCGCATTGAATAAATATCGATGTGTTAAAATACATATTCATTATCGGTTTGTGGCTCGTGTCGAGCGAGGAACTTATTAAACAAGGAAGAAACTCGTCAGAACTGTCTCAATCATGTTTTACGCATCTTTCGAAGCGTTTAGCTCCTTTTACAATGATAAGTGTGTACGTACCTTCTGATGATGCGTTGTCATACGATTCCTAGGAAATGTTCCTTTCTGTTCTTTGTAAATGACGTTTTGTCATCTGGCAACTTCTGAGAACTTCGTCCTCCTCATACATGTTGGCTGAGGGAAGGTTTGTACCAAGGTGCATGTCAAGTCAGTCAACCCTCATTCATGCCTACACTACGAAAGAGTCTGTCCGTGGCACGCAAAGAAAAGCATTCCTTGTACCCAACAGTGAGGATCATATCTGCAGCATTTGAAAGAGTAGATCCACGTGCTCTGTGAGACAGGCCTTCGTGAATGGCTCTAGAGGAGGGATTGTTACTTCACACATTAACCATGCCACCTGAGCTATAGCTGAATGCTGATTGGGTATTATTCTCAGCCGTGATTTTCCCAGATGTCCATAGTGTTGGGAGCGTTACGGATGGCTCATCCAATTCTGAAGTGGGTTTAGCACTGTGTCATGCATGTTGTAGGCAGGTTAACAGGCTCAGGTAGAACATTAAACTTCAATTGCAGAGCCAGACCTTTGGACGAGTTCCTTAGAAGTACCGACGTGTCCATAAGGCTGCCATCTGGCACAAACACGGCACGCTTTTTTAAAGCACCCTTTAGGGCATTGTAAGTTCCTCAATGATAGTTTGAACAGGCATTTGACCGGGTTGGGCATCGTGGCCTCCTTTCAAAGCTGAGACCCTATCTAACGAATAACTCATACCACCTCATTTCCAGTTACCTCAGCGAAAGAACGCTCCAGGTAAATGTTTAGAATCAACTCACCTCTCTCAGGCCAATCAACGCAGCTGTTCTTCAGGGGAGCGTGTGGGGACCATTGCTGTACACGTTCTATTGCCATGATATACCCCTAGAAGAAGAAGAAGATAACAGGGAGGCAGCTGCAGGCCAAAGGACCTCCCAAGAGCTGCACGACCAATGGCATTTCGCCATGACCACATTGGGCCCATGTCCTAACTCCCCAATGGCCCCCTGACCTACCCCCCTGGCAGTCCAGACTCCCCAATATACCCCTACCTGGCAGTCCAGACTTCTCGGGTCTCTTTGCAGACGACCTCGTCTACGCTGTGTGCGATTCGCAATCTGATATGGTGGCTGAACGATTGCAGACGTTCTTCGATCAGCTCACCCAGTGGTGTAATCGCTGGAAGCGTAAAATCAATCCAACAAAGTCATGCACTGTTACCTTTACCTACAAGAAGAAGTATACTCGTGTGAACGTTCCTCTCGTCTTTAATGCGATCCAAATTCCAAATTCAAACTCTCATAAGTATCCCGGAGTGACATTGGATAAACGCCTGACGTTTCGAGATAACATTACGGACCTAAAAAAAAGTCTTTGTTTTAAGAGGGGGTTTTTTTTTTTCTGACCCGAGGGCGTGTGGGACAAGTCCCTTTGTCACTGCGGCCGCATATGGGCCTATTGTGATGCTGGCCCTTTCTTAGTAGAAGGCGTCGTACATACCCGCCCCCCTTAGGAATGTCCTTCAACGCAGAGTCCACTACAGTTTGAGGTTCAGAGGCCCCCTGACCGAAGTATTCAAAGCGGTTTGCTACCAAGGCAGGGCATTCACATAGGATATGCTCTGTCGTCTCATCCTCCTCGCCACACAGTCTACACTCCACTGCCTCTGAGATGCCCATTTTCTGAGGTGGTATCTGAGTGGGCAGTGCCCGGTGAGGAAGCTTATCAGTACTCTCAGATCTTGTCTAGAGAGTGTCAGCATCGCCTTCGCCCTTCGACAGGAAGGCGTGACAAGCCTTTTCGCCTGTCTTAGTCGTGGCTGGCGATGCCAATGGGCGCCATTTTCCTGTATCTCCCATCGAGCAACCAGACGGTTCAGGTGACTTTTGGTCAGACCCACGTGTGGTTCAGGCCCGATGGGTAGGGATTCTGTACCCCTTTTCACGAGGCGGTCAGCCTTTTCATTGCCCTCATGCCCCCTGTGAGCCGGCACCCAAATGAGGGAGAGCCTGTTATGGGCGCCGAGCTGCTTGAGCGCATGGAGGCATTCCCATGCCAGCTTAGACCTAAAACTATAGGCTGCGATGGCCTTTAAGGCGGCCTGGCTGTCTGAGAAAATGTAGATCCGCTTGTCCTTGAGTCCTTCGTTCAGGATCTCTTCTGCGATCTCTTGGGTTTTGCCCATTGTTCGCGGCTGCTTATTCAGTCAGCATGCTGACTTTATTCACAGCTGGCCGCAGACATGCCCCTGGGGACAATGCCGTGGCCGTTCCGCTATCCACAACCCGTGGTCGCGCCTCGTTGCATGGGCAAGCTCCTGGGAAGATAACCCAGAACCAGGTACGAGGGGGTTTAGAGATGTTTGGGGATCCGCTGATCCACAATCCTCGACTTTACGTCGAGAAGTATGAACAATTGTCTTAACCACTAGACCACGATTGCCCGGTGCCTTTAAAGGGAGTCAGGCGGTACATCTTCAAACTAGAACGTCACAATTGAAGTACTTTTTGGAAAATCCCTACATCTCACTGGATAATAAAATGCTCATCTACAAGGTATTCATACGTCCGTTCTAAAACCGTTTTCCGGCAGACTGACACAAAACCGAACGTTGCAACGGAACATCATTCGTACACCGCTCTCAGAAACGATACCATTTACCACGTCTTCAGCCTGAAAACACCTTTTGAAACCCTCTAAAAAGTCATTAACAGATTTGTCTGAAGGACACCATCCGTCTATATCCGTGCTTTTATTCAGTGTTGATGTCTATATCTAGGCGCCAGCAAACGTGCCTCAAGAGGTTCAGGCGCTTGTATCGACGGCCACTTTAATAAGGGCTGCTGTTGTACTATTCGGTTTAAACACGCTTGGTGAGTGAAGTGATACGATACGACTGAACGTTCCAGAATTACTGAAAGATGAAATATCTGCTCAATGCCCCTTCGTTCCCTCGGTACATTGTTGGGTAGAAGTCTGGGTTTTCGATGGGGAATGAGGAATCACCAATATTCGTTCTGTCCCGACTTCACAGGTAGCGTTGGAACCTCTTCCACCAGCCAAACATTTTTTTTCTTTTTAATTTCCTTGGCTCTACAAAGTAGAAAGGAAAGTTATGTAATCGGCTGAAAAAACATTTTGAGTTTTCTTCAGATCTTTACGTTTCAGACCCTCCTGAGTCCGAAAAACACTATTTGGGAAAATGGTCTGTGTGTCTGTGAACGATTTTTAGAGAAAACCACCGTACCAAATCAGCTCAAACTTCATACCTCGCTCGCAAGTTACCATGGAACGCGAAAATAAGGGTATGAACAAAATCCACCGAAATTTAACTATAGTTATCATAGTGATCAAAACACCAAATATTTTTTTTCTCAAAAACTGCTGTAACGATTTTGATTAAATTTCTTATTTTCATAACTCTCAATAAGGCAATCATACCATAAAATTCCCATTCATGGGAAAATGACGAGAGTAGCACAATAAATTACCAACATTTTCGGCGTAATCGATTTTAGAGTGGTTTTTAGAGAAAACGACCGTACCAAATCCCCACAAACTTGATATTTAGCCCGCAGGTTACCATGGGACGCCAAAATAACGGTATGAGCACAATCCACCGAAAGTTAACTATAGTCATCATAGTGATCAAAACACAATTTTTTTTTCTCAAAAACGGCTCTAACGATTTTGATTACCTTTTTTATATAGATAGTTCTTGAAAAGGCAATTATACCATAAAATTCCCATTTGTGGAAAAACGACGAGAGCAGCACAATAAAATAATTTTAAACAAAAAAAAATTAAATAATTTTCGACGAAAAGCCTTTTTAGCGCAGTTTTTTCCTTATAAACTCCGCTGGAATTTCTGTAGAATGTTAAAGAAAATTGGTGTCGTAGTACAATCCAATACCTAAAGGATGAGTGTTTAAAAACGCTCATCAGATACATGGGGTTCACTCCAGAAATTCCTGAATTTCAACTACTGCCGTTTCGCTTACTACCAGTTTTAAACGTTTTTACCCAATAACTCTGCTAAAGTAATTACTATCCTTATTCAAAAATTTGTTTTTACAGCCTCATTAATTATCTGTGTAACAATTGCTCAATAATGGTCCTGAAATGAGTACGAGCAGCACAATAAATTCTGGAACTGTAAGCGCTACCACTTCCTGCTGCTGTGAAGTGTTGTTTGACCAAGTTCAAATTAACTGAGTGATAAATGAATTGATTAAATAGAATTAGCCATGTACAAAGTGAATTGTTGTAGAGCTAAGGAAAGTTGTGTATTGCAACGCACCAGATATTTCTACAGTTAGCCGACTAAGGTGGAGCACGTTACAAGCCACATCAAAGCCGATTTCAGGACTGTAGGAGTGTTTAGTTACCTTAATCGCCAAAGTCTCAACAGAATATTGAGCATCTACTTTAATTCTCGATCGAAAAGTGAACACAAGTGTTCGCTTCTTCCTTCACGGTCAGCGGAGCGACGATGCGGCAGCTTGAGATCTACACAGCTGGACAAGAACCGGGCGTCGAGCCTAAGCCGGTCTTACCGCTGGAAGGAACTCGGGGCTCGACGGATGGCGGGCGTGGATCCCACGTTCTTCCACTTCATTCCGTAAGCGATTAAGGCTAACAAGCGTAGTACAAATAGAAGTTGTCCGGTTCCTGGCTTATCTGCGGTGAAATAAACTTGAAAAACGGTGCAGCACGCTCGTCATAGAACAACCGTGCGTTCCATTCCATAGCCCAAAGCATGAGTGGGGAGTTTGGAAGGACGGGGGAATAGACAACAGTTGCCTGCGTTGACTAAACACACGATAGAACTATCACTGTCGCGTCTAAACAGCCAGCTGTGCTATTCGAACCAGCAGCCTCGAGCTGGGTATTTCATCTTTATGTAAACGATCTGGTGTACCGATCGTCGATTGTCTTGAACTACTGCAGTTGTACATTCGGCGTGGTGCACAAGGAGCCAATCGTCAAGTAATTCCGTAGTTGCTGACGACCATAAATTTGTCGCAACATTTGATTGCCCCGGAGGAACTGCACGTACAATTACGTCCTCCCACCCTACTGCATTAAGAAGTGATTTAGAGTGATCACTTGGTCATTGCGGACGAAAATATTCACTGTAGTGGCGCTCACTTGTAAAGCCAGGGTTTCCTCTCTGAGAACACTCTGCTCAATTGTCCCAGGTACTCGAAGGTGAATTGCAGGAGACTGACCTGACAGACTAACCATGAGACTGCACTCTGCTGAGGTAGTGCAAAGGTTAACAGTAAAGTAAATTAGGTTTTACCAGGTGTACCATACGTAATAGTAAAGAGTTTCGTTACCAGGAAGGTATCGCCGTTTTTATCGCTTTAATAAAGACCGACTTTAATAATGGGGCTCAGCTGGAGAAAATATGTTACGGTATGGCAACGTCATTCTGCGCCATGATGATCCATCACTACTACACAGTTTTCATTCAGTATTACGAGCGGTTTAACGAGTAGGGTTTCACAGACGTCCGCTCTTCTGACGTGAGGGAGTTGGGCGATGTGAGGGCGCGATGGGCTTTTTTTTTTCAATTTAAATTTTATTTAGACTATTACGTACGAGTAATATACCTTTATGAAAAGTAATTTTAACGTCACTGTTCTACACCTTGTTACTTTGTAACACCTCATTCCCACACATGGAGGGGTAGGTGATTCACGTCGAACAGGTTTCAATGATGGGTTTTTCTGCTTGCCTCACTTCACAAATCTAAGCCCTGAATATGTCTGGGAGTACGTAGTCTTCTCTTGAGTGGAGGGTTGGAGCCATCGCTTGCAACTGGATTGCTATGGTTAACATTGGGCGTGAAGAAATCACTTATAGCTTCCCGGAGGGTTTCAGAGGGGGTGCTCAGACCGAAATCCTTGTAGACCTGTGTGGTTACGAACATATGGGGGAGCATTGAGAACTTTGCGTTGTAGCGTGCGGTTCTGGTGCTGTTCCAACTGTCGGAACACTGATTTGGAACACGTTACAGTGACATTGTCAAGTGACAGGGATGGGTTGTTGAGAAAGTACTTGCCTTCAGCCATCAGCTTCTTTTTACTTTCCTTGGTTCTACGAAGTAGCAAGGAAAGTTATGTAATCGGCTGAAAAAAAAATTGTGAGTTTTCATCAGATCTTTACGTTTCAGACCCTCCTGAGTCCGAAAAACACTATTTGCGAAAATGGTCTGTGTGTGTGTGTGTGTGTCAGTCAGTCTGTGTGTGTGTATGTGTGTCTGTGAACTATTTTTAGAGAAAACCACTGTACCAAATCAGCTCAAACTTGATATCTCGTCCGAAGGCCTCCATGGAACGCCAAAATAAGGGTTTGGACAAAATCCACCGAAAGTTAACTATAGTTATCATAGTGATCAAAACACCAAATATTTTTTTTCTCAAAAACGGCTGTAACGATTTTGATTAAATTTCTTATTTTCATAACTCTCAATAAGGCAATCATACCATAAAATTCCCATTCATGGGAAAATGACGAGAGTAGCACAATAAATTACCAACATTTTCGGCGTAATCGATTTTAGAGTGGTTTTTAGAGAAAACGACCGTACCAAATCCCCACAAACTTGATATTTAGCCCGCAAGTTACCATGGAACGCCAAAATAACTATATCATAGTGATCAAAACACCAAATATTTTTTTTCTCAAAAACGGCTCTAACGATTTTGATTAAATTTTTTATGTTGATAGCTCTCAATGAGACAATTATACCATAGAATGAGGTAGATGGGGCTCACTAATTTCAACTACCGCCGCTTCGCTTACTACCAGTTCTAAACGTTTTTACCCAATAACTCTGCAAAAGTAATTACTATCCTTCGTAAAAAAATTCGTGTTTACAGCCTCATTAATTATCTGTGTATCAATCGCTCAATAATGGTCCTGCAATGAGTACGAGCAGCACAATAAAATCAGGAACTGTAAGCGCTACCGCTTCCTGCTGCCGTAAAGCGTTGCTTGACAAAGTTCAAATTAACTGAGTGATAAATGAATCGGTTAAATAGAATTAGCCATGTGCAAAGTGAATTGACGTAGAGCTAAGGAAAGTTGTGTGTTGCAACGCATCAGATATTTCAGATCGGCAACATGCTGGCGATATGTAAGGCGTTTGTCAAGTATCACACCGAGATTTGTGATATGGCTTCTCCTTCGTAAATCAAGGGAATGTCTGAGACTGAGAAATCCTTCTTATACGTGAAGGTGACGGTATTTTAAGCCGCCATCGGTTGCACCATTGCACCTAACTGTTCACTGAAGGTTTGTAGCCTGCGAGCTACCGTTTCAGAGTGTGGATCACTCACAGCGTAGACTAAATCATCTGCGAATAATCCAGAAAATTCTGGATTATTAGGCAATGGCATATCGCAACAGTAGAACACGTAATAAAATGTTCCCCACTCGCTGCCTCGCGGTACTCCTGTTCGGAAAGTCCTGCGGGATGACAGCTGACTCTGAACTGATACTTCACAGGTCCTGTCGCTCAGATAGCTTGCAAGCAAGGCGAACAAGTTGTTTCTGATGTGAGGGCGTATTTTCAGGAGTAAACCCGTGTGCCAGACTGTCAAACGCCTGTTCAGTGTCGAAGAATGCTGCTCGGCAAACTGATTTGTCATGGATGGCCTGCTTAATGTAAGAAGTAAATCTGTGCAGCTGCAGTGGGCACGATAAATGTCAGAAAGTGCGGCAGGACTAATCTTTCAAATATTTTAGCAAGGGTGGACAGAGAAGTCCGATCGTTTTCCGGTTTGCCTGGCTTAGGCACCTGTGTCTCTCGCCTCAGTCCTAGCAAACTGGATCATCTTGGTCAACTTGGCAGTCACTACATTTATCTCTCTTAGAGCTCGTTGTCGGACTTCGTGTCCTTATTACTGTTAGAAGAAGCTCTTCTCACTCATTACAGCCAATTGTACTAGTTTGGGCCCCCGAAGGCGTCGAAGCATTCGACAATATCAGTAGAACGGGAATGCGATCTGAACTCAACTCGTGTACAACATCAGAAGTTGAACGATTAGTAAATAAACTTAGTGAGAAACCAATCAAGACTATGGAATCGGAAGGTTTGGGGAGGGGGAAAAATGAATACAAAATGACGAGAATGAATCAGGTCAATTAGACACACGCCCGTGAGGATTTGATTCGGTTGACACAGGCCTTGGATTCTTGACATCGTCACTTCCACCAATGTTCAGCTCATGCTTTGAATTATCGACTGAAAATCAGATTCTCCCTCATCATTTTCAGGTGCCGTGTAGAATGTTGCAACGTCGTACCAATAGCAGAGTTATGGATTGTTATGGAACAGTCGATGGCATTAGCTCGCAGAAAGAGGCAAGACCTGAAAATGAAAAAAATGCTCCGTACACAACAGTTCAGGAAAATGTTCGGAAAATAGCCGGTAACACGCGATGTATTACGAATTGACATCCAGTTCGTGTCAAGTCATCGGTTACACGGCTGTAAATAGATGAGTTGGGGGGTGGGGGTAGTTTTCAAGAGTCTCTCTTACTCTGCCAGGCATGAGCTCTCGCTTCAGCCATGTTACAACACGCTTTTTAACGATCGAGCGACCTCTTTTCACTTCGAGCACGTTTTTCCACTGTCTTGACACCTGGTAAAATTAGGCCGTTATCGCTTTAGCCGTTTTCCTGCTCTCGTTTCTTTTCAGATCTAACAATGAAGCGCTGCCAGCTACATGATTTCATTAGCTGGAAATATTCGCGGGAAATCCGGAGTCTAGCTTTCTATTCTTCGTTATTTATGAACCCGAGGACGGGCGTGAAAATTTGACTGGGATGGATCAAAATATTATAACGTACGATTAACTCACCCTCTGAATGAAATTCGCAGTTCGTCGTTTGCTAAACAACAATCACATTAGGCGTTCTTAATGTCAACAGATTGGAAAATAATCAGCATATTTCACTAATGTAGGAAAATGTGTTTTTAAAATGTTATCTTCTCCAATTTGTCTATTTCTCGTCAGAATCCTTCTAGGTGTGATTGTTGTGCAGCACGTCTTACATACGTATCTGTAAGCGTTAGCTAGTAACGACTCTGAATAATGGCTCGAGGCCATGAAGGATGAGATGGAGTCACAAACGGTAAACCAAACTTGGGATTTGGTAGAACCAGTTGCTGAAAGAAAAGTAGTAGGTTGCAAGTGAATTCCCACTGTCAAACGCAATTTGGATGGGGATATTGTAAAAAACTCCGCAAATTATTACACAACGGTTTATTATTCTCATGAACAGCTTGACCTGGTATTACTGCTCCGAGACCCATCCCATTCGATTCAGCATCGAAAAATACTAGTAAACCATACGAAACATGACCTGACTACAATGGAACTTTTTATGAGACGGGAGGGAGGGAGTACAAACGACGAAACGTTGACTTCCGCTGTAGTTCCCGCGAGTTCTTTCAGTTAGTGGACTTTGGCTCACTATAATGACTGTCATTTCACTATACGCAGTTCTACACGTCTGATAACTCATTCCATTCGACCCAGGATGTAGAAATACCTTGAAAACGACACCAAACACGGCGTATTTGCAATTAAACTGCGTTTTGTTAAATTTTTTAACCACTTTTTGCCCATAAAAACCACGAGCTTCGTCCGATCGGATTGCCGAGATGGGGGACACAACTAGATACCAAATGGTTTTTATGTGCGAAAGAAAGGATTTTTTAGAGCACGTTAAAAGGCACTAAACAGCCCGGACGGTGGACAGACATTGCAGATTTGGAATCCCCATGTCTTGAAACGTAAAGTATCAAATATTAAGGGAGGGTTGTAAAAAATGTTTTCTTACCTACAACAGAATGAAAAATAAACCAAAAGTTCCCACGCGCTAGAGTCTCCAATTTTCCTCAAACTTCGACATCAGCAGAAAATCGGCCACTTTTACTTAGCGTTTATATGTGTAAATGTTAATAAGACGAGGTTCATGTGGCCGCACTTGCCACTCTTAAAATGAAAAGAATTTTCTTTTTTAATATGAAAACATCCACGCTAAATACTAATATCAAAATGTAACCAAAAATCTATGAAAAATATCTGGTGCGTTGCAACACACAACTTTCCTTAGCTCTACGTCAATTCACTTTGTACATGGCTAATTCTATTTAACCGATTCATTTATCACTCAGTTAATTTGAACTTGGTCAAACAACGCTTCACGACAGCAGAAAGCGGTAGCGCTTACAGTTCCGGAATTTATTGCGCTGCTCGTACTCATTGCGGGACCATTATTGAGAAATTGGTACACAGATAATTAATGAGGCTGTAAACACGATCTTTTAAAAAAAAGATAGTAATCACTTTTGCAGAGTTATTGGAAAATAACTGTTAGAACTGGTAGTAAGCGAAACGGCAGCAGTTGAAATTCAGGAATTTCTGGAGTGAGCCCCATGTATCTCATGAGCGTTTTTAAACACACACCCTTTAGGTATTGAATTGGACTACAATACCAATTTTTTTAACTTTCTACTGACATTCCAGCGGAGTTTATAAGGAAAAAACTGCGCTAAAAACGCTTTTCGTCGAAAATCTTGATAATTTATTGTGCTGCTTTCGTCATTTTCCCACGAGTGGGAGTTTTATGGTGTGATTGCCATATTGGGAGCTATCATTATAAAAAATTTCATCAAAATCGTTAGAGCCGTTTTTGAGAAAAAAATTTTGTGTTTTTATCAGTATGATGACTATAGTTAACTTTCGGTGGATTTTGCTCATACCCTTATTTTGGCGCCCCAAGGTAACCTGCGGTCTAGATATCAAGTTTGAGGGGATTTGGTACCGTTGTTTTCTCTAAAAATCGTTCACAGACACACATACACACACAGACTAACACATACAGACCATTTTCCCAAATAGTGTTTTTCGGACTCAGGAGGGTCTGAAACGTAAGGATCTGAAGAAAACTCAAAATTTTTTTTTCAGCCGATTACATAACTTTCCTTTCTACTTCGTAGAGCCAAGGAAAGTAAAAAAAACAAAATGAGAATGAAACGAAAGAACTATTAAATACGATAACAGGCAATCGGACGATAAAGAGACAAATCGTAGTGCCAAAGGTTATATACGAAACACGAGCGCCCGTAAACGTCTCATGATTTTGCCCCGTCAGGTCGGGGAAAATGGGGCGAACCCGTTGCGAGTCGAGTCGAAAGGGGAGGCGAGCGGCGGCGGCGTTGCCAGACCAGCAGGCGAGCGGTTTCCTTGAGATGGGCGGGAGGGAGGGAGTTCAAACGACGAAACGTTGACTTCCTCTATAGTTCCCGCGTTGTACTGCGTTTCGTTAATTTTTTTAACCGTTATTTGCCCATAACAATCATGGGCTTCGTCCGATCGGATTGCCGAGATGGCGGGCACAACTAGATAACAAATTGGATTTTTGTGCGAAAGAACGAATTTTTTGGACCACGTTAAAGGCACAAAACGGCCCGAACGGTGGACGGGGGTCGCTGGACAGGGGACGGTGGACAAACATTTCAGATTTGGCATCCCCATGTCTTGAAACGTAAAGTATCAAATATTGAGGGGGGGGTTGAAAAAAATTTTCCGTGACCAAAAACATAGGGTTATTATTAAATAAACCAATACGAAGCTCGGCTAGTAGCATTAGGTTTCAGTCAGGAATCTGAGAATCTGAGGTAGACTACAATGAAACTTTCGGCCCTGTTGTGCGTTACGAATCGTTTGGTTGCATTCCGTCGATTGTGGCTCTTGAAAATTTAAATCGAAAGACGATTTGACAATTTGAAGAGGAATTTTTCACGAAGCGACCCGAGGGGTTTGATGATACGACAGGTCGTGTTTACAAACTACAGAAAACAGGTACGGGTTAAAACAGAATATGTTGTAACAATAAACTCGTGTTGCAATAGGAAATGAATTTTATGGCGCATGTGCACTATAAGACAAACTTGTGAAGGCAAAATTATACTCGCTATTTACGTTGACGATGGGCTGCTCGCTGCTACATGCCGCATAGACTCATTTTTACTTTCCGCTACCCGAAGGGAAGGAAAGTATAGTAATCGGCCCAAAAAAAAAATTTGGGTTTTCTTCAGATCTTTACGTTTTGAGGCCTACTGAGTCTAAAAAACCTAATTTCGGAGAGAGGTCCGTGTGTATGTGTGTGTGTCTGTAGTTCGATTTGCGGGAGAACGGCTAATCCGATTGAGCTGGTTCTTTTTTTGTTTTGTTCGTTATTTTTTGTAGACACCAAAATAAGGTTATGGACGATTTCGGCCGATGGGAAGGGGGGGTGGGGGACGAAAATGTACCAAAAACTAGGGTTTTTCGCATTTTTCTCGAAAACTGCTGTAACGATTTTTATTAAACTTTCAAATTATCTTTTCCTTATCAATACCTAACTTTTCGTCTCCATACATATCTCCATGAAAATATGGTGAACGGAGATATGGGCCCTTGAAGCAAAAATAGGTTTTTTACCTTCCCGCTAAACGGCTGCATTGAAATCAAGGTTAGGATTTTCCGCAATAGCGTCGACATATCTCTCTCACGTTCAACCCTGATAACAAAATGTAGAGGAATCTGCGATAAGCTGAAACGGCTTACAGAATTAGAAGAGACTGAAATTCGATTCCCCTCGGGATATAATCTCATTATCTTGTTTGGTTTGCAAAGCACATAATTGAAATTTAAACTAACTTCCCTTCAATAAAAACGCAATTTTCACGTACAGATGAATTGAACTCTCGTTGAAGAGTTTAAGAAGTATCGGCAACAGTGAAATAAAGAGAACACCGAAGTGTGACGCTCCAGAAAGATGATTATTCTCCTCCGTAAAAATATCGAAACGAAATTTTGTCGTCGTTTTACATCTAAGATAATGAGACCTAACTGAAATATCTGGTGCGTAGCAACACACAACTTTCCGCCACCCCTTTAAGTTCGAACACCAACAACATATGCGGGTGCTATATCTTCGTTCAACGCATTTCTACAGAAACATTTATTCAGAACTAAATGTAGGGACTCGTTAGTTGAAAGTACTCCGAAAGTTTGATCGAAATCGTTAGAGCCGTTTTTGAGAACATTGGAATTCCGATAAATCAATATTCGACAAATCTCCTTTTCTGAGTTAACTTGGCTTATATCTCCGTTCAACATATATATACAGAAATAATTATAGAGAATGAAATGTTGGTATGGGTGACTAAAAGACACTCCATTAGAATTTATCACATCTGGTCAGAAGTTACCCTTGAATTTACGGAAATGTTCGAAAAAACGTTATTTTCGACACATTTTCATTTTTATCTCTGTTCAATGGAGTGTCAGAGGAACATTTATTGAGAACAATATGTAGGTATAAACTATTTAAAAACATCCTGTGAGTTTGGTGAAAATCGCTTGAGTCGTTTTGCCAAAAAGCGTAAAAAACCTATTTTTGCTTCATAGGCCTATATCTCCGTTCACCGTATTTTCATGGAGATATGTATAGAGAAGAAAAAGTTAGATATTGATTGGTAGGAGATAATTTGAAAGTTTAATCAAAATCGTTAGAGCCGTTTTTGAGAAAAATGCGAAAAACCCTAGTTTTTGGTACATTTTCGTCCCCCACCCCCCCTTCCCATCGGCCGAAATCGTCCATAACCTTATTTTGGTGTCTACAATAAATAACGAACAAAACAAAAAAGAACCAGCTCAATCGGATCAGCCGTTCTCCCGCAAATCGAACTACAGACACACACACACACAGACATACACACAGACATACACACAGACATACACACGGACCTCTCTCCGAAATTAGGTTTTTTAGACTCAGTAGGGTCTGAAACGTAAAGATCTGAAGAAAACCCAACTTTTTTTTTTGGGCCGATTACTATACTTTCCTTCCCTTCGGGTAGCGGAAAGTAAAAATGGGATTCCTCAGCTGCAACGACACTGCCTATTCCACCCATGTTATTAACCAACTCCTCCGTTCTTGGTCTGCTGACACCGTGACAAGGAATCTGTTCAGGTCTCGCGATACAAACCTCACTTTCTCCGGCCCCCGTGCGTAATTCAAGGTTGGCTCGAAAACCTTCGACGCTTAAGTGGAGCGGAATCCAAGCATGGAAACTTTCGATTTTTTGCTCGGCTAATTGGTTACAATTTCGAACGCCCGGAGCTAACCCCAAACGTTCACACAAAACGTAACCCCTCGCCAACCAAGGGTTTCCGAGTTTTCTCATAGGTTTGACAAACTATCGACGAAACAGTTTATGGCGGAGAGGGTACATAGTTAATTTTTTGGCAAGCAGAAAAAGGTATAGAACGCGCTTCGAAGTAGTGAATTTTCTTTTCGTGTGTGTTTTAACTCTTTTATTTTACTGGCAGCTTATTACAAATATCTGGTGCGTAGCAACACACAACTTTCCGCAATCCCTTTAATTTCGAACACCACCTACATATGCGGGTGCTATATCGTCGTTCAACGCATTTTTACAAGAACATTTATTGAGAACAAAATGTAGGGACTAGTTAGTTGAGAGTACTTCGTAAGTTTGATCGAAATCGTTAGCGCCGTTTTTGAGAAAATTGGAATACCGATAAATTAATATTCGACAAATCTCCTTTTCTGAGTTAACTTGGCTTATATCTCTGTTCAACATATATATACAGAAATAATTATACAGAACGAAATGTTGGTATGGGTGACTAAAAGACACTCCATTAGGATTTATTACATCTGGTGAGAAAGTTACCCTGGAATTTACGGAAATGTTCGAAAAAATGTTATTTTCGACACATTTTGATTTTTATTTCTGTTCAATGGACCGTCACAGGAACATTTATTGAAAAGAATATGTAGGTATTAATTATTTGAAAACATCCTGTGAGTTTGGTGAAAATCGCTGAAGTCGTTTTGCCAAAAAGCGTAAAAAACCTAGTTTTGCTTCATAGGCCTATTTCTCCGTTCACCGTATTTTCATGGAGATATGTATGGAAAAGAAAAGTTAGGTATTGATTAGGAGGAAATAATTTGAAAGTGTAATCAAAATCGTTAGAGCCGTATTCGAGAAAAATGCGAAAAACCCTAGTTTTTGGTACATTTTCGTCCCCCACCCCCTTCCCATCGGCCGAAATCGTCCATAACCTTATTTTGGGGTCTACAAAAAATAACGAACAAAACAAAAAAAGAACCAGCTCAATCGGATCAGCCGTTCTCCCGCAAATCGAACTACAGACTCACACACACGGACCACGCGCCGAAATTAGGTTTTTTAGACTCAGTAGGCCTCAAAACGTATAGATCTGAAGAAAACCCAAATTTTTTTTTTGGGCCGATTACTATACTTTCCTTCCCTTCGGGTATCGGAAAGTAAAAGTTGCCTGTACATAAACGATTTGAGTCCTATTATCAAGTAAGTGTAAACTTTCCACTTAGGGAAACAGAGTGGACATGTAATGCTTCCATCACGCCTTATGCGATAGCTCATTGGAAGGGCTTTCTTCCCCTGAGGATACGAATCTATCGATTGATCCATCTTGTTCTATTTATTCTGTGCTTATCGAGATCCATTTTCTCATTATGGAAGTTCGTCAGTCCCACACAAGACCTTTATCGCCCTGGTACAAAATACTCAGTAGATTGCAGTGCTGTAGTGGTAATTTCCACCTTACTAGCCACCTCATTGGGTGCGTTGGCTTGCCTCATTGAGCTCAGTGTCTGTGGCACACAGTATATGTCAATGACCAGGCGACGGCTCGGCCTCATTTCTGATATAAGTCGCTTGATTGATTGATTACTTCAAGCAGTGGTGTGTGAGGCGCGTAGATGTCACGACTGTGTATATATATAATCTTCTGACTGTAGTCCCAGTAATGGGATGTGCACCGCGGCCAGAAGACCTATTGTGCTAGTCCTAGTGTCTTACAGGTCTATGCCTAGCTTTCTGTGAAAAACCAGGTAGTTCCTGAAGGAGTCCTCGGTGGTATCCATCCTGGGAGAAGTGGTGCCAAAGACCAAAAATCGCTCCCTCTCAAGTCTCCAGCACTGGGCCACGACATGGTAGGGACTAAAGTTAACGTACCTGTTAGGTGAGTCCGTCTCCTCTGGCTTGTGAGTTACTGTGGGCAAGCGCTTTCAATGTAAAGACATCATCGTCTGGCCGTTAAGTCAGTACTGGAGTCAGTCAGTTAGTCGTGGTCTTTATATACAAAGAGAAAGGTGAAAGGGGTGATGGAGCGTCGGGGAAGGGGCGGGGAAACCCCTTGTCATGTACCTCAGGGGGAAACCCCCTAGAGATAAATGGGACGTGTTGGATGGTCTGTCAATTGTGGAATTTACGTCTTTTTTGTGTAGGGTGGTCTCTTTGTATATAAAGACCACGACTAACTGACTGACTCCAGTACTGACTTAACGGCCAGACGATGATGTCTTTACATCGAAAGCGCTTGCCCACAGTAACTCACAAGCCAGAGGAGACGGACTCACCTAACAGGTACGTTAACTTTAGTAATTTGCCTACTGGCGGACATAACCCAATTTCTTTAATACATGGTAGGGAGTTTCTTCATCCGTGCCACACCACCTGCATAGAGGGGTTTCGGAGGGTGCCCTGTTATGATCCCAACAACCCTTAAGCCTTAAGCCTTAAGTCCTTCCTCTCCATCGTCAGAAGGGTGTCTCTTGTCTCACTTGAGTGCTCTGAGACAAATCGTTTGGAGTGTCTTACAGCGTGCTTTGCAGCGTTCCAGATTGTCTGATGCAGTCTTCTGGCAAGTTCTCTCACAGTCCTTTTAACTAGTGACAGAGAAAACCCGCAATGGGGCGGTGGCCCAATAGGTACTGTGGACGAACCACGTCTGGCCAGATGGTTCGCCCTCTCATTTCCAATGATCCCCTTGTGTCCTGGAATCCAATACACATTAACTCTATTCGCACTTGCTAGGGAGTTAAGCCGCATCCTGCACTCTTGCACCAGTTTTGACGTCGTGCAGTAGTTCAATAGCGCTTTACACGACGCTTGACTATCGGTCAATATATTGATAGTTCTATTGCTATAGCCTTTCTCATGCATTTGGATTGCCCCAGCAATAACAGCATAAATCTCTGCTTGAAAAACTGATGGAGTGGAGCCAAGGGCAATATATGTCCCACTTCGTCCAGAGCCACTTACCCACACCCCGGATCCTGTCCCCTCTGGGGTCTTCGATCCATCTGTGTAGATGTTGACGCCACTGGGAGGCCGAAACTGGTGGCTCTCGCTGTTCCATGGACCTCCCAATAGCTGAACATTATATTTCCTCTCGAGCTCATACATGGGCACAATTGCGTCTGTGATCATGCTGAGCTCCTTGAAGGTCTCCAAGTCCCTAAATATAGTCAGGTGTCCATTAGTCGCCTGAGGCACCTTAGCTATTCCGAGCTTAGTGAGTCTGTAAGCCACCTTCATTGCCTCTGCCTTGACATAAAGGTCCAGGGGAAGAAGATCGAACAGTTTCTCCATAGTGACGGTGGGTGTAGTCTTCATCACCCCCGCTATGAGTAGGCACCCCAGCCTTTGTACTTAGGCTAGACTGCTGCCATTCACTCCAATGGCTCTATGCCACCACACGATTGACCCATATGAGATTATTGGTCTCACTATGGCTTCGTAGAACCAGAAGGCCATTCTGGGCTTTACACCCCATGTCCTCCCGCACATTCTCTGACACGCCCAAAGGGCCGTTGTCGCCTTCTTGGTCACGTATCTGATGTGCTCGTTCCAGACTAGTTTTCGATCTAGAATCACACCCAGATATTTGACTTGCTCGCTGAGCTGAATTTCTTTGCCCATCACTAACTGCGGCCTCAGTCCTGACAGTTGCCTAAGCCTCGTGAATGGCACGATGACCGTCTTGGCTGGGTTGATGGATAACCCCATCTCCCCACACCACAGGCACACCATCCGCAAGGCCGCCCCCCATCAGGTCCGACAGCACGCTTTGCACCCTGCCCTGAATGAGCACAACCACATCATAAGCGTATCCTTGGGCGTAATACCCCGCCGCATTAAGTCTCCCCAGTAGGGAGTCAATCACTAGGTTCCAGAGGAGCGGAGATAGGACGCCTCCCCGAGGGCATCCCCTCACAGTCCTTGCCCTGATCGTGCAGTTTCCTAGCGTATTCTGGATCTCTCTGCTTTCCAATACAGCGATGATCCACTTTATTGCATTGCTATGTACATTAAATTTCATCAACGCCCTTTCAATGCTACATATGGAGGTGTTGTCAAAGGCCCCTTCTATGTCCAGAAAGGCCCCTAAGGCAATCTCCCTATTACCCATTGACTCTTCTAGTTTCCTAACTAGTGGATGCAGCGCAGAGTCACATGATCTCCCTGCGCGGTAGGCATGTTGGCCATCTACCAGGGGGGTCAGTCTCAAAGATCCGTCCCTCAAGTACTTGTCAAGGATTTTCTCCATGGTCTTGAGCAGGAAAGATGAGAGGCATATTGGTCGGAAGGCCTTGGCTTCCTCGTATGAGTCCCTGCCAGGTTTCGGTATAAAGGTTAGTCGAACCTACTTATGTAACCATGCGCTACGCTGCCCCTAAATAACCTTAAGAGGCTGGGTAGGATGCGCTCTATTCCTTTCTGTAAGAGAATCGGGTAAATACCATCCAGTCCAGGCGACTTGAATGGTTTAAACGAGTTTACTGCCAAGCGTACGGTGTCTCGGGTTATAATTGCCCTGGCGAGTCCCCAGTCCGGCGTTCCTGTCCGCCTCATAGCAATCCCCGCGTCTGCCAATAACCCAGGGTCAGTTCTACAACCAGGAAAGTGTGTGTTCAGCAGAGCGGTTAGTGTATGGTGACAGTCCAAGGTGTCACCATCCGGCCCCCTAATGGAGCCTACCGCCTGATGCATGTTCCCTTTCGAGAGCACCTTGCTGAGCCTTGCTCCCGTTCGGGTATCGTGAATTTCCTGGCAAAACCTTCTCCACGCCTCTCGTTTTGCCTTTCGTAATTCGTTGTTATACTCAGTTAGGGATCGCTTGTATGGTTCCCACTCTCCTGTTCTTTTGGCTCTGTTAAAGAGTCTTCTGGTTCAGGTTCTTAGTGCTCCCAGTTGATTGCTCCACCAGGGTACACATCTATTGCTGTCCGCCTTTGTGTCCTTCATCAGGAGTCATTTAATGGACCTCACGGTTATCCCATGAACTTCCTATTAAATTCGTTCATTCGTGAAAACCAACATTTTTAAAAACTTTGCTGTTCGTTTTACGAAAATCCCCAATGTAAACGGGAACTTCCTGCGCAGTTGTACTCGTTGAACAGCTTTTTATACGCCTCATCGCGGTCGGGGATCCCAAAAGTTGCGATCTGGCGTTTGCATCCACACAGGGTCGTCCCAGAGAATCAGAATGACATAATATTTCATAATTTTATTTTTGAGGAAACGGATTCTTTTTCCCTCAATGCGGATTCATGATTACGATTCAAATGCTAAACAGATATCGATTTTGTCGGGAGAACGTTTAATTATTTGTACAGATCGGCTGATTGAGTTTCAAATTGCTTTTAGAGAGCATTTTCGTAATAGCTTTACCGGTCAATTTGGATTCCTAAATATCGACTGATGTCTGCTCGAGCGAGCTTTGCGCGATGGAAAGATTTAGAGGCTGTCGATGCGTTTCTGTTGTATCACAAACGACGACGCCTCGCAACTGATTCGTTGACTCTCCGATCTCTCGTCGCCTTCCATTGTAATGCCAGTTAATTTACTGCCGGCGGCTCATTCTCGGTTTCAAGGGTGAGAATGTGAGCTATAATAACAATAACGCGGGGTTTACCCTACTAGAGTTTTCTATTCTGTTGTGAAATAATTGGATGATTGTATTCACTTACAAAGCAAGAGCCTCATTGTGTAGCGAAGGTTATTCTCCGTAGCCTAACGCAATGCAGTATCTGTTTGATTCCCCTCGCTTCTTGGGGACCGGATGACATGATACGACGACGGTGACCGTGTGTGTGTGTGGTGGGCCAGGGGGGGGGAGGGGGGAGGTCGTACAAAGCCCCCTATTCAATTGAGAGGAAGAACAGCCGATAGAGTGGAAAGCAATTGCACAGACCCCCCCCCCCTGACCCACCTTTGTGCATAATGATAATCGCCTCATCTCGCCTGTCTTCTTCAGAAAGGACGATTCTTGGAAAATTCATCCGCATTTCACGCGTTAGAAGTTTCACGTGAGAAGTGAGCGGTTCGTGCATCGACATTTTTCGACATTTACGTTTCTGGTACACGGCAGATCATTCATCTGTCATTTCACCACTCTCATTAGAATACTAACAAACATTTAGTCCGCACAGGTTGGCGGACTTTATACGCCAGCCTCTTTTTCACAATATTTGACGATTACAAGTGGAGTACAAACACGGGTAACCGTGATATTTGAGAAAACCAATATTTTTCTAATAAAACATTACTTTGTTACTTTCCGCTACCAGAAGGGAAGGAAAGTATAGTAATCGAGTCAAAAAAAAAAAATATTTGGGTTTTCTCAGATCTTTACGTTTTGAGGCCTACTGAGTCTAAAAAACCTAATTTCGGCGCGTGGTCCGTGTGTGTGTCTGTAGTTCGATTTGCGGGAGAACTGCTAATCCGATTGAGCTGGTTCTTTTTTTATTTTGTTCGTTACTTTTTGTAGACACCAAAATAAGGTTATGGACGATTTCGGCCGATGGTAAGGGGGGGGGGACGAAAATGTACCAAAAACTAGGGTTTTTCGCATTTTTCTCGGATACGGCTCTAACGATTTTGATTAAACTTTCAAATTATCTTCTACTAATCAATACCTTACTTTTCTTTTCCATACATATCTCCATGAAAATACGGTGAACGGAGATGTAGGCCCATGAAGCAAAAATAGGTTTTTTACGCTTTTTGGCAAAACGGCTTCAACGATTATCACCAAACTTTCAAGATGTTTTCAAATAGTTTATACTTACATATTGTCCTCAATAAATGTTCCTCTGACAGTCCATTGAACAGAGATAAAAATGAAAATGTGACGAAAATAACGTTTTTTCTAACATTTTCGTAAATTCCAGGGTAAGTGCTTCACTAAATTCGATCAATCGTTCAGAGTGTCTTTTAGATACCCATACCCACATTTCGTTCTCTATAATTATTTTTGTATATATATGTTGAACGGAGATATAAGCCAAGTTAACATAGAAAAGGAGATTTGTCGAATATTAATTTATCGGTATTCCAATTTTCTCAACAACGGCTCTAACGATTTCGACCAAACTTACGGAGTACTCTCAGCTAACTAGCCCCTACATTTTGTTCTCCATAAATGTTCTTGTAAAAATGCGTTGAACGAAGATATAGCGCCCGCTTATGTAGGTGGTGTTCGAACTTATGGGGGTGGCGGAAAGTTGTGTGTTGCTACGCACCGCTCGTTTAAAAAGGCTTCCGTCCATTGATCCATTTCTATAAATTTTTTTCGGTGTTCTAGAAAACTTACTCCGAACTGGCGTCGTCTTTCACTTGTACTCCTCTTTGACTTATTTCATTTTTTCCCCTTTCACAAGTTTTATTTTGTAAATTTTTTTCGAAGAAAAACGACCTCACCGGGTTCTTTGATGTCTAAACCTGAGTTTTTGTATTCTTCTTGAGCATGATCTCGTTCTCCGAATGGATCTCTTCAGCCTCGTCAACATCTGATGCATCCAAACCATTCTCTACACCCCCACATTCGTCCTCTAGTTCCTTCAAAACTCTTGAATAGTCTCCGGTGGAATGATTTCGCGCTTTCTCATGGCGCACAGCTTGTGGGGAAAAAGCGTCGCTCATCTTCACAAAATAGTAAACGGAAAAAACACCTTTCTTTCTCCGATCTCCAAAAACGCAATGAATCCTTTTATTTCCTCTCGGTCGCTCATATAATGAATCCAGCTGATAACATAACTGTTTGAAAGTAACAAATTATTTGAAAATGAAAAGAAACTGAATTTTTCTCGCCTACTTGGCGAAGAGTACAAACGAGCGATTGAACGTGAACTTTGATTGCCTTGAGACTACAGCGAAAAGGAGGGAAACTTTATTGTGGGTTTATTGACTATCGGAACGCTTTTGGGTCGCTTCCTCATGGACTCTTGTGGGGGAAATTGGCGGAACTAGGAATAAGGGGACGTGTCTTGCATGTACTAAGGGACCTGTACGAGAGGGCCACGGTGGCTATTAAGGTAGGAAACGATTTCACTAGTTTTCATAAGGTGGCCGAGGGTGTCTTGCAGGGCGATTCCGTCAGTCCCGTTTTGTTCAACCTATATTTGAGTGGGTTGGAGCAATACATTAGGGAACAAGGTTTAGGAGGTATAAATGTAAATGGAAAAAGGGATAACCTGCTCCTGATGTTCGCTGATGATATTGTTATTTTTGGGGACATCGCAGGAGGGACATCGCGAAAAAAATCAGGGCCTTAGAGGAATATTCGGTATCACTTGGGCTCATTATAAACACCGATAAGACCAAAATTCTATGTTTTCATAAGGGTGGAGGTTCAAAGCGCGAGACACATGTAGATTTGAGTACGGAGGTGGTGACATTTGCTAGGGATTATACCTATCTGGGGGTTCCCTTCTCCTCATCGGGTATGTTTAATAAAGCGAGGGATCATTTGATGTCAAGGGCTTTAAAGGCTTGGGGTAGTGTAAGGGGAACGTTGGTGGTGGGCAGATGCGGCGATTGGGGAGCGATTAATCGTTTGGTTGACTCAATGGTTTGTTCGGTTTTGTTGTATTGCTTTGAGATTTGTGGCCTTAGGTATTCTGAGGAGTTAGAAAGGGTGCAGTCTAGAGTGTTTAAGAGCCTACTGACGTTGCCTTTTGGCATTCCTCACTATATGCTACGTGCTGAAACAGGGAGGACGAAGTTGGGAGTTTTTGTTTTAGATAGGGCATTAGGTTGGTGGGAGGCGCTCCTCCGCATGGATGTGGAGAGGTACCCTCGTCTGTTTTATGAGCAGCTTCTTGAGACAATGAGAAGAGGGGAAGGGAATCAAAAATTTAATTGGGCCACTCAGCTAAGGGGTGTTTTGTGTGGGCTGGGCTACGAGCGTCTCCGGGAAGCTCAGGACGCAGATGAGATTTAAAAATACCGGAGCAATGTCCTAAATAGCTTTAATACTAAGACAGCATACGAAGATTTTGAGAGGATGATATGCTCGTCATACAGTAGACGATACGGAGAGTTTGCTCTCAGTTAATCTTCGCTCGATGGGTACTTGACATGGTCAATGCCGATTAATGGAAGCGGGTGGTGGCCCAGCTCAGGTTGAAAAATGAGGACCAACTCCGAATATTTTATAAAGGTGATTTGTATAAAATAAATCATGACGAGATCTGTATCCTGTGCAATAGCAAGGAGAAAGAAACCCTCGAACACATATTTTGTAAGTGTCCCCAATTGATGGGCTTTAGAACAATTTATTTTGGAACCCCTATAGTAAGTAGCGAATTTGTAAATAAATCCTTATTTAGTTGCATTACGAAAGAATTAGTTTATAAATTTTTAATTTTTTATGAACTATTTAAAACTTCGCAAATTTCTTAAAGATTTAGTTTCAGAAGAGAATTGATTTATGTTTCTGTTGTTTTGAAGTTATGTTGTTTGTTTATAATTTAGGCGAACTCCTTGTTGTATAGGCCTCTGTAGCCATAAAACAACAAATAAACCGATTGATTGATTGATTGATTGAACGTGGGAAAACGAATGTGAGCAGGAATCATCCCTGTTCGTTCTTGTACAATATTTCTATAGTGGCGCACTGTCTACGCCGTTGCTGTGCGTTGTGGGTTAACCTAACTACTAAACGTCCTCTCCCGACCGTGACGCAACGGTATTTTAACTTAATCCGTGCGTAGGTAAACTGTATTTGATAAAAGTTGTCGACCCCTTGTGCGAACAAAGAGGCAGAAGCGTTGAGCAGGGAAGCGCTGATCCACACTTTTCCTTAATCAGCTACATGAGGACTTTTCTTGTACTCAGGTCGTATACTTTCATTGATTTGATCTCAATGTGGATGGTGTGTTGTACTTAGTTGGTCGCGACCAGTGGAATACTGATCAGGTGATCAGACAATTGAAGTTCTTCGAGTTGTTCTTGCCCCGCATGCCAGAAATGAGAATGCAGAGTTCCTGAAGGTTTTGGCGTTCTGTCTTTCGAGTTTGGAGCTTGTTTAAATGGTTCGTGGCTTTCCATCGAGCGTATTTGTCTTCACAGTCGCTAGTCTACGTATTGATGGACTAAAAAGTAAAGAAGTGATTTAGAACTTGTGACGCTACGTAGACCCTTAGTGGATAAATAAATAAATTCAACCCAAGGCTTGGCCAAATGCGGTATAATGAATAAAATAAATATGTCTTGTAATAAAATAGATAAGAAAGCTAGGCTCACGGCGGATGGTAGAGGAAAAGGGGCAGACGAAAGGGCTCACCAGTCAGGTTCGGGCGTTTAGACGCGACTGACTGTGGACGAGGTTGAGCGACGACCAGCCAGCGTTTTCCCGCGCTTCTTCTGCGTTGGAGCTCATGTGACGCGCTGTCACAAACTATTCGGTGTTGTATAACGCCCATAATTAGGCGTAACTTCGGAAATTCTGAACTTCAACCCACTTTAACCCCCCCCCCCCCCCCTTAACAACTGGGCGTTATGTGTCGGGCGAACATGAGTCCCCTCCCAGATCTATGGAGAATCTACAGTTATGTACCTCTGACTTACCAATATTGGCTAGGTGGTATCTTAGTGGACAGTGACCTGTAAACAGGCGACATACCATCCGTATACTATCACTCTCCAGACTGATGATCTCTCTCGTTCGCTCCCTAGAGAGTCTGATAAATAGCCTTGACTAAAGTTAACGTACCTGTTAGGTGAGTCCGTCTCCTCTGGCTTGTGAGTTACTGTGGGCAAGCACTTTCGATGTAAAGACATCATCGTCTGGCCGTTAAGTCACAACTCACAAGCCAGAGGAGACGGACTCACCTAACAGGTACGTTAACTTTAGTAATTTGCCTACTGGCGGATATAACCCAATTTCTTTAATACCTAGCCTTGACTACTTGGGCCAGGCACATCCTACCAATAGGCAGCCCTGCACTTCTCCTCTCACAACCTGATTGATCAGGTGGCTCTTGGTGGTCCCTACGAAGGGCTCATGCCCCACTGGGAGAAGCACTGATTCTTTCCTCGCCAGCTTGTCGGCTTCCTCGTTCCTTTCTATTCCCGTATGACCTTACACCAAACTCAGTGTTAATGTGTTTTCTTTTGCCAAGGTCTTCCGGCCAGTTAGACATTCTCAAACCAGCCCCGACGTGATGGTATAGGGAGCCAGGGTCTTAAGTGCAGCCTGACTGTCGGACATAATGTATATTCTGTTTTGCTTCAGGCCCTCACGCAAGAGGTGCTGCATGCACACTGTTACAGTGAAGAGTGCTTGGAAAACTGTAGCCAGTGCACCCGGTGTGTCCCTGGCCCATAAACTCCTGTACCTGCTAGGCCCGCCCTCACTGATCCATCTCCACTCTGGATTCCCCGAAGGGAAGCTCGAAGTTGAACTTCGTCTGTATCGAGTCCCTGACATGCAGAGCGGCCCCCTCCCCCGTTAGCTGCACGCACTATATCCAATATCAGGTGGTGTGGCGCCCTTCCTCCCCGCCTGACTGGCCCAATTCCAGCATACATGCTGCCTGTATGTTGGCAAGACCTCTAGCACAGCCGTGGGGGCCATTTGCCTACAACCCACACAGGCTCTGCGCTACTGTAACCTGGCTAGTGTTTCTCACAGATTTTACTCGATTTCAAAACAACAGACACGAGAAAAATAATCTTGTTGACAGTCTCATGCATCACCTGTGCTCATTTATGGTTGTGGCATGAGTAGAAGCAACTCGATAAATTCCAAAAGTTTAAGCGCTATTTTCTAAGTAAAACGTGAAGTTATATTTTAAGAAGTTCAAATGAACTGAGTGATTTTATTCAGAGCTAAAGCCGTGAAAATGCTAAATGTGCATTGTGATGCTATAGATGCACTATTTGGATTATAACTTAAATATGGAGGAGATTGCTTCCTTTACTTAATGTTTACTTTCCTTGGCTCTACGAAGTAGAAAGGAAAGTTATGTAATCGGCTGAAAACAAAATTTTGAGTTTTCTTCAGATCTTTACGTTTCAGACCCCCCTGAGTCTGAAAAACACTATTTGGGAAAATGGTCTGTGTGTCTGTGAACGATTTTTAGAGAAAACCAACGTACCAAATCAGCTCAAACTTCATATCTCGCTCGCAGGTTACCATGGGACGCGAAAATAAGGGTATGAACAAAATCCACCGAAATTTAACTATAGTTATCATAGTGATCAAAACACCAAATATTTTTTTTCTCAAAAACGGCTCTAACGATTTTGATTAAATTGTTTATATTGATAGCTCTCAATAAGACAACTATACCATAGAATTCCCATTTGTGGAAAAATGACGAGAGCTGCACAATAAATTATCAAAACTTTCGACGAAATCGAATTTAGCGCGGTTTTTAGAGAAAACAACGGTACCAAATCAGCTGGAACTTGATGTCTAGCCTACAAGTTACCATGGGACGCAAAAATAAGGGTATGGGCAAAATCCACCGAAAGTTAACTATAGTTATCATAGTGATCAAAACACCAAATTTTTTTCTCAAAAACGGCTACAACGGTTTTGATTAAATTTTTTATATTGATAGCTCTCAATAAGGCAATTATACCATAAAATTCCCATTCGTGTGAAAATGACGAGAGCAGCACAATAAATTATCAAAATTTTCGACGAAAAGAGTTTTTAGCGCAGTTTTTTCCTTATAAACTCCGCTGCAATGTTGGTAGAATGTTAAAGAAAATTGGTATTGTAGTCCAATCCAATGCCTAAAGGGTGAGTGTTTAAAACCGCGTATGAGATACATGGGGCTCACTCTAGAAATTTCTGAATTTCGACTACCACTGTTTCGCTTACTACCAGTTCTAAAAGTGTTTACCCAATATCCCTGCAAAAGTAATTACTATCCTTCTTCAAAAACTTCGTGTTTACAGCTTCATTAATTATCTGTGTACCAATTGCTCAATACATGTCCTGGAATGAGTACGAGCAGCACAATAAATTCCAGAACTGTAGGCGCTACCATTTCCTGCTGCTGCGACGTGTTGTTTGACCAAGTTCAAAGGCCATGTACAAAGTGAATGGACGTAGAGCTAAGGAAAGTTGTGTGTTGCAACGCACCAGTTACCAGATATTTTAAAAATGAATAGCTATAACTCCAATCAGTGACAATCAATGACATCTGCAACATAACAGTTTCTGCACCCTACAACAATAATTTGCTAAGGCGTTTGTTTCCTAACCGTATTTTCTGTGGGTAAATAATAAACTTTCATAATAAGCGCATATGTTACTTTTCTTTCATTTGAGTAGTCCGTATTTTGAGGGCAGGGCATCCATGGTTTAGAATTTCACAATATCGTAAGTTATAAGAAAAAGAATATGAAACGTGTGAAATTCGTGAAAGGTGCGTTTTCCCCTGCACAAGGTTCTTACGAAATTCGTATAACAAAAACGTGAGCCTCGTCGGACGAGGGCTTGGGTGGCCTGATGGCAATGAAACTGGTTGCAGACAGAGGCACTCGAAGGATGCGGAACACTGTCAGGGGATTGAGTATTGCGATCGCATTAGGAACGCAACAAAATGCGGTTGTAATTGTGGTGCCGTCGAGTTCCAAAAGCTTGCGTTTCCTAATTACTCTTAATTACGCCGATAAACTGTTGCCTTATACGATCAGAGTCCTCTATGGGCGAGAAAAGCATAAATTTCAATGTCCGAATATTGACGTTTCAGACCTCCAAGTTCCTTGCAGGGCGTCTCACGCCATTTTGCTAATTAGAACAATCCCTGGCTCAATACCTGAGAATATCGTGCAGTCAATGATATTTTTTAATTGAACTGAGCCACGTAGATCATGAAATGGATGTTATAGAGTTGTTGTTTTTTTCATGTAACTCCTTTCCCGTTCTTTTTTTCTAAACGTACAACGGTGGTGGGGTTAGCAGACTGTGCTAGACTGGCGCAGTACAACGCTCATCTGATACCAAATGAGGAGGGGATATTACGCAAAATGGAGGGATTTTGTGGAGGATATTTGCGGCAAAGAATAGCGCGTATAGTGTAAAAAAAAAAAGTGTGACAGTCACACATGGTAGAAGTGAAACTTTAACGTGCAAAACCGAATCGCAACAGACAAGTGGAAAAACAACGGAAAAGTGGAAAAACGCATCGCAAAAACATTTTTACTCGAAGTTTTACGGGCAGGTTTTCAAATTCGACAAGTACATTAACAATCTGTCTGTAAAACTTCAAGTAAAAATGTTTTTGCGAATGTTTTTGCGTGCTCTAGTTAGCACGTCTGGGCGGACATTGAAGGTGCAGCGCTTGAAGAAGAAAAGACACTGGTTGAAAGCGCCATGCCCGGACAGAAGTTGGACTGCGGGGAAGGATGGGTGCCACCCTTTCACTCCCAGGCGATACTGGACGGGGGGAGCATGCATGGAGTTTAGCCATGGAGCCTCCATCCCACCGGGCCTGCCAGGCGTCGAGGATGGTCTCGAGCGAGAGCTGGTACTTGCACTCAGGGGAGTTTACTCCATGTAGCACTGGGACCAGCGACTGCATGGCCCCCGGTAGTTGTTGAGCTCTTCACGCCGGATGCTAGACCGCAGGATGGCTAGGTCGAGCAGGAGGTCCAGCAGGGGGGGGGGCTCCCGGAAGCACCTGAAGCGCAAGATGGGACGTCCGGTAAGCTGGTAAAATGGTCAGGAGAATGTCCTCTGCATGGTGCAAGCCCGCTGCCAATCACATTCTGAAGGGACAAGCCACCAAAAGGCCGTGGCATATAACACCATTGGCAGGAAAATGGCCCAGTAGTAAAGGCAAGTGGGCATGAGGGGAAGCGCCCCACGTGGGGCCACACAGGGCACCTGGCAGGATCTGAAGGCAGGAGCACTTGGCACGGGGGAGGGCTAGGTGCTTGGTAGGACTGCCTTTTGGGGAGTAGACTATACCACAATATTTGGCTTTAGTGCCTGGGGCTATGCGCACTCCAGGGGCCAGCTCAATCCATTGGGTAGGCAGGGAGATGCCAGCTGGAGCTCTAAACATAACCAATAACCATCACAAGGGTGATGGTCACGCTAGGGCTGAACCCGACTAGTGGGGGTCAGACTGTAACCTTGTAGGTTGAGGTCACGCATGCATACCACTCACTGATATCTGATTTTTATTCAGGAAACTTCAAATCACCATGATCTGAGTCTGGTGAAAACTCCACTTCATTTGTTCTTAGTCAACTATTAAGGATTGTATCACACAAGGTGATTTCGAAATTGAGGGCACGACTCCGTGCCACCCAGTATAGCTGCCTCTAATGCAAATGGCAAAACTTACTGGTAGCTCAACGCTCAAATTAATTCTATACCTTAGGTGATTTCATTCGTTTGCTTAAACATTATTTGTAGTAATATTTACTAATTAGCGCATATGTCATTTGGTGTAGTTCGCTCATGTAACAGAACTTAATATATTTGTTTTGTTTCAGGTACTTGTGTAACCTTCCACTACCATGGCAACGGATGCACAGATAGTTGTAGCTTCTGCACGATGGTCAAATGAGAAATTCTACCTAAAAGACATGGTGAATTTCCTAAAGCTCCCAACTGTGGCCAAAATTGTGAAAGGGCAATACGGAGGGCTTGGCGTCCCAAGCTTACCAAACCCTGGTATGCAGTCAATAGTCCTTCTGCACTCCACTGGAAAGAGAAGAAAGATTTATGCTCAACCTGTCAAAATTAAAGAAGGTAGACGAGTTCATGGTATCGGGCCCAGAATAGAAATTCCCGAGTCATACGCAGGGTATTTTGAGTTATTGAGTGAAGAGGGGAGAGCAATGAGGTCTATTGAAAGTGTGATGGAACTCTCTCTAAGAAGAACCGAAAATGGTTGTCTAGTCCGAGAACCTGTGAGGGCTATAATTGCCAAATATGATCACAATGGGTCTCTCACCACGAACGGGGCCCGAATAGTAATTTCTGGAGAAATTATTTACCCCAAGTCTGAAGTTCAACTACAAAACCACAAAGCTCGTTTTCTGCACTGCACTGACTCTAAAGACAACAGTATTCTATTGAGTATTGACCAAAAGGGAAAGTTCAGCTTATTAGCAAAAGAAGACAATGTAAGCGGTGTTCACTCGACTAAAAATCTGTTTTCCAAAAGTATGCCACTTACTGTTCGTTTAGTTCACGGGCCTCCGGCAAAAGGACTGAAGCCTTCAAACAACTCAGTAACAGACTTGAGATTGCTTGGTGTTACTCAAGAAGAAAGTATTTATGCATTACCTTTACAAAAGGAACCTGGTAAGGTCATCCCTTTGCCTATATGTGCACCGTTGAGGCTTCAGCACTGCATGAATGCAGATGGTTTGGAGTGCATGAAAGAGTTTCAAAGATTAGCAGAGAAATGTGCCATCCAGGCCAAAGGTATTATGAATTACCTTCACATTCTCGATTCTAAGCTGAGCAGTCGGGAAGTACCTGCATTTACAACCAATTCGAGTAGCGGTAATACTCAGTCTAGTTACTTTTTGCGAAGGAGTGCTTCCCTTGACTCCTCGACCCACGTCCACCAACCTGGAACAAATGTTAACCAAGTTCCAGCGGATTGTGATGAGTACGATGACATAGACCAGTTGTACGACTATGTGAGAGGTTTTGCTCCATTACCGAAGAACTTTCGTTCCCCTTTCGCTGATCTCCCTGAATCAGATGTCAACACCAGCCCTTTAGTGTCGACGCCGCCATTTGAAAAACCCGAACCACCACCCATAGAAACCATACCGACCAAGCAAGCGGAAAATCCCATCAACAAGGCCGAAAAAAGAACAAGACGAAACGCTTCTGAGTCCCAAAAGGCTGATAAGAACGTTCAATCGCTGTACGTCAAAAACTCTAACTCTCAAAGAGGTCGAATCCTGAGACAGAAAAGTACTTCGCTAATGAAAGAGTCACCCCCTCCGTTAATTAAACGAAGTATACCATCCGTTAATATTAGGTATAAGTCGTTGAGCAACCTACACTTAGCCATGGAAATGGATGGGACTCTAGACTCAAGCCACTCAGGTGGGAGAACTTCAGGAGATTCAGGTGCATCTGCAAAGTTACCAGAGAAGCGATCTCGAAGGCTAAGCCGCCCCCTGTCATTGACTAATCTCGTCTGGGAAATTTGTAAAGAGCCACTACAAAGTGAACCACACTCTCGAAAACCCACATGGACTCCTTCCAAGCAGTATAGACTGGGAACATTGTACTTGTGAGGTAATACAGCAATACAATCAGCTTCGCTCTCTCTCTCTCTCATATATATAACATTTATTAGTTGTTAATGAGAAGTAACAAGTATATGTGAATTGTAAAAGAATTGAAGTGGAGGCCACCTTTTCCTAGCTGGGCTCTTGAATATTGGGGAAATTTCTTACATAACACCATTCTTGAACAAAGATTTTCCACTGTTTCGATATTCATCAAAAACCCTGCAAATTATTACACAACGGTTTATTATTCGGATAAATAGCTTGACCTAGCATTAATGCTCCGAGACCCATCCCGTTCGATTCAGCGTCGAAAAATATCAAAATCAAACCCATAAAAAGGTCGAAAAGAACTGAATCGTAATATTAAAATAAACGAAAAAAAACACGAAAGTATCTAGAAAAATAAGGGAATAATGAAAAGTTCAATCGAAGGTAACAGATATTTTGCTAACGGAAATAGTTGAGACGGAGCGAAACAGTCATTCGTAGAGGTGAAACGAGAACAAGGCAATCGGACGATAAAGAGACAAATCGTAGTGCCAAAGGTTATATACGAAACACGAGCGCTTCCTAGAGGAAGCAAAAGAAAAAACCGGCGCCCGCAAACGTTGCGAGTCGAGTCGAAAGGGGAGGCGAGCGGGAGGCGTTGCCAGTCCAGACGAAACGTTGACTTCCGCTGTAGTTCCCGCGTTGTACTGCGTTTCGTTTATTATTACTTTCCATGCTCTACGAAGTAGAAAGGAAAGTTATGTAATCGGCTGAAAAAAAAAAGTTGAGTTCTCTTCAGATCTTTACGTTTCAGACCCCCCTGAGTCCGAAAAACACTATTTGGGAAAATGGTCTGTGTGTGTGTGTCTGTGAACGATTTTTAGAGAAAACCACCGTACCAAATCAGCTCAAACTTGATATCTCGCTCGAAAGTCACCATGGGACGCCAAAATAAGGGTTTGAACAAAATCCACCGAAAGTTAACTATAGTTATCATAGTGATCAAAACCCCAAATTTTTTTTTTTCTCAAAAACGGCTCTAACGATTTTGATTAAATTTTTTATATTGGTAACTCCAAATATGGCAACTATACCATAAAATTCCCATCTATGGGAAAATGACGAGAGCAGCACAATAAATTACCAAAACTTTAGACGAAATCGGTTTTAGCGCGGTTTTTAGAGAAAACAACCGTACCAAATCAGCTGAAACATGATGTATAGCCTACAGGTTACCATGGGACGCCAAAATAAGGGTATGGACAAAATCTACCGAAAGTTAAGTATAGTTATCATAGTGATCAAAACACCAAATTTTTTTTCTCAAAAACGGCTCTAATGATTTTGATTAAATTTTTTATATAGATAGCTCTCAATAAGACAATTATACCATGAAATTCCCATTCGTGGGAAAATGACGAGAGCAGCACAATAAATTATCAAAATTTTCGATGAAAAGCGTTTTTAGCGCAGTTTTTTTCTCATAAACTCCGATGGAATTTTTGTAGAATGTTAAAATAAATTAGTATTGTAGTCCACTCCAATACCTAAAGGTTGAGTGTTTAAAACCGCTTATGAGATACATGGGGATCACTCCAGGAATTCCTGAATTTCAACTTTTGCCGTTTCGCTTTCTACCAGTTCTAAACTTTTTACCCAATAACTCTGCAAAAGTAATCACTATCCTTCTTTAAAAGATTCTTGTTTACAGCCTCATTAATTATCTGTGTACCAATTGATCAATAATGGTGTTGCAATGAGTACAAACAGCACAATAAAATCTGGAACTGTAAGCGCTACCGCTTCCTGCTGCCGTAAAGCGTTGTTTGACCAAGTTCAAATTAACTGAGTGATAAATGAATTGATTACATAGAATTAACCATGTACAAAGTGAATTGACGTAGAGCTAAGGAAAGTTGTGTGTTGCAACGCACCAGATATTTTAAACCGTTTTTTGCCCATAACAAACATGGGCTTCGTCCGATCGGATTGCCGAGATGGCGGGCACAACTAGATACCAAATTGGATTTTTGTGCAAAAGAACGAATTTTTTGGACCACGTTAAAGACACAAAACGGCCCGGACAGCGGACGGACATTGCAAATTTGGAATCTCCATGTCTTGAAACGTGAAGTATCAAATTTTGAGGGGGGTTGTAAAAAATATTTCGTGACCGAAAACATAGGGTTATTATTCATAATGAATAATAAACCAAAATTGGTTATCAAGTGTGGTCAATATCTGATTAGAAGTGGGGGAAGGGTCTCTAAACTCAACCAACAATGTAAAGTGGGTGGTTTCACGCAATGTTACGTCATGCGTTCATTGCTGGTGCAGTTGTACTGGGTTAGCTTCTTTCTCTCTTTTGAAATGGTGGTCTCCAAGTATTTAACTAAGTTTTACTTTTTTACTTAGTAATGCAGAGTTTTTGATTTTGATCAAATTGAAAACTCTTCCTACGAAATATTATTGAAGACTAGCATTGATACATCAATGACAGATGTGCGTTTTATTACAGGGTCTATTCGAACGAGAGGTTTCTAGCATTAGCGGGAGACGTAGCTCTACTCATACAAGTGAAAAGTACTGAACCTACTTCGCTATAGTTGAGAAAGCGACGCCCCCTTCTCTCGTGATGTTGAACAAGTGTGATAAGTAGAATATTTACTTTTTAGAATATTTCAATTACAAATTCGCCTCAAGGCAATAAGCAACGTCTGCCAAGTACGAAAGCCATGTTTTAATCGTTGTTTGAATTGTCACTAATATTCCTAAGTTGTGAGCTTGGTGAACTCATTCTTTCGTTGGCCAACCATAATTGCTTCGCTTAAAAAAAAAACTAATACTTTTGTCGTAAACTGTATGCTACATTCGTGAAAAAGTGAAAGTGCCAAACTTTGTGAACAGACTGGTGTACTGAGTATTTTTTCATCGTTTTACAAATTAAAACGTCTTTGTAAATAGAGTTCCATGGCTTTATAATGTTCGGTATGTTATGTAACAAAGTATATACTGCATTATGTCGTACGACAATCATGTACTTAGTGATATTCCTGAACAATGACACCAGTCTATGGAACTCAAGAAGGAATAAACCATTTATTTGTTCCGACTTTGATGCTATGGTAAAGAAACGACCTCATCTTGAGAAACACCTTGTGAAGGATTCTGCGAGAGAAAGCCAATATGATTACAAAAATGTTCAACTATTAATACAAAGGATTTTTTGGTCGAAATTGTTATTGTACCGAGTATTTTAAATGTACAGTTTTGTTTTGAGATGGTTTCCGATGAGCAGGCACACCATAAATTCGTCATCGCAAACAGCGATACTATCCTGGAATGCTTCTCACCAAATCTATTTGGATAGTATAAAGCCACCAGTTCACATAGCGCATCGTCAACAGTACTTCAACGCAGCACTGAGCGTATGCGTTGAATCAAATTCTTCTTTGGTAGCCACTGATATTACTAAAGAGTTCCATCATACTGAACACCCTCAGCTATAATTAAGAAGGACCAGTGAATGAATAACTCTGCTGCCTAATTAAATTGTGTTTATGACTCGTATAACAACTTTTTAGATTTTATAAATTCCCATTTCCAAGGCTCGAAGATGGTGTCTTTACATTGAAAGTGCTCACCCACAGTACACCACCAGTAAGGAAAGACGAACTCGCCTAACAGGAACGTTAACTTTGACCATACTCCTACTTAGGGTCTAGCCCAATTTCTTTGATATCAGATTTGCCTCTACGTGCTAATTGTTTCATACTACTTCAACACAGACCAAATTTCCATGAAAATAGCTGCATATTACCTCATTTTTACTTTCCACTACCCGAAGGGAAGGAAAGTATAGTAATCGGCCCAAAAAAAAATTTGGGTTTTCTTCAGATCTTTACGTTTTGAGGCCTACTGAGTCTAAAAAACCTAATTTCGGCGCGTGGTCCGTGTGTATGTGTGTGTGTCTGTAGTTCGATTTGCGGGAGAACGGCTCATCCGAATGAGCTGGTTCTTTTCTTGTTTTGTTCGTTATTTTTTGTAGACACCAAAATAAGGTTATGGACGATTTCGGTCGATGGGAAGGGGGGTGGGGGGACGAAAATGTACCAAAAACTAGGGTTTTTCGCATTTTTCTCAAAAACGGCTCTAACGATTTTGATTAAACTTTCAAATTATCTTCTACTGATCAATACCTAACTTTTCTTCTCTATACATACCTCCATGAAAATACGGTGAACGGAGATATAGGCCCATGAAGCAAAAATAGGTTTTTTACGCTTTTTGGCAAAACGGCTTCAGCGATTTTCACTAAACTCACAGGATGTTTTCAAATAGTTATTACCTACATATTCTTTTCAATAAATGTTCCTGTGACGGTCCATTGAACAGAGATAAAAATCAAAATGTGTCAAAAATAACGTTTTTTCTAACATTTCCGTAAATTCCAGGGTAACTTTTTCACCAGATGTGATAAATCCTAATGGAGTGTCTTTTAGTCACCCATACCAACATTTCGTTCTCCATAATTATTTCTGTAGATATATGTTGAACGGAGATATAAGCCAAGTTAACTCAGAAAAGGAGATTTGTCGAATATTAATTTATCGGTATTCCAATTTTCTCAAAAACGGCTCTAACGATTTCGAACAAACTTTCGGAGTACTCTCAGCTAACTAGTCCCTACATTTTGTTTTGTTTTGCTACGCTAGCAGGGCAATGATTGCTACGGTCTATAAATTGTCAACGCGTGAATGAGTCCAGCCATTATTTATGTTGGGTTCTCCTTGTTACCAACTGTACGCTACTACCAAACATACAACTACTTTGCACTATCAGGAGCATATTTGCAATATGACGAAACTCAAGTTGAATTGCCAGACTACCTTTATTTACCCGCTAACAGTGAGAGGTGTATGTTACAAGGTGGGTGGGGGGTGGAAATGTTTGGAGAACCGCTGACTCAGGCAAAAATTACAGCTATCACGAGCTCTGATCCAATGCCCAACTTTTGTCGTACTGTGGATCTTCATCTATAAACGCGAGACTACGATCACTAAGGTGCCTGCAATAGGAGTCAAATCAATATGGCCTCTGGTTTTCAAACTTTTGTTACACTTCAAAACTATCTTTCTCGCGTCAAACAGTAAATTCCACAATTTCCCCTTATTCTGGGTTTTGAATGCTGAATTATTCATGTTATAGTATACTGCCACCTGTACTTACCAATTTGACACACGAATGCAATAAACAGCCATCACTCCACTGGGCTCCTCCTCACACATTGTCTTAGAGGCTTCTTGATTATTACAACAACCTTCCTCGATATTTTCTGATACATTAATTATTATTTATGACTCCAGTACCGATTGGTGCTGCTGAGCAATAAGTATCTGATAATCAGCCATGTAGTTGTGAGAAAAATACCACAAAACAGCAAACCAGCATTCCCAATGCTGATTTATATGGATCCACAAAATGTTGAGGTGTAGAAGAAACTTAAGAACAATAATCATGAAATAAACCGCTTTTCTCAAGTCTTAACTGTGTAGAGCAAGACACGCAGGTGTTGCGACAATAGCAAGAGTCTAACGAGGAATCTGCGGAGAATAGGAGCATCTCTGATGTTACACTCTTTCTGTACAGTAACATCCAAGGAGGATGGATTTCCCAAATGCAACTGAAGACAACAATAGATGGCAGGTTGCTTTCCAAATACCAATGTATAAATGAAATCTATCGGAAAACAATTCGGTAAATACAAGTATTAGGGCAAGCCTGTACAGATTGAATGCGGAATAAATTGAAACTAACAAAAATGAGAATGTCTAAATGAAGCAATTACCCGAAATGTATTTCTTATTGCTATTCTCTGTTATCTACATCAGTGCTAAATCCGCCTTGTCACCTTACTCAGTTCAATGATCTACTTATTACTCCCCATCCTTTCATTTGAGTATAGGTAGTAAGATTGTAACCGTTCAAATAGAGATGGTGGAACAATAAGCACGCAAAATGATTTTGAAGTACGTGTGAACCTCAAAACTGGTTCAGCATTATAACACCAACATGTATTCATCACACAGCCAAATGTGGTTCATTGGTAGACCTTTTACTTTTAAGTGTGTCACAATGAGCAGCCAGTTTTCAGCGTCGAGTAAGTCTCATAATTTTATGCAATAACGACGTTGTTCTGCATGTAATTGTGTTACGGGTTTTATACAAAATGGAGACAACGTTGTATGTTACAATGTTCAACAATCTGTGCGCGATCTGTCACGAGTCCAACGAACCAATTTGTTGTTGTAGGGACTCAATAGCTGTCTCATAAGTTTAATAAAAAACAATGAGTGAACAAAATCTGAAAAAATTTGGAGGTATATATAAATGGAGATTTCGAGAGGTATATTTCGTAAACCAGATGTTGTAATTCTCCAAAAAGTATTGTGATACTCTTGTTTTTCTGATTCAGGCTTTGCAAATAATACTGTAGATTGTCATAGTGTATTGGCTACCTCTTCAAAGTCTTTCGAAATATCGTAACTTGGAGGCCTCAAAAGATGATTATTCTCAAGTTCTTCACCTTACTCCGTAGCACTTGAGACTACTGCCGCTACATGCGTATGTCTCCCTCATCTTTTGTGTGGTCTTTCATTAAAAAACACTGCAAATTATCGCACAACGGTTTATCATTCTCATGAAAAGCTCGACCTAGTATTACTGCTCCGAGACCCATCCCATTCGATCCAGCATCGAAAAATACTAGTGAACCATACGAAACATGACCTGACTACAATGGAACTATGGAAACTAAATATTCCCCCGTAAACATCTGTAGGCATTTATGATCTGATGTAGGGGTGTGCGGAGGAAGTGGTCCCAACCTTCCCCCGGTGGAGTTTAATGATAATTGGGCAAAAAGAGCCGGGGAGTTGGGACGCGGACTTCCAGCGAACCCTCGGCAATTGACACGACGTTGCGAGTCGAGCGGGCAGGTGGTTTCAATGAGACGGGAGGGAGAGAGTAGCAACAACGAAAAGTTGGCTTTTGCTGTAGTTCCCGCGAGTTCTTTCAATTAGTAGACTCTAATAACTACTGTAATTTCCCTATACGCAGTTGTACACGTCTGATACTCATTTCATTCGACCCAGGTTGTAAAAATACCTTGAAAACGATACGAAACACGGCTTATTTGCGGTTATGCTGCGTTTTGTTAATTTTTTTAACCTTTTTTTTGTCCATAACAACCATGGGCTTCGTCCGATCGGATTGCCGAGATGGCAGGCACAACTAGATACCAAATGGGATTTTTGTGCGAAAGAACGGATTTTTAAGACCACGTTAAAGGCACAAAACAAGGCCCGTATGGCGGATGGACATTGCAGATTTGGAATCCCCATGAAAAGTAAAGTATCAAACTTTGAGAGGGGGTTGTAAAAAATTTTTCGTGACCGAAAAGATAGGGTTATTATTCAGAATGAATAATAAACCAAAACCACCTGATATTATCTATGTAGAAAGCCTGTCAATTATCAAGATGGCAAGCGCTCTTGGCATGAAGTTGCCAGAATACACTGCATTTGTTTTCACTTTACAAAAGACTTGGTCAGTGACAAGATTGATCTACAGTATATTTCGGCTGAGCTGCAGGTTGCTGATCTACTTACTCACGTTAAATTTCACTCTCAAGGCTGTTTACAAATGTGTAATTTTCCCATCAAATATATTTAATTTTGTGTCATGTTTTCTAGTCTTTCCTAGAATGTATCCTGACATTGAGGGGAGTGTAGGCAGCAACTCAAATTAACGAGCTCTTGGTCCTAGTCAGTGCTATGATGTATCTCACTAGTCTTTTAGTACTGTTATGTCGACCTTTGTTTTGGGATGATCATTAATTTTTGTGTGCCTGTTTCAAGCAACAGACATTCGGCAGGGACCACTGTTTCATGTAATGTCAGATTCGTGCGGAGAATTTATGGAATACAGGAGCGTACATATTAAAGGTGATTCTAATTTAAATGCACAAAATAAAATGTTTTACAGCATAAGTATTGTAATTTAATAGCCACATCTCGTAGTCACGTACCACCCCCTGAAGTGTATTCTCAGCAGTCATACATATTACTGGCTTGAATTCTAGAACCTTATAATGTACTGTAGTTGAAAGGGGATGAACCAACGAAAAAAAGAAAATTTTCAGGATATATAAAACTGTGTAATGAAGAAAATGAATGACTCTCAGGGCGACATCACGAATAAATAACAAAATATCTGGTGCGTAGCAACACACGACTTTCCGCCACCCCTTTAAGTTCGAACACCACCTACATAGGCGGGCGCTATATCTTCGTTCAACGCATTTTTACAGGAACATTTATGGAGAACAAAATGTAGGGACTAGTTAGCTGAGAGAACTCCGAAAGTTTGATCGAAATCGTTAGAACCGTTTTTTGAGAAAAATTGGAAAACCAATAAATTAATATTCGAAAATCTCCTTTTCTGAGTTAACTTGGCTTCTATCTCCGTTCAACATACATACACAGAAATAATTATGAAGAACGGAATGTTGGTATGGGTGACTAGAAGACACTCCATCAAGATTTATTACATCTGGTGAAAAAGTTACCCTGGAATTTACGGAAATGTTAGAAAAACGTTATTTCCGACACATTTTGATTTTTATCTCTGTTCAATGGACCGTCACGGAACATTTATTGAGAAAGAATATGTAGGTATTAACTATTTGAAAACATCCTGTGAGTTTGGTGAAAATCGCTGAAGACGTTTTGCCAAAAAGCGTAAAAACCTATTTTGGTTCAGGGCCCATATCTCCAGTTCACCGTATTTTCATGGAGATATGTATGGAGAAGTAAAGTTAGGTATTGATTAGGAGAAGATAATTTGAAAGTTTAATCAAAATCGTTAGAGCTTTTCGAGAAAAATGCGAAAACCCTAGTTTTTGGTACATTTTGTCCCCCTCCCCTCTTCCCATCGGTCGAAATCGTCCATAACCTTATTTTGGTGTCTACAAAAATAACGAAGAAAACCAAAAAAGAACCAGCCCAATCGGATCAGCTGCTGTGCGGCAAATCGAACGACAAACACACACACACAGACACAGGTCTGTTTTTATTTGGTGACTGTACCCAAACCCTCGGCGAGGATTATATCAGTCATAGAAGTTGCGGTTTCGCTAATATGCAAGAGGCCGGCCCTGCAGCATCCACCGAACTCAGACCTGTGGAGGCACGGCAGGTATTTGGTCTTAGCCAGTCTCACCAGAGAGCTGTTGCCCGCGGTGTTACCGCCGGAGGTTGACCACCTGAGGAATCCCGCACCATCTGGGAGTATTTCATAATCTGGTTTCCTACCTGATCTTACTTTTTACTTGGGTGGCAAGTTTCAAAAAGGACAGATCAACTATAACCACGCTTTAGCCATCACCTTCTTGCGAACTTTGCAAAATGGTCATAGGGCTTCCTTTGTAGCAGTCAATGCCTAAGTTCGTTTGCCCTTCTACTAACAAACCGCCGCTCACTGTTGTAGAAACTACAGTGGAGCAGCACATGGTTTCTTGTTTCTCCGCACTGGAGGCACAAGACGTGCATAATGGAGAGTCTTTCAGGAAAGAAGTGGAGCCGGCGCATTGAAGTCACCATGTCCCGTGAGGAACTGACTCGTCCAGTGGTCTGGCTCAACCCATTTTCTAGAAAGACGTTCACGGATGTTGGGGAAGAACTCATACGATCACGTCCTTTTGACGAGGATTCCCATCTCGCTTGTTATTTCTCTAGAGCCCATTCGCCGATGGCGGCAAGTTTCTGTTCTGTGGTGAGATCCGCACGGAGTTCAGCCAAAGCGGGGGAAGCTCCGTTCACTCTCCACTTTGTCAATCATGCACTGACAGCCAAATCAACTGGTAACTGACCAGTGATCACCCGAGTGCTCCGTTGATACAGTCTTGTAGGCCTTGGTGATCCACAGGAGCGCAGCTCTGGGATTGGGCCAATACTCTCTTTGATTGACTGTTAGTTTGCTACCCCAGACAACGGGCGTAGCCAATCACACCTAAATAGATGGCCTTATACATGAGGATGGTGTCGTGGTAACACACACCCCAAGTGGCCTTGCTAATGGCAGCAGTGAGGCAAACCTTGCAATGGTAGTGCCTTTAAGGACTGAGGTGTTGGTTGAAACCCCATATCTCACCTATATTCACTCCTAAATACTTGACGTGCTTTTCAAGAAGGAGCCTGTGGCCGCCAAAGCGTATTGTGGGTGGATTATTCACTTTGCCTGTCAAGAGGATTAGCTGGGTTTTTTTCCTCTGCCACCTGCATCGTGACATGCTCGCACCATTGGTTGACAAAGCGGAGCACATGGTGAGTTTTTTTCTTCAATTTGGCGGACTGACTCTGCAAAGATCAGCACAGTCAAGTCATCCACATAGGCGTACGGCTCAGGCGTCAGTCTCCATGAGTTTCTGAGTAGACTCAAGAAGGCATTCCAGAGTGCTGGTCCTAGGACTGAGCCCTGTGGGCAATACCCCTTCTCAATCTTTCTCCCGGACGGAGACATGCCTACTTTCGATCGTAGCAATTCTGTCTGTCAGGTAACTTCTGACGAGTGAGTACAGGTTGCGGGGGATTCCCCTATCTTTAAGCTCATTAAGAGCGCTGGCTACCAAAGGTTGTCAAACGCTCCTCTGATGTCAATCAGAACTGCTACGACGTACTTAGCCGGTGCCAGCAGGGAAACACGCCGAATCTCGACAATGACATCCTGGCGTGACCTTCCTTTGGTACACCCGTATTGCCTGCCTGTGAGGTTGCGCCAAAGACTCTTCGGGAGGGACTGCAACATCAAGATTTCTAGTGTTTTTGCCTAATATGGAAAGAAGGCTGAGTGGTCTCCATGATCGCGGGTCTGACTGATTGCGGTCGCCTCCCTTTGAAGAGTGACAACACGCGAGACTTCCACTGAGTGGGGAACTGTCCGACCTGCAGACAGTCATTAAATAAATTAAGGAGACCGCTGGAGATTGTCCGCTCAGCCTTCCAGCATATTGCTTTCTATTTTGTCTGGCCCGGGGATTTGTTGGGCTTTTAAGGTCGCAAGGGCTCTGCCGAGGTCGCCTGTTGTCCACAATGGGATGTCGGCTCGGCGTTCGGAGGGTCCATGATCAGCTCCTGCTGTCCTCTGAGCTTCAGTGTCTCGAGCTACGGTCATCTGGGAACGCCTTCAAGGAGGGTTTCAGTGAGCTTTCGATGCTGGGCCCAGCCTGACTCATTTTGCATCGCAGCTAAGACTTTCCACACGTTTGCTTTTCTATGGAGAGGACTTGCAGTGTCTGCCCAGGGGTTCTCAGAGCTCTCCGCTTCACAAATTTCGCGCCAGCCTTGCCGCTTGGCCTGCGTTGATGGCGCGGTGGAAGCCTTCTCTCTTGGATGAAGGCAGTTCGGAGTGTTGCTCTGGCATCAGGGTCACGAGTGTTTTGGCACATCCTTCTGGCTCTATTTGCACTTTGCTTGAGGGGATTAAGTTCCTCAGTCCACCATGGGACTTTGATCGCCCTGTGCTTCTGTTGGCCAATACAGAGAGCCCAGCAGAGTGCAGTGCTGTGGTAAAATGTGTCCACTTTGCTGTCCACCTCTTCAGGTGTGGATGCTTACGCTTATTAGGTCGGGTGTCTGCGGCACGCAGTTCACCTTCCAGTACCCTACAGAATTGTGGCCAGTCAGCATTTTGTGTGAATCGCTTTCACGCATGTCTTTGCAGGATGTTGTCATCCGTGATGGCAAAGTCAATAACCATGTGATCGCTCGGCGTTGCACCTGGCACGACTCGCCAACCTTGCAATTTGAGTAGCAGGGTGTGAGACACGGCCAGACGTCTATACACGACCTTCCTCCTGGACCATCATAGGTCGCCTCAGTCATGGGGTCGCTGGCAACAACCAAGTTGTACCTGGTGAGCAGCTCTATATACGCCTCGCCCGCCCTGTCCAGGGTTGGGATCCCCACAATGGTGATCTGGCGTTTGCATCAGCACAGATCGCAGGGTCGTCCTGATAGGCCTGCCAGGGAGCCCGCTCGAAAGTGGTTCAAGGCTGTTGGCAACTGGTGCGCCAAATTGCCTGTAAATGATATTACAACCAGCTCAGCCACCGGCTCGTATGAGCACAGCGGCCAAGTGCTGGCTGTTCAGGTGGGTGAGTGCGAGCATGTCAATGGACGGGTCGGTGCAGGCTACTGCTGCCTTGGCTCCCGTTCTTGCTCCAGTACACACACAGACACACACACAGACATACACACAGACATACACACAGACATACACACGGACCTCTCTCCGAAATTAGGTTTTTTAGACTCAGAAGGGTCTGAAACGTAAAGATCTGAAGAAAACCCAACTTTTTTTTTTTGGGCCGATTACTATACTTTCCTTCCCTTCGGGTACACACACACATACATACACACAGACATACACACAGACATACACACAGACATACACACGGACCTCTCTCCGAAATTAGGTTTTTTAGACTCAGAAGGGTCTGAAACGTAAAGATCTGAAGAAAACCCAACTTTTTTTTTTGGGCCGATTACTATACTTTCCTTCCCTTCGGGTAGCGGAAAGTAAAAACTTGACGACTTATTCTCCAGTCTTAACTGAGTTCATCACCAACAACAAAAAAAAAGAAACTCTGAATTTATGAGATGGGTTGGAATTAAAGAAATACTTCTGGAGGTCTGAGTTAACCTGGCACGTGTCTGCCTCTGATCTCCATGCAATTTGGTCAGTACGAAAACTGAAATCACATTTCTTTTCAAACCGCCAAATGACGATATTGTGTTCAGATTACTGTATGTAGGGCCAACATATCGGTATGTTAATCGCTTCCCAGGTAATGAAAAAAATAAAATTCTTGACTCTTAAATCTCATACGAGCAAAGCGCAGACTGCCAAAAGGAGCAAAACAAATCTGACAACTTGAGTTCGAGCTGAGTAAGCGATAGTGACAACAATCGAACGAATGTCCTGTTTTGACCATTCGCAACTGCGAAACTTTTATTGTTAATTTCTCCTCCCTTTTCCATGCCACAATAAGGTTGATTAACTACAGCACTTTAGTATGCATCGATCTAGGAACCTACCGCCTATCATAGCAACTGGTGTTATGTTTAATGACAAAACGTACAGTGACACCTAATGACAAAGAACAATAGGGAGGTTAAGGGTGACTTTCAAGTACTGAAATGTGAGCCACTACTATGGCAAATTTATGAGACTGGCAGGAGGCATCATTCATAATTGAACTGATACATGTCTTCTGATAATGCCCAATAATACATGTCCCCCCCCCTGCCCCCACACACCGGCAGGTTGCAAACGAATCTGAGTATTCCAATGATTGCTGGTCCCCTTGCTATCCAAAATGAAAGTTAAAAAAAAAAAAAAATCATGAAAGTTCAAGTCAACTTTTTCTCTGAGTAAAGCAGTGACGGGTTACCACGCTCAACTCATATTTATTAGCTCCTTTCTTCATTTATAGCCCACTCGAATGTACTTGAGTAATTACGTTTCTTTTACGAACCACTATTATTGATGATAGTCGAGCATTCACTGGCATATGGAAGGTATTAGCAGATTCGACTAAATGTGAAAGTCATACCTGTTAAGCAGGTTGACTACGCGTTAGCACTCAACGAGTACAAACAAAAATTACGAATAAAGTGGGGGTATGTGTACAATAAGAGCAGAGAGAAGAGACAAGACAACCGCCTATAGTTGTTAGTTACTTCAACACCAGCAAGGGCCTCCATTAGAGCAAGAGCTCATTGTGTGTAGGCTTCAGTACCTTCAAAACGGTTGCCTCCTGTGACATTGCCCAATACTCAACATGCTTCATTCAACGAACTATAAACTCTCAAAATTTAACAATTTTTCAATAAAACTCGCATTTGAAGGAGGAATCAAATGATTGTTTGAGTTTACTGTATTAACAACTAAACTAAACTAATAATGAAACTGTAACTTTCATTTGATACCACGAAAGATGTTCACGCGCCAAATCACTTCGCAATTTTTTCGTCTTTGTTTGTTGTGTCTGCCCGGTTGTTGCCTTGCTGTGTTCTCTTTGGACCGGGCGCGCGCCCTCGGGAGAATTGGTTCTTCGTACTGTACCACCCCTCTTCCGTTCCACACCTGCCTTCGGCACCGACTTCACTTCTGCCTCTCGTCCCGAAGTGATTTGTTCAGCCTTTTCCCCTATTTGCCTTTTTTAAGCACTCATTCTTCCTGTCATTGGAGAATTTCTGCCAATCGCCTTTGCTCATCGGTAGACACTCATCGTCTTCGGAAGTGCCTCACAAAGACTTTCCACGGTCCAAATAAGTCCCCTTTATTTTTAGTTCTCTTCTTTTTGTAAATATCAAGTTTTTTGTACGACAGACAATCAAAGTGTTTTTTCTTATATTTAAATTCCCCCTTGGTTGCCATAGGTAGTTGGTTTAATTTTCTTGTAGAAATTATCCCACTTATGCATAAACGAAAGGGTTCAATCAATATAATGCCTAAGGATTTTTTCAACTACATACAAACAAAAACAAAACATCTTTATTTCAGCAAAATCATTCTGATAAGGTATTATTGGAAAGGTAGCTACAAAAATGTGTTCACAAAATCGTAACAACAACATTTGGTTAATATTAAGGCAGCTGGCCTACAAATAACAATCACTTACAGGAAATTGCTGGAATAATTTTTTTCATGGAGCCATCCATGCCTAGTGCTACAAAGGTTTTCAATGTTGTAAACTCTGAATACACTATTTGTATAACAGGGTCATTAGCTGGACTTGTTCACAAAATCCTCACCTTTCTTGATGCTCTTCAGCAATTCAGGGATAGCCGCTTTAACTAAATCCTGTTCGTAAGCCGAGAGTTTTCCCATTCCCAAATTCTTCGAAATTCCATCTTTCTGCAAAGATAGTAGGGCTAAATGTGAATAACTCGAACCAGCTAAGTAGTATATATGCAACACAACGAGAAAGCTATGCTTTGAAACGTGCAGTATTTTCTAGCGCTGAAATAATAGCAGTTGTGGTGATGAAAAATGGGAAGATCAAGATGCAATTGGGCAGTTGATTATGAATACTGGACTAGCGACATTAGAAACATGAATGTGAAGCTGCCTCATCATTACTTGTCTCCGCATCTCTCTCTCTCGTTTTCTTAACCTGCTTTTTGACAGCCTGTTTTTATCGCTCGCCATTGTTTATTGAAGGAGAGAGTAAAGAGCCCAAAAATGGAGGAAGCCAGAGAATCTCATTCTCATGTGCCTTGGGAACTGAAATACCGGAGAATCAGTCGTCTTTGCTTAAATTGACATGAGCGCATTACAGTTTCAAGATAGGATCAACCATCGGTACTCCAGTCAGTCTTTTGAGACTAGTACTGGTAGTATATTCCATGCAATTAGGAAAAATAAATATTAAAGGCTATTTTCAGCATTCAGCGTTTGGCTTGAAATTTACACAGCGATCTGCATTATTTCGCAATCGTCTTCGTTATGTTGACACTTTTTGAAAAAATGTGTTTTCTGAAAGCTCAAGTAGTGTGCTAACATTAGGATATTACATTTTGCACTTGGACTTTGTGTTTGGCGTGAAAATTCGATTAATGAAACAAGAATTGTGAAAAGTTGAGCCGTTATGTGCAAATGTATCGCCCTGCCGAGCTTTCATGCAACTAAATTGTAAATTGGAGTATGGAATCTGCAGAGAGCACAGCACAAAACATTGAAAAATACTACTCCCAATTTGTTTTCATAATTTGCGACTTTAGGAAGAATTCGGATCAATAATTCAAGCAGAAACAACTGATTCTTTGACATTTCAATTTACAAGGTGATGAGATTCTATTTTTAGGCAAGAGAAAACATACTCAAAATGATTGGGTTAATTCCGCCAGTAGGTAAATCATTAAAGTTAACGTATCTGGTAGGCCCACACACAGTATCTCACCAGGTACATTAACTTTAATACTCTAAATTTTGAGCCTGATCCGTGACCCACAGGGTCCTTTCTTGTTAATGGGGGAAAAAAAAGAAGTTAGGAGACGAAGGGTAAAATAGCTGAGAAACAGTAATACAAGAAAGTGGGGATATACCTTAAAACTTGTACAAAAATTTACTTAAATTCGTTGCCAAATTGAGCAAAAATGGAAAAACTTGTTGGGGAATGGAGTAAAAACTGTGGAGGAATAGAGCACAGATTAATGAGGGATCGATTAAAAAGTCTGGAAATTCTCACACCATTATTGAAATGTTGAATATCAATTGTCGGTGAATGAGGGGGATGAATTGGTATTGCGAGTAAAATTAGTTGTGAAGTAACGATAGTCAAGAAAAAATTGAGAAAGTACATATATAATGTCAAAAAAGTGAAATTAAAAAATAAAATGTTCAACTGCTATCTACACTGGTAAAAAATACTGGAAAGGCAAGTAAAAACTGTTGGAAACTGATTAAACATGAAAAATGTTGGATATGTATGAAAAAAGAGGAAATCACTTGAAAATTTCTGTAAGTTGTTAGGACATTTTTTTTTTGAAAATGAGTTCATTTCGGAGAACCCAATTCAAAATTGAGAAATTTCGAAAAGCGCCGGGATAACAAGTGAAATAGTTATTAGTAGTCGTATAGGAGAAACTGAGTAAAAATTGTTGAAAATTGTAATACTATGTACAGAAAATGAAGTAAAATTCAAAACCAAATCGGGAAGAATTATTTATGTAGGAAACTTACTCCTAATTCAATGGGAGTAGCGAAGTACGGCGACTCAGTGACGTCAGATGCGACATAGGCACATTCAACGACTTTCGATTCTCCATTTAGAGCTCTGCATAAAGATAATGCAAAACGAGCTCCAGCGTAAGCCATGGACAGTGTGGCTGAGCCACCACCGGCTTTGGCTTTGACAACTTCAGTTCCAGCGTCCTGAGCAAAGTCAACATAGATTAATCCATTAGATATTCAAGAGAACAAATATTCATAACACTTCACATTGTGTTTGGGTTGATCATTAAATAAACCTGAGTTAGAATATTAGGTAAACAGTTTAAGACCGCGGAGGATTATTTTTCCAATTAATCATGTACGTCAATGTGAAACCAAGTTATGTTGTGGTGCAGATTGTGACTAAGGACATGAACGAGTTGAATTAGATCTAACGTTCTGAAGACTCTTCCATGAAAAGTTGAAGTCTCAGGTGTTTGAAACAGGCCTTTCCTCCTTTTGACAATGTCCAGAGAGCAGGACAGACTGAGCGGGATACTGTGTGCACCAGAATCGGAGTCAAGTTGCGAGAGCAGATGTCTTCAACTGGATAGTAATTTTTGCCTCATTTTCTTTGCTCCTTCCGACAGAAGTGCAAGGTTCACTCAGTGATCTCCATGAGTTCTGACATCATGAATCATGCCAATAGCAAGAAAACTGGGAAAACTCATTTCAAGATACAGAAAACTGAGGCATTACAGATGTAGTTTATTTCCATGAAGCTACGAAGCTATATCGATTTAATGGTTGGATCATCATTGTTAGTGTTTATAATCATGCTACCGATATATGTAACTCAAAATTAGTAGGAACACACTTCCTCCATAATAATTCAATTTCTTGTTTCTTTCAATATCTCTCCTCCTAGTGGTTGATCAAGGAATGATCATCTCACCTGTCACAATCAAGGAACTATAAAACTGAATATAAATCTGGAAAAAATATTCAGTCTTGTTAGGGAGGCAAATTCTACAGCATTAATCTTGTAAAGCTATCACCAAATGCACTAAGTTTGTTGAAGAGTGCCAACGAGGAAGCTATCCAACTCCTTGACACTAGTGAAATCACCTGGTGACTTAAATGTACCAACCTGTTCGAACTCACATTGTGAAACTGTCATAAAAAGCAATGTTATCAGAATGAACAAAACTCAGAATAGTGAACTCGACGTTTTGAATGATCGTCATAGCACTTTATTTAAGTTGTAAAGTTGGAGCAATAAACAGTCAGAGGAAAAAGAACAAATATCATAATTATTTAGATATGTGATTTGACCCACAGCACTATTGGTTGTACCTAGTATAGCATTGAATGGTGGATCACCTGAGGACATGAATACTTCTCAATACCACGCGATAAATTTAACGAGAGATAAAATAAATCAAGTCATTGCTAGAAATCTGAGTAGGATGATTGTTTTGATGCTATTGCTCTTTTCATTTTCACACAGCAACAAGCAAACTCAACCACCATGAGCTAATAATAATTCAAAACCTCATTCTTAACCACAACCACGCAATATAAAAACGGGGAATGTGTGCAGAGCCTATGCAGGATGAGACTAGAAACTAAACCATTTTTCAAGAATATCTAGCCCCCAATTGATCGGGGTGGCAGTCTGATGTGCTGTAATGTGCAATGTATGGCAAGCGCACATGGAAACCAATAGAATAGGAGATCATCTGGCAAAATGAAATCAACGGAGATGTTCAGAAAATTGAGGGAGTTGTGTGGGAGAAGAGATCGGGCCCGAAGAAGAGTTTTGATACTTCTCTGCACCCTCGAATAGAAAGATAATTAGTGGGTCAAGGTTGGAAGTTGTATACCCAATGAGGGAGGTTTTACCTGAATTCTAGCAGTAAGCGCTTCAAGCACATTTTTCTCAAATGAAACCGAAGGTTGAGCTTGAGAAATCACAGGGATGATAGTGATACCAGCGTGTCCTCCAATCACAGGCACGTTCATTTTCCTTGGGTCGAGACCCTACAAAAATGTACAGCACGAGTTTGTTTAAACGACATAACAAACTTACAGAACACAATGTTTAATAATGAAATCGAACTTTTTACTGCATGTATTGTAGTCTACATATATCTAACGAAAAACTACAAGCTTCATGAAATTAGGCCCATTAATATCGTATCTGGGTTTGCACAAACTGGTATGGCAGAATAAGGAATGAGCATTTGAAATCTCAATATAGATGTTGATATGCACTCAAGTTGCTCTTGGGGCCAATCCATTTAAAAAATGAACATTTACATATTCAGTCATTTTGGAATAAAACTTGACGTCATTTTCCCAGCAGGCCTCATAAATTGAACATCCTGTCTGGAACTGATCTGGTGGTGTTTGTCTCGTCATTCTCTCAAGACAGCTAGACATGCCAGTTTAGTGCTACTGCTCAGATCTTGGCTTCACGCTACTACACATTTGCCGCCACATGTTGTTTAACTTTAATGTAGCGATTAATGAAAATACATTATCACAGACTGATCGGCTAGATTTGCATCCTAGCCCTTGACCATAAAGGCAGTCAAGACTACCCGCCTAGTATTTCGAGCCAACTGTCAGGAGGATTTAGTCAGGCTAACTGCTCTACATTTAGCGGGCGTAACACTACTGTAGCTATTTGTTGGCCATACAGGAATTAACTTTGGTTTCGTTCAGTTCAGCGTGTTACTGTCGAGACTAGGTGTCTGTTTTCACACTTAAATCACTGTTATCACAAGAAACATCTAAAATTAGAAAGATAAATCCGTAAATGTTAACATTTTCTACATCGATTGAAGTATTAAATGCTTACTTTGGCTTCAGCGATGAAAGCATTTGATCTGACAACATCGAGAGTTGTGATTCCAAAAATTCGCTTTTTATCGTAAGCCCCAGCTTTCTTCAACACTTCGGATGCAATTGGTACAGTGCTGTTGACCTGAAAATAATTGCATTAAGCCAATGAAGTAGATATGTTATCCAAAAGCACTGGTTTTTTCAACACTGCTTGCCAGCTATTATTAGTTAGTATCCTCACCATGAATTTTACATGGTAATAGGCTGTCACAAATTAAACACATTCATGAATCAAGTAATGTTCATCCAAGAATGTTTATTATTCCATGAACAGATTCAGGGATTCTAGCACATTTTCTGGAAGGTGCTATTCGGTTTGCACAAACATTAATGTGGATTAATGTGTAAGTAATGAAAGTCAATAGTTGAAACTAGCGTGAAGGGTAGAAGACACATAATCTAGATCAGTGTCAATTGTTTAGGAAGGTTTGAGAGATATCGCACTAAGTGAGTCGGGGAGTAGGTATGATATTGACCGGGGGCAATTGGAACGAGGAGTTTTACTCGCAATTATACTCGGAGAAGTTTTTCCACCACAATCAGGAAAAACGCAGGCACCACTTCGACAAGACAATCGTTCAAATAGAACTGACAACATTCAAGTACCGAGCAAATTGATTGGCCTCCGCTAAATCAAAGAGTTCGGTTCATCCCAGTACACTTCTCATACCAACTTCAGAAATGTGTACTTGTCAGCGGAAAAGAAAGCTACCATCTATCGTTGCTAGTATTTATTACCATTAGATTTTTTTTGTTTTTGCAACTACCATCGTATAAATCAAATCGTTTATTTATTCTTTGTGGAAAGCACAAGTTGAGATGACCATGTTCTCAGGGAAATAGAAGATTTATGAAGGAAGGTCCGCTTTTCCATGGTTCATTGGTTTGGAATGGGCCGTTATCTACCAAATTGTAGGGTCTACAGCATATTGCACAACTAGTTATGTTCGTTCCATAAGCACTAGCAACACAGTCTTGGTCGGGATGAAGATGTGTCTTGTGCACCCAATAATCATGATGGTATTTCCCAGGCTGGAATTATGTGCAACAACATTACTACTCCAACCATTTCGCATTTGGCTAATTTCCTCTGTCATTTGACAATGTCACCATAGCAAACATTTTTTACCCCCTTTTGTAACATTCCCATACAATCTAGAAATGTTCATGGTCAACAGAATCATCAAAATTATATCTTTAATGGAAACCCCGATTCATGAGTAAATATTTCTTTCTAATCTAAAAACTTCCAGTGATTTTGGCTCTAGAGATGTAATATCTCCTGTTTAAATACACTTTGGCAGAACGGTCTACCTTGAGTTAAGTCATCAAAAGAGAAATGGTCTCAATCCAGTGTTATCTTTGTCGAGGTTCATACTAAAATGCGAAACGTGGTTATATTTATTTCTAACACTCCAGCTAAATGGGATATTTCATGGACAACTCAGTTCTCATTGTACTTTACTTGATTAATAATTTCTGCTGGAACGCTGAGATTATTTTGTAACTTTCCATTAGGAAAACAGGCTAAAGAGAGCCTATATTATCAGCATTATTAGAGGAAGGAAACTTTCAGCAAAACCCTGTCAAAACACAGCTCGTTAGATATTTGTCAGAATATGCTTGGTATTCTCAGAGTGGATGGAAGGTTACCTCATTGTAGTCTTCCTTCACAACAGAAATATCCGATATTATTATTATTTATACATGGAGAAAGTCTATTAGCAGAATTTGCAGTAGATACGTATCCTAAAAACCCTGCAGGAGTATTGGGATACTTAAATATTAAATACCTGGCTTGCAAGCTTTGATTCTTCGACATACTTCTCATTGTCTAATGTATTACAAATCTAAGGCTAAAGGGGACTAAAGCGGGAGATCCACCAGCATAACATCTTTATCATGGCCACTCTTTTGTACATGCGATAATGAAGTTCGAAGATCCATTAACTATTCGTGAATATTTTAGCATCCAAAGCCTTGCATTTGGGACTTAGTGATCATTTAAACATTGAACGTTTTTTTATGGTATATTCTCTGATTATAGCTATAGACGCGTGAGGGCTGTTAACAACCTTTAACTTAGGGAAGAATTAAGGCTATGATTGCAAAACATGGATTCGACATAGAACCATTAAATGAATATGTAACACAAAAATTGTTCTACATCGCCTCATGTTAGCTTATTCCCCAAATTTTTCTGAGCTAGACGAAGCTGGCATAAAATCTTCAAAGAAAAAATATTGGAGATGCATGTGTGCCAATTGAGGAAACACTCGCGTTACTTCGCAAAACTGAAGGTGTATTGAATTTGCAACTAAACTTGGTCATTTTCTGATCGGTCGAACGCATTAGGTCAATTCAGAACCCTCATCTGAAAGAATTGGTGACAGCTGGTTAAAAAATTAAGTGAGCACTTCTAGTCAAGATGGAGAACCCAGTATCTTCTGAAGATTCAGAGCAGATGTGACGTAAGTTTTGTTCTGATAAGAATAGCCTGCAATGAACGTACTTTTCAAAGGGATCTTCAATCTGAATGAAATGCACCTGAATAAAATAAAATTGGGAATGCAAGAAAAGACATTTTCTGCCAACACTGTAGAGGATCTATAGTGATCTATACCGACCTACCTCCAACAGCCGAATGATAATCCTGACAAGTCGTCAATTTACGTTTGCATATTGGGAGAAACGGAGTAGTTTGGGTAACTAACACTGCTCGAGGGGTTTCTAATTGCAACAGATATTACCCATACCTTCATTGGTACTCAGCAGAAATTATTCTTATTTATAATCGTGATGGTTGTAGCATGTTTATCTTTGAACCTCTCTATTACACGAAATGGAATCAACTTCCCAGAATAATTTAATGAGTTTGACAAAGAAAAGAAACTTACAGGATTGGAAATAATCCCAATCAAAGCTTTTGGGCAGTATTTTGCACAGGCTTCAGCCAAATCACGCACTATAGACGCATTGGTGTTGAAGAGATCATCTCTAGTCATTCCTGGCTTCCTCGGGACTCCAGCTGGGATGATAACTACGTCTGAACCACTCAGTGCATCCTGAAAATGGTCGTCATCAAATCTGTGTAATTGGAGTAGTAAATGACTTGGAATTGAGACAAACATGACGTAGATAGAACCAACGAAAAAAATTATTTCATCGTGATTTTGAACTTACCTTCAAACTGTCGGGTCCATTAAAACCTTTGGTAACAGCTGGTGTGTCAATATGACTCAGGTCAGCAGCAACTCCAGGGGTGTGGACAATATCGTACAGTGAGAGTTGTGTAACCAAGGATGATTGTTTCAGTAGCAAGGCAAGTGGTTGCCCAATTCCTCCACTCGCTCCACAAACAGCAACTTTCAGATTTTTCTAAAATCCATAACAAAGAATCGTAATTATCATAACCAGTCAACCTAATCTATGGAGTAGGATGGCAATATAAACCAAGTCAAACAAAACAAGGCAATTGAACTGTGATAACTCACATGTATTGCCCAACTGGTTATCACGCTATATCCCATTTTCTCCAGAACTTGGTATTTGCTGTATCTCGAAATAAAGAGTATCTAAGAACCTCCTTCCCGTACACATTAGGGCAGGAAAGTTATCGAAGGTTTTTGTAACTTCTCACAAAAATATACATAACCATGTTTCTAATGAGCAGTCAGGCACTTCAACAACCTAGTTTCTGAACATGGTGGTCTGTTTCATTTGTAGGTACACGTCAACCCAAATGAAGCAGCACAGAGAGGGCCAATAGAGAAGGTCCAAGTGCAGAGAAAGCCAAGCTAAGTAAATACAATCATTTCATTTACTCAAACTCCCATGCCTGGCAGCTTTGGCTGTTGAGATTGAATCTGACAACTCATGAGACTGAATGACCAGTTATTTCTTGAGATATGGACCTCATTTTTTTAGCAAGCTGTTTAAAGTTTATGAATTTATCTTGGTTGACAGTTATTAACGCCAGAGGTTGATCTGGTTGGCACTAGAAGCTGGATGAAAGGATGAAATTTCACTTTATAAATGACATCTTTCTGTACACATTCCTGATACAACACTGACGAATGCATGCCTCAGAACATGTAGGGATGGTTAGGGATAGGTTTTAGGAATTGCTTGCTCACAGCTTAGAGCTGTCATAATAATGGCAACATTTGTAATGAGAAGTGGGGGAAAATACGGATTTTAGCATCCCTGTAGGTAACCAGACTTCACTTGAGAACTTGCCAACCCTACTTCCGCCTCTATGACAAATGATGAGTATGAACTCACGGTAGACCTGGTTCTGGGTTATCTTCCCAGGAGCATGCCCATACTACCAGGCGCGACCACGGGTTGTGGATAGTGGAACGGCCACGGCATTGTCCCCAGGGGCATGTCTGCGGCCAGCTGTGAATATGGTCAGCATGCTGACCGAATAAGCAGCCGCGAACAATGGGCAAAACCCAAGAGATCGCAGAACAGATCCTGAACAAAGGGCTCAAGGGCAAGCGGATCTACATTTACTCAGACAGCCAGGCCGCCTTAAAGGCCATCGCAGCCTATAGTTTTAGGTCTAAGCTGGCATGGGAATGCCTCCATGCGCTCAAGCAGCTTGGCGCCCGTAACAGGCTCTCCCTCATATGGGTGCCGGCTCACAGGGGGCATGAGGGCAATGAAAAGGCTGACCGCCTCGCGAAAAGGGGTACAGAATGCTTACCCATTGGGCCTGAACCACACGTGGGTCTGACGAAAAGTCACCTGAACCGTCTGGTTGCTCGATGGAAGATACAGGAAAATGGCGCCCATTGGCATCGCCAGCCACGACTAAGACAGGCGAAAAGGCTTGTCATGCCTTCCTCTCAAAGGGCGAAGGCGATGCTGTCACTCTCTAGACAAGATCTGAGAGTACTGATAAGCTTCCTTACAGGGCATTGCCCACTCAGATATCACCTCAACAAGATGGGCATCTCAGAGGCGGTGGAATGCAGACTCTGCGATGAGGAGGACGAGACAGCAGAGCATATTCTATGTGATTGCCCTGCCTTGGCAGCAAAACGCTTTGAATACTTCGGTCAGGGGACCACTGAACCCCAAACCGTAGCGGACTCTGCGGTGAAGGACATACTCGGCTTCCTAAGGGGGGCGGTTATGTACGATGCCTTCTACTAAGAAAGGGCCAGCGTCACAATAGGCCCATATGCGGCCGCAGTGACAAAGGGACTTGCCCCACCCGCCCTCGGGTCAAAAAAAAAAACTCATGGTAGAACCCAATGTGAGCCATGCCTCTTCTTCAGTGTACTCAACAAGTCATTGAATTTGGTCCACCCTTCTCACTCTCAACGTGTCCACTATACATTCAAAGGCCAAGTCAACGAGTAACTGCCCAGTGATAACTTGGAAGAGATTGGGCTGGAACCCTTCTTTGATTGTCTGTGAGTTTATACGTTTACATTGGGGCAGTAGCCAATCACGCCCAAGTAAATGGCCACACTAACATCGCGCATAGGAAAATTAGAATGGTATGTTTTTCCTGTCTTCAAAAGGACGGTAGGTGTGTTCAGTCCACAAATGAATCAGCGCCCAGTAAAATCCCATCGTATCCCGAAATACAAACAATAATTAAAAATATCGCTCACCTCTCGAGTGACTTAGGCTGAACCAAGACCTCTTACGAATTGAAAGTTCGGAGTTATGGCCATCCTTTGGACTACCCCAATCAAACACTACAATATCATCCATGTACCAGGACAAGTATACTCGCCTGAGATAAAGTCGAAATTCATACACCAATCCCCAACACTCCGCGAGCCTTCCTGTTTTAATCGATGAATCATATATAGACCCATTTGTCTATCCATAGTTGGTCCATGTGTAGCAAAAAAAAACGCGAAGAAGGCATTTGAAAATCTCCGCAATGAGCGAGGGTAAAATGAAGTCGACCACTGTCTTGGCAACTCGTGAACTTAGGGAGGACGGAGTTATACTGGAAACGTTGCGAGGGATGATGTTTGATTCCATAGTTCTAGTCGATAATCCAATTTGAATTATGAAGGCCTCTAGCACTAGGCGGTAGTCAGCTCAACAGTTGTAACTAGCAGCAATTAACTAACAGTCAAACGCGTAATACCACGGCCCGAACGCTATTATTCAACCCATCGCCCTTTAAGGACGGCCGAATGAGACGAGACGAGTTGTGAAAAATGGAAAACTACTGGGCTTACGTTAAAGAAGGATAAGTATGTAAAAGAGCAGCCGGCACTTACGACGGGGGTTGTTGAAAGGCGCCGAACGTGATTGACAATTTCCGAAGAGGCGGATGCTCTAGATAAAATAACGTTCACTGTCGACAGCATTTCGGTGGTTTTATAAGCGGTTGAGGTTCAGTTGATGCGGCTCGAGAGGGCGGACCGAGATGCCAATGGCAGAGACGTGTGAGGAAGAGGAAAATTTTCGGACGGGAGAAAATTAGCGAGAGATAAGAACCATGTGATAGGAGAATAGATATCGAGGTCGACGTGTTATCGCCACTCAGGGCTGCCATCAGCTGGAGCATCCTTGGAGCCAAAGCCGGATCCCTTATACAACTTGGGTGATGGGAAATGGGCTCGTATGTGGCCACGACTCAGGTCGCTGTTCCCTCGGCTTTGGCTCTCCTCTCTGGAGCATCCTTGTCAACAGGCATCTGAGTGACTAGAAGTTGTCTCAATTTACCTACTGACGCCCGTAGTGGCAGTCACAGAAACTGTGTCATTGATGGTTAAGTATTCATTCTATGTTTTAGATCAGGAACAGCTTTTATACGTCCCCAAATTTTGACACGTTTCAAGGCATGGAGATTCCGAATCTGCAACGTCCGTCCAACCCATCTAACAAGAGCCTTTCTCTGCGTTGCCAACGTTGAATGTTACCTCCGCTACTGCCAACAATACGTGTTTTCACAAGCACATCAGAAAAAACCCAACTTAAAGTTCGCCGAAAGAAGCACTGAAACCGACGTTTGAACGCTCAAATGGAACAATATCCTTTATTTCAAACTACAAAATAAGTTAGGTAGCTCCACGTGATAATTTGACTTTTCTAGTGTGGAGGAAAAAAATCCCACACGCGTTGGATTTTGACGGCAAAGACTTAAATTTTGAAACAGACGTTGAATCAAAATACCACCGATTGTTTATCAATAGTGAGGTAACTTTCTGTAACACTTTTATTTCCTGGTTAAAAAATATGATACAAGATAGAGTCGAACTTCCAATGTGATTCATGTGCTAACATTCACTGCACTGCGTCGGTCCGATGACAAATTTCAGCCAGGAAGTTATTCGCCCACATTTTTTGGTCCTTTGGGCCAGTTTGATCACCAATATTTATTGAAGATTCTAGTAACATTTCAGTGGAGTTTACACTGCCCTAAAATCGATTGTTGTAGAATATTTGGGTAATTTATTGTGCTGCTCTCATCATTTTCTCACGAATGTGAATTTCATGGTATGGACACCTTATCGAGAGCTGCCCATATAAAAAATGTAGTCAAAATTGTTAGAGCCATTTTTGAGAAAAAAATATTTGATGCTTTGATCACTATGATAACTATAGTTAGTTTTCAGCAGATTTTTCCCATGCCCTTATTTTGGCGTGCCATGGTGACCTGCGGGATAGATATTAAATTTGAGCTGGTATGTTTCTGCCGTTTTCTCTAAAAATCGTTCACCGACACACATACAGGTCTGTTTCATTATTACGAGATGATTTCCTAAACCCTCGATGAGGTTTATATCAGTCATGGAAGTTGTAGTTTCGCTAATATGCAAGAGGCAGCATCCACCGAACTCAGACCTGCGGAGGTACCGCAGGTATTTGGTCTTTAGCCAGTCTCCCGGTAGAGAGCTGTTGCTTGTGTGTTACAACACAGCGGTGACAACCTGAGGAATCCCGTCACTTTTCTAAAAACTATAGTGGAGCAGCACGTGGTATCTTGTTTCCCCCACACTGGAAAGAGTCTTTGAGAGAAAAGAAGTGGAGCCGCCCATTGAAGTCACCATGTCCAGTGAGGAACTGGCTTGTCTAGTCGTCTGGCTCAACCCATTTTCTTCCAAGACGTTCTCAGATCTTGTGGAAGAACTCATACGAGTCGCATCCCTTTGATGAGGATTCCCATCTCGCGGCCACTTCTCTACCCCCATTCATTCAAAGCAGCAAGTCTCTGTTCTGTGGTGAGATCCGCATGGAGTTCAGCCCAAAGCGAAGATAGCTTCTGTTTCAATCTCCACTTGTCAACGATGCACTCAACAGCTGAGTGAACCGGTAACTGACCAGTGATCACCTGGAGTGCTTCTGTTGATACAGTCTTATAGGCCTTGGTGATCCACAAGAGTGCTGCCCCAGACAATCGGGCAGTAGCCAATCATGCCTGAATAGATGGCCTGGCACATGAGGATAGTGTCATTTTAACACACACCCCAAGTGGCCTTTGTAATTGCACTCAGTGAGGCGAACCTTGCAACGGTAGTGCCTTTAAGGGACTGGAGGTGTCTGCTGAAGCCCCACATCTCACCTATATTCACTCATTTCAAGAGGAATAGCTGGGGTTTTTCCTCAGCCACCAGCACCTTGACATGCTTGCACGATTGGGTGACAGTGTGGAGCATGTGGTGGGTTTTTTCTTAGATTTGGTGGACCAACTCTGCAACAGTCAGGTCATCCACATAGGCGTACGGCTCGCAGTCAGCCTCCATGAGCCTCCTGAGAAGACCTTCGAAGGACGGAGACATGCCTGCATTCGATCGTAGTAGTTCTGTCAGTCGGGTAACTTCTGACGAGCAAGTAGAGGTTGCGGGGATTCCCTTAACTTCAACCTCATTGAGGAATGCTGGCCACCATAGGTCGTCAAACGCTCCCTTATGTGTGTTGAACCCATGTCATCTTCTCATACATACGTATATGCTAAAAAAGCGAATGCAGCGAATCCACCTTCTGCTGTCTTACTTACATATACCCTCCTTACATATACATCCTTCATACACGATTATAGTATTCTCATCTCTTAGGCGCTCTCAGTGCATTTTGCTGACAACCAAGGTATTCCTGTTAGCTGGTTCCAACTTTTCCGCAGAAATATGTTGATCAGCTCGTTCTATGAAAACTCCTAACCCTCCAATATATTTCGCCAAATGTGGGAGGCTTCTGGCTCAGCAATTCACCCCTTGTTATAATTGTCGATTTTTGTACCTTAATAGATTGTATTGTATAATGTTAACCAGTCTAAAATAGTTTCTATTATGCTGTAAGTCGAACGTTGACACAATTCAAATGATGTCAGTCCGAACGCAGTTGCCTCCCCATTCGCGGTTAATAATTCTCAATGTCATTTCCTCAAACTCTGGAATCGCCTTCCGTTTTCAAGCACATCAGCTATGAGTAGACTCTAGACGCCAGCCAGAAGCGTCAGAAGGGCCGGGAGGCGCCGCCACGTCTGTCCCTCGCTCCCTCGCCACCAATCAATACTTGATGGTCGTTTCGACTCCATTTTGCTTCTCTTTCAACCGCCCCATAAGCTCAGAGTGCCAGTGCTGTGACAGGTGGTTTCCGCGGTGACAAATTCTGTCGAGCGTCGATCCGACGACTGCTTAAGAAACGTCGATCGACAATTTTTAATTGGAAAGCGGCTTTTGTCATTTGTTCGCGAGAAAGTTGAATAATTCGACGGATTCAGAATCACAAGCTTCGTCCCCAGTCACCGACGTACGTACTTTTCGTATCGTCAACTGCGTCTCATCGTAATTTTCCTTCCCAGTGTGTAAGTGATCGCTTTTTACCGATTCGTTTTTATTTTTTTTCATGAAATTAAGAGGCACGTTTCCACTTCAAATTAAATGCTCGCCTTGCAACTTTATTCAACATCACCACTCACGAAGAATGTCGAAACTGTATCTAATTCACCTCAGGTCACATCGTTGAAGCACTTGTCAAAGATTAGGGCCCGAACTTCAATCCAGTCGCGACTATCGAATTATTCTGCTATCGTTGCGTACAATTATAATTTGTTTAAATTAAAGCTAGGCCTTCGTGATGTGCGAATACAGAGGACAATGAAATATCGTTTGATTGGGGTAAATAAGAGCATTGCAGTAAATAGCATTTTTAATAGTAAGTTTGGGTTGACACGCGGAAGCGCCAAGTCACACGGGCTTTCGTTCGAAAATCAACCAATTCTACCGATATAATGTAAGGTGGGTGCGGCGAGATAGTGGAAATCCATCTTATAAAAGATGAGTTAAGACGAAGTAGTCTATTTCCACGGGTAAAATAAAGACAATGATAACTTGTAGACGCGTTTCGGTCCACTAGACCATGTATTGTACTGATGATGGTCTAGTAAACCGAAACGCGTCTACAAGTTATCATTGTCTTTATTTTACCCGTGGAAATAGACTAATTCGTCTTAACTCGTCTTTTACAATTCTACTGATAGTGCTCAGTATGGCCCCTCTATATTTAGAGAGATCTTTCATCTGCCTGCCGTCAATCACTTTTTGCGAAGAAAGATGTGGTCAGATGATTTCAACAAGAAAACTCTTTCTCAAAGTTTAAAACTGCCTTAGCCGCACGCTAGCAGGAAAGAAAGTCAATTGAAACGTGACCTCGCATTACATCGTTAAGTCTTCGCGTTTTAGTGCACCTGTATAATGAAGAGCAGATTTTGGGATAGTGGTCGGTGAGTGAATGTTCAGGTCGGTGTGCAGTTACTGTTCAGACCACGTGGTAGCTGGAAAACCGACGAAGGATCAAGTTCGGTATACGAAGGCAAGAAAGCCATATTGGAATGAAACGACAAGTGAGCAGAGATAAGAACTACTGACGGAGGGTCCGCGAAAACTGAACTTGAGGGACGCGCATTGAGCTGCGTGTTGCAAATAGTTCCAAGATCCGCTGAATCAGAAGTTACGAAAGAAACGGGAATTTCGATGCTCATTCTTTTTCGTTACGGTCGCTTTTTACTTTCCGCTACCCGAAGGGAAGGAAAGTATAGTAATCGGCCCAAAAAAAAAAAATTTGGGTTTTCTTCAGATCTTTACAATTTGAGGCCTACTGAGTCTAAAAAACCTAATTTCGGCGCGTGGTCCGTGTGTATGTGTGTCTGTAGTTCGATTTGCCGGAGAACGGCTGATCCGATTGAGCTGGTTCTTTTTTTGTTTTGTTCGTTATTTTTTGTAGACGCCAAAATAAGGTTACGGACGATTTCGGCCGATGGGAAGGGGGGTGGGGGACGAAAATGTACCAAAAACTAGGGTTTTTCGCATTTTTCTCAAAACGGCTCTAACGATTTTGATTAAACTTTCAAATTATCTTCTACTGATCAATATCTAACTTTTCTTCAGTATACATATCTCCATGAAAATACGGTGAACGGAGATATAGGCCTATGAACCAAAAATAGGTTTTTTACACTTTTGGGCAAAACGGCTTCAACGATTATCACCAAACATTCAAGATGTATCCAAATAGTTAATACCTACATATTGTTCTCAATAAATGTTCCTCTGACAGTCCATTGAACAGAGAGAAAAATCTAAATGTGTCGAAAATAACATTTTTTCGAACATTTCCGTAAATTCCAGGGTAACTTATTCACCAGATGTCATAAATTCTAATGTAGTGTCCTTTAATCACCCATACCCACATTTCGTTCTCCATAATTATTTCTGTATATATATGTTGAACGGAGATATAAGCCAAGTTAACTCAGAAAAGGAGATTTGTCGAATATTAATTTATCGGTATTCCAATTTTCTCAAAAACGGTCCAGACGATTTCGATCAAACTTACGAAGTACTCTCAGCTAACTAGTCCCTACATTTTGTTCTCCATAAATGTTCCTGCAAAAATGCGTTGAACGAAGATATAGCGCCCGCATAAGTAGCTGGTGTTCGAAATTACGGGGGTGGCGGAAAGTTGTGTGTTGCTACGCACCAGATATTTTCTTTTTCATGTACTATCTACAGTTGTGGATCATCGACATCAATTGGGGAGAGTGGAAGGGTCAAACAGTATCACAGCCGAGTTTTCTGCTTTTTTACATTCCGCGACCTAAAGGGTAAGGAAAGTATTGTAATCGTGTCCAAAAAAAGTTTGGTTTTCTTCAGATTTTTGTGTTTTGAGCCCCCCCAGTGAATTCAAAAAACCTAATTTCGGCACGTGGTCCGTGTGTGTGTTCTGTTCTTGCGCCTTAAGCGCAGGCTGGATTCGTCCAGGATCAGCTGCGGTGGTGTGACATGGCGACTCCATCTATCCCCAGGCCCAGTAAACATTCAGAGTTTGCTGCTGGTCTGCATGGTTCGGTTGACGGATGGGAACTCAGGCAGCGCCCTGACTCCCCCTACTCTTCTGCGTGGGTGGAGTGGGCTTCGAAGGGCATTCATGGGAAGGATTACCGGCACTTTCACGCCGTTCATGAGGCGGTACTGCCTACAGCGATGAGGTGTACAAGAGGCCGGGATGCTAATGTTGTAAATGCTCGTGGGGGCCTTATCAAGCGTCATGACGCGGTGTGCAAGCAGGTTACCGGGGCGTTTCATCAGAGGGCTGGGAAGTGGAGAGAGGGCGGCACTATCGGGTTGTCTCTGGAGAAGGACTGAGGCCTGACATCGTCGCCGGTGGTCCCGATCAGTCTGCAGTAATCCTGGATGTCCGGGTAGTATCTGCTAGCTGGGATCTTGCGCTAACGTGGGAAGCCAAGACGCGCAAATACGACAGGACGGATCTTCGTATGACAGTGTTGGAAGCTCTTGGAGTGGAGGCACGTAAGATGAGAAAGAGGTGGTGCAAGAAAACGGCTGAGGAGATGCGTCGGCTGGGTGTGTCAGCGTTCTCTGAGGTATCACCACCCACAGCGTGTTGCTCGGGTCGTACCTTAACTGGTGGTCGTTCTATCATGGAACATCCTCTTATACTTCTTTCCTTCCCTGCCCTCATCCTTCACTCCCTAGAGCTGGCGTAGGGTAGTCTGGGCGCCCTCCCCATTTCCTTACTTATTATTTATTTAGTTTTTCCTTTTTGGATGCCACTGTCCCATTCACGGTGAGGTTTGGAAAACAAAAAAGAAAAAAAAAAAGTGTCCGTAGTTCGATTTGCGGTAGAACGGCTGGACCGATTGAGCTGGTTCTTTTCTTGTACTGTTCGTGATTTTTCGTAGACGCGAAACTAAGTTTATGGGCGATGGAAAAGGGGGTTGGAAGGAGGGGGGGTGAAAATGCACCCAAAAATAGGGTTTTTCGAAAACGGCTATAGCGATTATTTATTAAACTTTCAAATTATCTATTATTATTCAATAGGTAAAATGAAAATTTCAGAAGTCCGAGAATTCAAAGTGGACTGTATTTACAAGAGGTGATTACTCTTTCCGACAACCCCCATGGTACGTACAGTTCGACATACGATGGATGTTCGTAAGTTTGTGAAACCGATAGCGGATCACTCCGATACTCTATTGACTCGAAATGCGACGGTAAACGAACTATAACGGTTGAGACGGCGTATCGTGAGACAGCGAAAGTTTTTAAACAATAATGAAAAGAAAAATGGCTGCGAACTGCGCGAGCGGATGATTCATAATAATCTCTGGGGCCGGTTGTGCTGGCGTCGCCTCGTGACTAGGGAATCTTGAACTTCCTAGATCCGGGGGAAAAAGGTGAGAATTCAACAGGCGGCAAATGGAAGTCGTGGTTATCCGTAATAAGAAAAACAAACAATAACAAAACTCCCGGAACCGCAAATTTCAAATGAGTAAGTTTGAACACCAGTTATTGCAAAACTTCTCTACAGTTATCTCCATGAAATTACGGTGAACAGAGATATAGGCCTAAAAAGAAAAAATTGGTTTTTTACGCTTTTTGGCAAAACGATTTCAACGGGTTTCGCCGAACTCACAGAATGATTTCAAATAATTAATACCTATATATTGATCTCAATAAATGTTACTCTGACTGTAAACAAAACATGAATGGATGAAAATAAAATTTTTTGAACATTTTTGTAATGTCTGGAGTAACTACGTCACTAGATTTCATAAGTTTAATGAAGTGTCTTTGGGGCATCTACACACGTAAAAAAGTAAACAAAAAAATATCTGGTGCGTTGCAACACACAACTTTCCTTAGCTCTACGTCAATTCACTTTGTACGTGACTTTTTACTTTCCTTGGCTCTATGAAGTAGAAAGGAAAGTTATGTAATCGGCTGAAAAAAAAATTTTGAGTTCTCTTCAGATCTTTACGTTTCAGACCTTCCTGAGTCCGAAAAACACTATTTGGGAAAATGGTCTGTGTGTCTGTGAACGATTTTTAGAGAAAACCACCGTACCACATCAGCTGAAACTTGATATCTCGCTCGAAAGTCACCATCGGACGCCAAAATAAGGGTTTGAACAAAATCCACCGAAAGTTAACTATAGTTAGCATAGTGATCAAAACACCAAATATTTTTTTCCTCAAAAACGGCTCTAACGATTTTGATTAAATTTTTTATATTGGTAGCTCTTGATATGATAATTATGCCATAAAATTCCCATTTGTGGGAAAATGACGAGAGCAGCACAATAAATTACCAAAACTTTCGACGAAATCGATTTTAGCGCAGTTTTTAGATAAAACCATCGTACCAAATCAGCTAAAACTTGATGTCTAGCCTACAGGTTACCATGGGACGCAATAATGAGGGTATGGGTAAAATCCACCGAAAGTTAACTATAGTCATCATAGTGATCAAAACACCAAATTTTTTTCTCAAAAACGGCTCTAACGATTTTAATTACATTTTTTATATTGATAGCTCTCAATAAGTCAATGATACTATAAAATTCTCATTCGTGGGAAAATGACGAGAGCAGCACAATAAATTATCAAAATTTTCGACCAAAAGCGTTTTTCGCGCAGTTTTTTCCTTATAAACTCCGCTGGAATTCTTGTAGAATGTTAAAATATCTGGTGCGTAGCAACACACAACTTTCCGCCACCCCTTTAAGTTCGAACACCACCTTCATAGGCGGGCGCTATATCTTCGTTCAACGCATTTTTACAGGAACATTTATGGAGAACAAAATGTAGGGACTAGTTAGCTGAGAGTACTCCGAATGTTTGATCGAAATCGTTAGAGCCGTTTTTGAGAAAATTGGAATACCGATCAATTAATGTTCGACGAATCTCCTTTTTTGTGTTAACTTGGCTTATATCTCCGTTCAACATATATATACAGAAATAATTATAGAGAACGAAATGTTGGTATGGGTGACTAAAAGACACTCCATTAGAATTTATCACATCTGGTAAAGAAGTTACCCTGGAATTTACGGAAATGTTAGAAAAAACGTTATTTTCGACACATTTTGATTTTTATCTCTGTTCAATGGACCGTCACAGGAACATTTATTGAGAAGAATATGTAGGTATCAACTATTTGAAAACATCCTGTGAGTTTGGTGGAAATCGCTGAAGCCGTTTTGCCAAAAAGCGTAAAAACCTATTTTTGCTTCAGGGGCCCATATCTCCGTTCACCGTATTTTCATGGAGATATGTATGGAGAAGAAAAGTTAGGTATTGATTAGGAGAAGATAATGTTAAAGTTTAATCAAAATCGTTAGAGCCGTTTTCGAGAAAAATGCGAAAAACCCTAGTTTTTGGTACATTTTCGTCCCCCACCCCCCCTTCCCATCGGTCGAAATCGTCCATAACCTTATTTTGGTGTCTACAAAAAATAACGAACAAAACAAAAAAGGACCAACTCAATCGGATCAGCCGTTCGCCCGCAAATCGAACTACAGACACACACACACACAGACATACACACAGACATACACACGGACCTCTCTCCGAAATTAGGTTTTTTAGACTCAGTAGGGTCTGAAACGTAAAGATCTGAAGAAAACCCAACTTTTTTTTTTGGGCCGATTACTATACTTTCCTTCCCTTCGGGTAGCGGAAAGTAAAAAATTGGTATTGTAGTCCAATCCAATACCTGAAGGGTGTGTGTTTAAAAACGCTCATGAGATACATGGGGCTCACTCCAGAAATTCCTGAATTTCAACTACCGCCGTTTCGCTTACTACCAGTTCTGACAGTTATTTTCCAATAACTCTGCAAAAGTGATTACTATCCTTTTTTTAAATCGTGTTTACAGCCTCATTAATTATCTGTGTACCAATTGCTCAATAATGGTCCTGCAATGAGTACGAGCAGCACAATAAATTCCGGAACTGTAAGCGCTACCGCTTTCAGCTGCCGTAAAGCGTTGTTTGACCAAGTTCAAATTAATTGAGTGATAAATGAATTGATTAAATAGAATTAGCCATGTACAAAGTGAATTGACGTAGAGCTAAGGAAAGTTGTGTGTTGCAACGCACCAAATATTTCTACTTACTCAATTCATTTATCACTCAGTTCATTTAAACTTGGTCAAACAACACGTCACAGCAGCAGGAAATGGTAGCGCCTACAGTTCTGGAATTTATCGTGCTGCTCGTACTCATTCCAGGACCATTACTGAGCAATTGGTACACAGATAATTAATGAGGCTGTAAACACGAATTTTTCGAAGAGGGATAGTAATTACTTTCGCAGAGTCATTGGGTAAAAATGTTTAGTACTGGTAGTAAGCGAAACGGCGGTAGTCGAAATTCAGGAATTTCTGGAGTGAGCCCCATGTATCTCATGAGCGTTTTTAAACACTCACCCTTTAGGTATTGGATTGGACTACAATACCAATTTTTTTAGTTATCTATAGTTATCTTTCGGTGGATTTTGCCCATGTCCTTATTTTTGCGTCCCATGGTAACCTGTAGGCTAGACATCAAGTTTCAGCTGATTTGGTGCGGTTGTTTTTATCTAAATATCTGGTGCGTAGCAACACACTACTTTCCGCCACCCCTTTAAGTTCGAACACCACCTACACATGCGGGCGCTATATCTTCGTTCAACGCATTTTTACAGGAACATTTATACGGAACAAAATGTAGGGACTAGTTAGCTGAGAGCACTCCGAAAGTTTTATCGAAATCGTTGGAGCCGTTTTTGAGAAAATACGAATACCGATAAATTAATATTCGACAAATCTCCTTTTCTGAGTTAACGTGGCTTATATCTCCGTTCAACATATATATACAGAAATAGTTATGGAGAACAAAATGTTGGTATGGGTGACTAAAAGACACTTCATTAGGATTTATCACATCTGGTGAAAAAATTACCCTGGAACTTCCGGAAATGTTCGAAAAAACGTTATTTTCAACACATTTTCATTTTTATCTCTGCTCAATGGACTTTCAGAGGAACATTTATTGAGAACAATATGTAGGTATTAACTATTCGAAAATATCCTGAGAGTTTGATGATAATCGTTGAAGTCATTTTGCCAAAAGCTTAAAAACCTATTTTTGCTTCATAGGTCATTATCTCCGTTCACCGTATTTTCATGGAGATATGTATAGAGAAGAAAAGTTAGGTATTGATTAGGAGAAGATAATTTGAAAGTTTAATCAAAATCGTTAGAGCCGTTTTCGAGAAAAATGCGAAAAACCCTAGTTTTTGGTACATTTTCGTCCCCCCACCCCCCTTCCCATCGGCCGAAATCGTCCATAACCTTATTTTGGTGTCTACAAAAAATAACGAACAAAACAAAAAATGAACCAGCTCAATCGGATCAGCCGTTCTCCCGCAAATCGAACTACAGACACACACACATACACACACACACACACACATACACACGGACCACGCGACGAAATTAGGTTTTTTAGACTCAGTAGGGTCTGAAACGTAAAGATCTGAAGAAAACTCAAATTTTTTTTTTGGGCCGATTACTATACTTTCCTTCCCTTCGGGTAGCGGAAAGTAAAAACCGCGCTAAAATCGATTTCGTCGAAGGTTTTGATAATTTATCGTGCTGCTCTCGTCATTTTCCCATGAATGGGAATTTCATGGTATAGTTGCCATATTGGGAACTATCAATATAAAAAATTTAATCAAAATCGTTAGAGCCGTTTTTGAGAAAAAAAAAATTTGGTGTTTGGATCACTATGATAACTATAGTTAACTTTCGATGGATTTTGTTCAAACCCTTATTTTGGCATCCCATGGTAACCTGCAGGCTAGATATCAAGTTTGAGTGGATTTGATACGGTCGTTTTCTCTAAAAATCGTTCACAGACACACAGATCATTTTCCCAAATAGTGTTTTCCGGACTCAGGAGGGTCTGAAACGTAAAGATCTGAAGAGAACTCAAAATTTTTTACTTTCCTTGCTCTACGAAGTAGAAAGGAAAGTTATGTAATCGGCTGAAAAAAAAATTTTGAGTTCTCTTCAGATCTTTACGTTTCAGACCCTCCTGAGTCCGAAAAACACTATTTGGGAAAATGGTCTGTGTGTGTGTGGATGTGTGTCTGTATACGATTTTTAGAGAAAACCACCGTACCAAATCAGCTCAAACTTCATATCTCGCTCGAAAGTCACCATGGGACGCCAAAATAAGGGTTTGAACAAAATCCACCGAAAGTTAACTATAGTTATCATAGTGATCAAAACACCAAATATTTTTTTTTCTCAAAAACGGCTCTAACGATTTTGATTAAATTTTTTATATTGGTAGCTCTTGATATGATAATTATGCCATAAAATTCCCATTTGTGGGAAAATGACGAGAGCAGCACAATAAATTACCAAAACTTTCGACGAAATCGATTTTAGCGCAGTTTTTAGATAAAACCACCGTACCAAATCAGCTAAAACTTGATGTCTAGCCTACAGGTTACCATGGGACGCAATAATGAGGGTATGGGTAAAATCCACCGAAAGTTAACTATAGTCATCATAGTGATCCAAACACCAAATTTTTTTCTCAAAAACGGCTCTAACGATTTTAATTACATTTTTTATATTGATAGCTCTCAATAAGGCAATGATACTATAAAATTCTCATTCGTGGGAAAATGACGAGAGCAGCACAATAAATTATCAAAATTTTCGACCAAAAGCGTTTTTCGCGCAGTTTTTTCCTTATAAACTCCGCTGGAATTCTTGTAGAATGTTAAAAAAATTGGTATTGTAGTCCAATCCAATACCTGAAGGGTGTGTGTTTAAAAACGCTCATGAGATACATGGGGCTCACTCCAGAAATTCCTGAATTTCAACTACCGCCGTTTCGCTTACTACCAGTTCTGACAGTTATTTTCCAATAACTCTGCAAAAGTGATTACTATCCTTTTTTTTAAATCGTGTTTACAGCCTCATTAATTATCTGTGTACCAATTGCTCAGTAATGGTCCTGCAATGAGTACGAGCAGCACAATAAATTCCGGAACTGTAAGCCCTACCGCTTCCTGCTGCCGTAAAGCGTTGCGTAACCTGCAGGCTAGATATCAAGTTTGAGTGGATTTGATACGGTCGTTTTCTCTAAAAATCGTTCACAGACACACACAGACCATTTTCCCAAATAGTAATTTTCGGACTCAGGAGGGTCTGAAACGTAAAGATCCGAAGAGAACTCAAAATTTTTTTTTCAGCCGATTACATACGTAGAGCCAAGGAAAGTAAAAAGCGTCAGCAGCGAGAGGGTCTGCCATCCTTCACACCTTTGTCCACACCCGCCCCCTGCAGTTGTTTGTTCGTCTCGTCATTGGCCCAGCATGGCCCGGCTCAATGTGTAGCTTGTACTTTCGCGAAGGTGGGAGTTGCTAAGGAGAGCCAAGGAGCCCGCTAGGGGATTAAAGCATCCGCAGCCGTTAGGCCCCGGTGCGTTTACATATTTTTCGAATCAAGCTGTTTATGTCACCATCGTACTCTTTTGTTTTCCCAGGTTCCAAACATTTGATGGGATGTTGTGCGGGGAGATTGGTGGAGGAATTCATCCCCATCTCGACTTGACCTCAACTCGCAGCCCATATTCAGCATTACTTAACCTTTACAACATGGATACGACCTCTCAAGACAGCGATTCATTTACAGGTAAGCAGAGCATTCAGTGTTAAGATGAGCATAAGTTAAGGCGCGCGTATATCTACAGTTATTTTATTTTTTTTACTGTTTCTGTACTAGAAAATGGCCTTCAAAGCTACGAAAATCCTAACTACCACTTACAAAATATTGATGACGCTCTTAACTCCAATACTGAGATACCATCATACAAACAATTATTATATTCGGAGTTAGAGTCAATGTGTCAACCTTCGATCACTTCTAATGGCCGGAAAACATACGCATCTTTGGATATTGGTTCTATGGGGGTTAATTTGACTACTGGACCTATTACTTGTCTGGATGCTGACAATCTCAATCATCGGTTAGTACTCATCTTGTTTTCACTTAGTACCTTGAAGACGACAGCTCAACCTAATTAATTAGGGGTGACGTCATGTGCTTCATTGTTTTGATGAATCATCTGTTAGTCTCTGCAAACGATCTTGGGCAGTCGATGTTTAAAACTTCAGAGTTAGTTATAAATAAGAAGTAGATTAGGATTTGTCACGTACGTTATTTTAAACAGAATCAGGCACGTGTTTGAGTTAATGGGGGTTGAATATGAGACTTGAGGAAACGTCGCACGCTGACAAATGGAACCGCAGAACTGATCTTCACCTCATTATATATTTTTGAACTGCTGGCGTCAATTTATAAGCTGTGCGAGTGTTAGCTGTTGGGAAAACTTACGCTATCAATGTTCGCCTTCACAAACTTCATAGTTGAGCAAGAACGAGGGATCCTGGTAAAGTCCCAGTCATCTAGCATCGGCAAATTTAACGATGGATTTCTTTTTCAATAAATCCTGCCAAGATACCCGTTTCATTTAAACAAAAGGAAATCAAAATTACAAAGTAGGTTGTATTTTAAAAAATCCAGTTATTGCCGCCTTTCGTAAACCACGATTACTTGAACCTGTTATTGTTTACAAATCTTCGATTTATATTTGATTGTATTTTAAAATAATTGGGTCAAGCCTGTCAATAGTTGTATGACCAGAGTTGTACCCATTTCTCTAGATAGCGGTGCTTTGAACGATGTAACAGTCACATCACTAGGCTGGGAATTATGTCAGTACAGATAGCCTACGGTGATGTCCCACCAGCAGCCCTACACCGTCAGCTTAGGGCAAAATATGCGCAGGTTCGAGTGTTGCTGTACTTATGAGCAGTGCACAGAACTCATTCTGGCGTAAGGAATGTCTACAGAAGTGACGGAGTGACTCATTAGAATAATCAAGCCTTGCTACGAATTTGTAACCAACAAATGGATTGAAGCTCTCAACTAGATCTATGTAGAGGCCGAAACAATTGAATTCCACTCTCAGTTTCCTCAACTTGGCAACATTTTGGGGGTTAGCAGACTCGTGTGAAGTCATAAAGGCTTCAATATCCGCACAGAGCATCAGAGCTTGTGTCGTGCGGGGTGTAGTGACTAAAATAACCCTATTAAAGAAATTGGGTTATATCCGCCAGTAGGCAAATTACTAAAGTTAACGTACCTGTTAGGTGAGTCCGTCTCCTCTGGCTTGTGAGTTACTGTGGGCAAGCGCTTTCGATGTAAAGACATCATCGTCTGGCCGTTAAGTCAGTACTCACTTAACGGCCAGACGATGATGTCTTTACATCGAAAGGGCTTGCCCACAGTAACTCACAAGCCAGAGGAGACGGACTCACCTAACAGGTACGTTAACTTTAGTAAAATAACCCTCTTAATGGATTGCAAGATCCCTGTCGATGGGTTCAGGAATGGCTGATGTGAGAAGAAAACAGACCTGCGGCGACTCAAGCATTTCATCCTCTAACTGTTTCCAATGTATCCAGTTCTTCCAAGTCATTCATTTTATCATTGTGCCGTTTGTTTAACTACATAACTGTGCGATTATGTCTGCTTTTCTGAACAATCATACACCCCCCATACCATAATGTGACACCCTGCATTTTTGTTATGCGACTACAATTTTGGATTGAGGTGAAGGAAATTGTTCGAGCCGTCATCTGAATTGGTAGCAACGCATTTCAAGGGGCTGTTTATCGCAGCCCACAGAAACGAATGCCAACAATCCTTGTCTTGTCTGTTCTGTTAATGAAAAATTTGCATTAGATATATACTTAAACATAACCCTTGAAAAAAGCCCCAATCTTAGTTCATGAACAATTATGGCACTTTATAACAATTTAGCTGCCTTTTTGAGACCTACAAAACAACATTCTTCGCAACAATTTAGTAGAAGTAGTCTTCTAAGAAAAGCAATGCCGTTCCACAGAATTATTTTTATGCGGTGCCACACAAAACATTCCCAAGTGCCAATAAAGTTTACAAGGATTTAGGCATACATACATGTGAAGACTAGAGCTCGGGTTGCTACTATGGCGCCAGCAACAATACCCATCAATGTAGCCAGTTTACATGAAGTTTACGTGAATTCTCCTTCCCGAAGGAGAATATTTTCCCCTCAAATTAGGCATGGAGTTGCAGCTACCTAACCCTCATTTTTGAGCGCACTCCAATGGTATTGCGCCATACAAAGGGCACGTGAGTGCTACCACAGAGTACACGGTATAGAAAGTTCCTTCACACATTTACGTTGTGTCTTCTGGTCAAGGTTTGGAGTGATATTTTGAACTCGATCTATTGAAAATCAACGGAGACATGGCCCAAAGTGAGTGTGTGGGTGGATTAGGGAACCGAAATGTACTAAACATTAGGGTTTTTGGATTTTGTCAGAAAACACCACCAACAGTTTTGATCAAACTATCAAAAACCGATCAGTAAATAATTTTCGTACTTCATGACTATTTTTACAGAAATTCGATGAAAGGAGATTTTGATCTATGAAGCAGAAAGATGTGTTTTGAATTTTTAAAGCAACGATTCTAACTATTTTGGAGATGGAACAGCTTCTTTCACATGTATTCTACGTTTTCCCCAAAACCAGCCATTCGGAGCTATTTAAAAAAAGCAAATAGGGTGTATCGAGCAGGTGCTACTGAACAGAACATTTGAATCATTATCTTCTGCTTTGTGATTAGACTGATATAACTCTCTTGTGAGGGTTCAGAAACAGTAATATTGATAAGGAAACCTTCCTGCTTAGCGATGTTATTTTAATTTATGGAGAGAATTGTTAAAATAATTAGTAGATCATACAATTTTACCGACTTGTGTAGGAACAATCCAATTCAATCAAGAGAAAACAAACTATTTTATGTTTGGTCTCTACTGCTTTGTTGTCTGTTGTAATGGAATTGCAACTAACAGGATTTCACTTGATGAACTGTGTCTTCAACTCTAAGCTCCACCAACTCAATTAATTGCAACAAGTCCTCATGATTTCAGAAATAGTCGAACGATTCTTGACAACAAACAAGTTTCTAATGTCAACCAGGGACTTGACCTCAAGTCTGTATACGAAGGAAAAACCAAACGCCTTGAAAAAGCAATTATGAATTTAGATTGGTAAGGACGCCTTTTCCTTGTTATTCATAGCTCTAGGTTTCGTATATTTTTTTAGTTATAACTCAGTTGTTTCCAAATCAATTATTGAGCAGCAATACTCATCATTGCAAACTCATCATCAAATAACCAATAGTATATCATTGGGCTGAAATTGCATTGTGACCATGCACCACTTCAGGTCAAACGGTCAAAGCTTTTATTACGTGGTCAATTTTGAACTTTTCCAATGCTAAAAACTAAAAAAAGTTCCACCTAGAGATTCCTCCCCTGATTCGAAATTGGTTTCGTACTGACAGCTGCGACCATCCAGGGCAAATGGTCCAACTTTCGCAATGAATATGTAGCTAACTTCAGCCCAGTATTAAATCTGGCTGTGGGAAACTGGAGACAGTTGAATGAAAGAAGATGGAAAGTTAGGAACACATGAAAGGATTATTCACAACCAATATACATATAGGAAAAGGGAAAAGTGGAGGGATTTTCATAGAAAGAAGACACTATTTACTGAAAGTGCTTAATAATAATGCTATAGGACTTACTTTGGAATTAAAGAAACGATATGAACAACCTGGTTTCTAGTTTCCTACAGCCTGAAAGTGCGCGATGAGTAGACTGTCGAGTCTTTGAGAGCAATGAAGTGTACGTCTTGATAAGTCACCATGTCCTGTTAGGAACAGGATTGTTCAAAATAAAAACAACTAACTATTGGAAAGGCCAAGAAGCATTCAGGAGTAGATTGTATACTGCTAAGGCATGAGCTTGCGATGTTTGAGCGTATTGCTATTTTATTCTTGAAGATGTAAAAGATTGAGTATTTAGTAGAATAACAATACGCTCTTTGATTCTAGGAATTATGAAAAAGGAGATTCCTGCAAAGACGTTTTTGAATTACCAGACGGAAAGTCTCCAGTAGAAGCAAATAATTTTTTGGCTAACGTTACTCTACCCCCTGGCTGGGAAAGACACCAAGGTAAAAGCTCCGTTTCTGTGGGGAATGATTGGTACTTATACTTATCCTTTAGCTGTCTGTAAGGCCACACGCCAGACCCCCCCATACCTTTTAGATATATGCATGCTTCTACACACTCCTGTGAGCTTTTCACTTTGATACTTGTGCCTTATCTCGAGTTCTATCTAGTAGTTAATTGTGTAGCAGTGAATCATACATACAACTTCAGAGACCCTTCCCCCAGGCAGCACACTCAAAATATTGAAAGGCTCTGGGGTTTTCGAAATGGCGTAATAAACAGCACTAGGGTGCAGTATGCCACTGCATGGACTCTCATTTCGCAGAATTTATGTGAGGAAATACACGACAGGAGTCATTTTTGGCGATACATTATGCGTGAGGGAAGATTATATCCCCCTTCCCCCCTCATGCCCTGCATAGCTCGATTTGATGTTGATTATATTTCGCAGATTCTACTTCACCGGAGAAGCTGGGTGGAATCTCAATCGGGCCTTTCGTGTGTCATAATTCCGAGGACTGTGGTTGCCCTTCTGTGTGCGAACCACATGCCACCATAGACAGAAAAGCCCGCAGTAAAAATGTTTGCCTTTCCGAGGGCTGGCTCTTAAGGGTAACATCTTGTGATGTTTGTATTAAGTTACGCCTTCGAGACAGTTCATGGTGCACGAAGTGCGTCGTAATGGATGCCAGTACCTACGACTTTATACTTTATCATGGTGTAAGGATGGTGCATGTGGAATTAGGCACAGAATAGGTGAACCGTTCAGCAGGTGAGGACACCCAGCCGAACTTTAGGGATATTGTCTCTGCACACACAAGGAGGTTAAAGCTAACCACATCAATAGGTGAAAGCTAATCACATCCATATGGAGTCAGAACATACATCATAAACTACTAGATAGAATCGTCTTGTCTCATTCCACTTCCCCCCATACTTTACTCACGAGATGAGACAAGTATCAACGCAAAAAGGATAATGCATACGTCTAAGAATATTGCGGGTCAGGCGCATGGCCTTCCGTATGGCTAAGGGATAATTACCGATGATTAATTTTGAGCATGTTGTTCTGTCAAGGGTGCTTATCATTTTCGCCAGCCAACACCAACTCTTATCACTTTATCTACTGTAGATCGCTTGACTTTTTTTCCCCAATACCTTTTGGTCGTGTGATCCTGTTCATACGAGGGGGGGTCAATAAGCCCTTAGAAAATCCAAGAGATGGTGCTCGTAGTATCGAAAATGAATTTTTTTTAGTAAGCAGCATTTTTCAACTAGAAAGCAGTTAAAGTTTCAGCTGTATCAATCAGTTAGTTTCTTTTTTATCGTGAATTGTTGTAAACAACTATCGTTAATTAATAAAAATGGAAAAAAGTGAGTTTCGAGCTGTGATAAAACATTTTCATTTAAAAGGCCTAACAGCGAAAGAAATTAAAGCTGAGATAGATGCCGTTCATGGTGTATCTGCCCCTGTGTTTGCCACTATTTACAACTGGATAAATGAATTTAAACGTGGTCGTACGTCAACAAAAGATGAGCATCGTTCAGGACGCCCCGTAGAAGTGAGTACCCCGGATATGATCGACAAAATCCACGACATAGTGTTAAGTGATAGAAGAACAAAATTGCGCGAAATAGTTGAGGCCACAGGGGTGTCGAAAGGCACCGTCATTTCAATTTTGCATAATAAATTGGATATGAAAAAAATATCAGCAAGGTGGCTCTCAGCTGAAAACAAACGCAATCGTGTAGTCGACTCCCACGGCGCTCTTGTCGCGCATGAGTTCTAATCAGGCTGAGTTTCTACGTCGATTCATAACTGTAGACGAAACTTGGGTACACTACTACACTCCCGAGACGAAGGAACAGTCAAAACAATGGATTACTAAAGGCGAACCGGCTACAAAGAAAGCGAAGACGGTAAAGTCAGCCGGAAAGGTTATGGCCACGGTTTTTTGGGATGCACGTGGCGTTATTCTTATTGACTATTTGGAAAAAGGAAAACCATCAACGGACCATATTATGCGGCGCTATTAGACCAACTGAATGATAAAATAAAGGAAAAACGGCCTCATTTATCGAAGAAAAAAATCCTCTTCCATCAAGACAATGCACGAGTGCACACGAGCGCAGTTGCAATGGCCAAAATTGAGGAATTAAAGTTCGAATTAGTAGACCATCCTCCGTATTCACCAGATTTGGCCCCCAGTGACTATTATTTATTTCCTAACCTCAAAAAGTGGCTTGCTGGACAGAGATTCACGTCATTGCCGAAACAGATGGCTATTTTGAGGAACTTCCAAAATCATATTTCTCTGATGGCTTAAAAAAATTGGAAAGACGTCTGGAAAAGTGTATCGAGCTCCAAGGAGATTATGTTGGAGAATAAAAAAAAATTGGCCCGAAAAAATTGTTTTTTCTATCTTTTTCTAAGGACTTATTGACCCCCCCTCGTGATACGCCCTCATCCTGAGTTTTTCTTTAAGGACGTATCAAATTTTAGTACTTACTGAAACACACAACACGAAATCTTGAGCAATTCTTATTAACTTCGAATGAGGAATAGAAAACACGTGAGTAGAAAAAGATTTATTTTACATTTTTTAGGTTGGGCTCATGTTCGTTTATGTAAAATTCTGTGGAATCGACGACACCCACCTTATTTGCCATTCCCCTGATGATGCTTTCAGTGTAAAAACGTCGCTATAATCTCAATAACAATTACATACACATTACATCGATACGAAAGTGCGGTGTAATGTAATAGGAAAGGAAATACGGTTTTGTTCAATCACTGTAATTCATCAAATTGTAGATAATGATGGACCTTATTACTGGCACATCAAAAGCGGTACAATCCAGAGGAGCATTCCAGTAACGAAGAGAGAAGACAACGATCCAAAAACACCACTATTAAAAGATGCAGAAACTGTAAGTATTCCATTTTTGTGATAAACGTTTATCAAATATGTACCTACTAATGTACCTCTGTAACATACGAATTATACAATTTTGTGTAACCCGGCGAGTTCCAAATTTTTACATTTTCAGTTCATCATTTTGTTGTTTTGGATTTCAATACTATGACAAGTGATAAATATATTCAACTTCTCTGTGCTATATATTGTGAACTATGTTAGATAGTGTTATTTTAGTTATTGAGGCTTCTCTTTTGCTTTTTCTGTCTCTGCATAACAGAATGGTCTCATAATGTGTGAACTGAGTAAAACTGAGTCTTTTCATGATGAGATACAAAATTGCTAAATTAAGGAAAGGACGTACTGGTATACAATTAACATGACTTCGGGATGTAATTGAAGTACTGGATTGCAACACAGTTCAAACTGATGTTATTGAAATTAATTACAACGCCGGGAAGTTTGAGGTGTACCATCAGCGTAAAAGCTTCGTATGGCTGTTTGCTTAATTAACACAGTGCAAAACAATATGTGGAGGTTTTGCCCTGTTTATATGTCTTTGTCGTGTACCACTGTTCTAGAAAAAGAATGCCAGAAAACCAACAACCAGTGCAACCCTCAGATCAATCGCAATGTTTGTGTTTTACATTTTAACATTCCTTCGCTCAATGAAGTACGAAAGGAAAACGCTACACGGAAAAATGGTCTGTGTCTGTGGCTGGGATTTAGAGAGAACGCCTCAGGCAAATTGACTCAAACTTTATATTCACCTTGCAAGTACCATGAAACATTGCAAAATGAATGTATAATCGCTATCAGCTCAAAATTAACTATAGTCATCATTGTGATCAAACAACCAAATATTTTTTTTCCTCAAAAATGGCTCCAACGATTATGATAAAATGTTTCGTATGAACAGCCCCGAATAACACGACAGTACCATTGAGTTCTCATAAGTGGGAAATGACGGAAGCAGCGCAATTAATTATCAAAAACTACCTAAAAACCTATTTTAGGTTAATTTTCTCTGTATAAACTTCGCTCGAATGACACACACATTCTCAAAAAAAGTGGGGTGGTAGTCCAATAAATTACTCATCAAGGAAGGTCTAAGATGGCCCATAAGGTAGTTAGGAGCAATTGGGTTAGATCCACCAGTAGGCACATTGCTAAAGTTAACATACCTGTTAGGTGAGTCCGTCTATAGCATATAAAAGCAAAGATGGATAAGGTATGGGAAACCCTACCTCGCCCATATTGACTAAAATATTTCTGTAGCATTACGAAGAAACTCACATCCAGACTTAATGACAAAACACGATATCAAACATTACGCCAGATATGTAGATGACATTATCAGTATATTAAGCCGTGATAACGCTGACGAAATATTAGAGGACTTAAACAATATCCACCAGAACATCCAATATGACATGGACAAAGAACAGAATAAAACTTAATTACTTGGACCTAAAAATCACACGATTGGACAACGAACTAGAGTACGACATTTTTAGAAAACCTACTGCTACCGACACGACCATACACTATACTTCAAACCACCCAGAACAACATAAACTAAGTGCATTCAGACAAATGATACGGAGACTAAAAACTATCCTGCCATCCGAACGAAATTACAAAAAAGAACTTGATACAATCAATACTATCGCACAAAATAACGGTTACACTAAAAAAAAAACAATAAACAAATTATTAAGACAATATCACTCCAAAAAAGATGATCCAAAAACACAATATACACAGACTTTGACAAGAAGCTACACATTTACATACACAGGACCAAAAATATACGGAATAACTAACATCCTGTGAAAGGAAGGCACACAAATTAACTTAAACTAACTGCAAAGACTGAAAAGACAGACGCACTCGTCCAAAGTGGGGTATATAAAATAACTTGTACTTGTAAACACGCAAGCATAGGACAGAGGACGAAAAATACGGACCAGATATTTAGAACACAGACGATTCAAACTTTGCCAACCGCCTCAAGACAACTGGACATGAACCTACCAAAATACAGGACTGCACCAGGATTGCAGGACTGGAAATCTATTTTTTTTAAAAACTTCAATGGATAGATCATAAACAAACAAATAAACACAAAATGCGATGCCTTATTCACACCACTCAAAACACTACACTAACGAAAACAACCAACTGACGGATTTACAGACCACCCTACACAAAAAAGACTTAGAATCGACAACCGACAGACTATTTAAGACGTACAGTAATCACATTCCTATCCCTTCATCTCTAGTGGGTCTCCCCAGTGGTGTATGACTTTCTTTCTCCCCCCCCCTCCCTTCCACGACACACTACCATCCCGTTTCCCTTTCTCTTCGTATATAAAGATAAGGACGCGGGCATTTTTGAAGGTCATTTTGGGAATTTCCCGTAATGTTTGCCTGAGTCAGCAGCTCTTCAAAAGCTTCTCCAAACTACCTCAGTACATAGCTTACGATGATAAAATCGCCATTAGCTAAGAATAATTAAGAGGCATTAAAAAAAACCTTAAATTTGTTGTTTGAATGAAAACAGTCCATTGAAAAGTGAAATGGGTCGATTTCCTTTTTTGTGTTTAATTTCTCCTGCAGACAGCATTACCTTATGTCTCTTGAAAGCCTCTTCTTTCCCAAAGGGCTTTTGTTTCTCCCTTAGACGTTTACACACATGCGTTCTGTTTACATTTGAAATTTGTCGACCACACTCACACAGAAATGATTAGTATCTTATTGTCATCCTACAGCCCAATTGTGTGAATCCACTGCATTCAAAAGAAACTTAGCAACACGTGATTCGAATTTTAGATGTCCAATTACCATGCCTTGTTAATATTGTCGTTTCTGATTCTAGGTTCTACCCAATTTCCACCAAAATACGTGTATCACTTCAGTTACTAGAAGTAACACAAGTTCTACTCTATCTGACGAACCAGCCATAGTGACACATGATGACAAGGAAGACATGACTTATAAGTACGTGCTGAAATTCGTTGTTCAATTGTTGCATGTTACTGTTCTCCTGGTTTCAACTACCAAATACTTGCGCGACATTTTGTCTGTTGGCAGAGCTCTATGCTAATGAATTTTGCTAAAAGAGCTGTCTTGATTTAAAAATAAAGGGTGGGCAGTTAGGATTTCTTCAACAGAGCATATTACCCGCATGTGATATTTATAATATGGTACTACATTTTGAAGCCCGTCTTAATTAACGAATTTTCGTCCCAACTTTTGTATAATGATCTACACACCCTAATCAGGTGTAGCCGCCGTTTCTCTTTTCTTCAGGATACACTGAAAATACGGATAATAAACTAGTCAGGTTCTGTAACATCTTTACAGAGTTTGCAGCTTTCTTGCGTGAGTTCCCAGAGGATCCTGTACTTGGCCCACGCTACAGCTCTTATCAATCACCAGATCTCTCTGTGGTCAATTCAATTGGACCAGAATAGGCCTGGGAGTATCTTCGACGAGGGATTCACATCTTTAAATCAATTGCTATTCATCTAGTGATTGATCTGTACTATAATCAGAAGAGGTACTGGGCGTCTGACTGTAGCACCGTTCAAAGCTGTACTCGCCCTTGGTGTAACCTCTTACTGACTAATACTTGTAACATTTGTATGGAGCAGGGTCCTGTGCAAGGCAAAATAGTGTGTGGCAAGAGCATCGGCTTTGCTATACTACACACAATGTAGTTTTGAGAGCCTCTTTTGTTTTTATTGACAAGAATACGTCAGTATAATAGGTGGTTGAGTGTTATTCACTTTTATCAATAAGTTGAGGACCAAAAGGCCAGCACACCAGCAAAGTTGCTTCTAGAGTTAGACTTGAAACTTTTTTGTTGAAGTGAGGAAATCCTATGATCTAGCATTAGGGAGGATGCCCTCTTCCAACAGTGTTGGACTCCACAGCCAGGGTCTGCCAACTAAAGCCTCACTCTCGTCTTGTTACTGAAGAAAATCCCAGAACTACTAGTCCAGCATTGTTTCTGGATGTTCATCACGCCCCTGTTCTCTGCCCCTTAATTTTTTTCTCAACACGCCCACATAATTGGCCTCTGGGTTCTGGACTTCCTTCATTTTAACCAAAGTTTCAGATTCATGGCCTCCTAAAACCCTCTCCAAGTTACTTCGCATGACACTATATTTTGGGCATACGAAGGCATCATCATCAGAAGGGAACGGGAATTTCCATGACCTGACAAGAACTGCGTCATAAAAAAAATTAGTTTTCCCGTGTTTCCTCTCTGTCCATGCATAAGGCTACCATCAGATTTTGTGTCCATTGGTATCAAATCTCATTGTTCCACCCTCCCATGTTCAGATTCTCTCTTTCTTTCCTTCTTTTCACAATGCTCAGTTCCTTCTGTCCCAGCTTCAGCCCCAGAGGAAACCTCGAATCATCCTCTTTCTTACGCCCTTCGCGTATTGTAGGACAAATAGAAACGTAGTGTGATGCTCTTGTGCAAGAAACCGTTTTTGTTTCAGCGTATATTGTTGACTTCATATATTTTCTTCTTTTTTACTTTCCGCTACCCGAAGGGAAGGAAAGTATAGTAATCGGCCCAAAAAAAAAATTTGAGTTTTCTTCAGATCTTTACGTTTCAGACCCTACTGAGTCTAAAAAACCTAATTTCGTCGCGTGGTCCGTGTGTATGTGTGTGTGTGTGTGTGTGTGTGTGTGTGTGTGTGTGTGTGTGTATGTGTGTGTATGTGTGTGTGTCTGTAGTTCAATTTGCGGGAGAACGGCTGATCCGATTGAGCTGGTTCTTTTTTTGTTGTGTTCGTTATTTTTTGTAGACACCAAAATAAGGTTATGGACGATTTCGGCCGATGGGAAGGGGGGGTGGGGGACGAAAATGTACCAAAAACTAGGGTTTTTCGCATTTTTCTCGAAAACGGCTCTAACGATTTTGATTAAACTTTCAAATTACCTTCTCCTAATCAATACCTAACTTTTCTTCTCTATACATATCTCCATGAAAATACGGTGAACGGAGATAATGACCTATGAAGCAAAAATAGGTTTTTTAAGCTTTTTGGCAAAATGACTTCAACGATTATCATCAAACTCTCAGGATATTTTCGAATAGTTAATACCTACATATTGTTCTCAATAAATGTTCCTCTGACAGTCCATTGAGCAGAGATAAAAATCAAAATGTGTCGAAAATAACGTTTTTTCGAACACTTCCGTAAATTCCAGGGTAACTGCTTCACCAGATGTGATAAATCCCAATGGAGTGTCTTTTAGTCACCCATACCAACATTTCGTTCTCCATAATTATTTCTGTATATATATGTTGAACGGAGACATAAGCCAAGTTAACTCAGAAAAGGAGATTTGTCGAATATTAATTTATCGGTATTCCGATTTTCTCAAAAACGGCTCTAACGATTTCGATCAAACTTACGGAGTACTCTCAGCTAACTAGTCCCTACATTTTGTTTTCTATAAATGTTTCTGTAGAAATGCGTTGAACGAAGATATAGCGCCCGCCTGTGTAGCTGGTGTTCTAACTTAAAGGGGTGGCGGAAAGTTGTGTGACAAATAGAAACGTAGTGTGATGCTCTTGTGCAAGAAACCGTTTTTGTTTCAGCGTATATTGTTGACTTCATATATTTTCTTCTTTTTTTAAATAGAAAATACCGTCTACCAGTAAAGCTCGAAAATGAAGGTGATAAGGTTATTCGTTTCGCTGTCAGAAGCCTTGGTTGGGTGGATATTTCTGAGATGGATTTAACCCCGGAAAAGTCGAGCAAAGCCGTGAACAAATGTATAGTGGAACTATCACTTGGAAAGAACGGTTTCATAGACAATGTTGGTCGTTGGGGTGATGTACGTTTTCCCATAATTTTTGGTTGAAACACTTCGCATGGCACCAATAGTTATGAACATGTATGAGTTGGACTATATGAAAACTCAACACCTCCTTTGGTTTGTTATTTTTACAGGGCAAGGATTTATTCATGGATTTAGATGAAGGTGCTCTAAAGCTGGTTGATCCAGAGAATCTCAACGTTCTCAACACTCAGCCTATCCATACAATCAGGGTTTGGGGAGTTGGGCGAGATAATGGAAGGTAATAATTTATTTTTCTACTTACTCGGCCCCTTAGGCTGCTATTGAATAAGAAATCATAATAATTGTTTTTGCTTCGGACATATTGACTAATAAGGAAGGAGGGGAAATAACAGCATGGGAAAACAGCACAAACAAAAATATTGGCAGAGCCACGAGTGAAAATAAATTAATGCCAATCACTACACCCGTTCCATTTATTCAGTTCATTCCAACAAAACGTGCTTGTCTTAGTGGTTATCACTGGATCTTGCACAAGTGCTGCACCAGCTATATCAGTTGCACCTAATAGCCTAATTTGGTGCAAAGATTTCTCCTTTACGTGTCATGGAACATTCAAATAGAGTTAATTTTTCATCGCCTCGAAAAAGTTATTACTTTCCGCTACCCGAAGGGAAGGAAAGTATAGTAATCGGCCCAAAAAAAAAATTTGGGTTTTCTTCAGATCTTTACGTTTCAGACCCTACTGAGTCTAAAAAACCTTATTTCGGCGCGTGGTCTGTGTGTGTGTGTGTGTGTGTGTCTGTAGTTCGATTTGTGGGAGAACGGCTGATCCGATTGAGCTGGTTCTTTTGGTTTATTATTCATTCTGAATAATAACCCTATGTTTTCGGTCACGAAAAATTTTTTACAACCCCCCCTCAAAATTTGATACTTTACGTTTCAAGACATGGAGATTCCAAATTTGCAATGTCCGTCCGCCGTCCCCTCTGGCCCCTCGTCCCCTCCCCCGTCCGTCCGCCGTCCGGGGCTGTTTTGTGCCTTTAACGTGGTCTAAAAATTCGTTCTTTCGCCCAAAAATCCGATTTGGTATCTAGTTGTGCCCGCCATCTCGGCAATCCGATCGGACGAAGCCCGTGGTTGTAATGGGCAAAAACGGTTAAAAATTAACGAAACGCAGTACAACGCGGGAGCTACAAGCGTTTCGTCGTTTGAATTCCTCCGCTCGCCCGCCTCATTAAAAAAAACCAACCGCTCTCGAGGCGAGCGAGTGCGGCCTCCCGCCGCTTCCCTCCCAACGACCGGTCTCTCCCCATTCGCCTTACTCTTCCAATTTCCTGACGTTTTCGTTTTAATACGACTCAATTTTATTAGATTCTTTCCTTTCATTCTCATTATGTTTTTTTCATAGATTTTTGGTTAAATTTTGATATTAGTATTTAGCGTGCATGTTTTCATATTAAAATTCAGTTTTTTCTAGATACTTTCGTGTTTTTTTTGTTTATTTTAATATTACGATTCAGTTCTTTTCGGCCTTTTTTTGGGTTTCATTATGATATTTTTCGATGCTGAATCGAACAGGATGGGTCTCGGAGCATTAATGCTAGGTCAAGCTGATTATCCGAATAATAAACCGTTGTGTAATAATTTGCAGCGTTTTTTTGTTTTGTTCGTTATTTTTTGTAGACACCAAAATAAGGTTATGGACGATTTCGGCCGATGGGAAGGGGGGGGGGGACGAAAACGTACCAAAAACTAGGGTTTTTCGCATTTTTCTCGAAAACAGCTCTAACGATTTTGATTAAACTTTCAAATTATCTTTTACTAATCAATACCTAACTTTTCTTCTCCATACATATCTCCATGAAAATACGGTGAACGGAGATATGGGCCCCTGAAGCAAAAATAGGTTTTTTACGCTTTTTGGCAAAACGCCTCCGGCGATTACCACCAAACTCACAGGATGTTTTTAAATAGTTAATACCTACATATTCTTCTCAATAAATGTTCCTGTGACGGTCCATTGAAAAGAGATAAAAATCAAAATGTGTCAAAAATAACGTTTTTTCTGACATTTCCATAAATTCCAGGGTAACTTCTTCTCCAGATGTGATAAATTCTAATGGACTTTTTTAGTCACCCATACCAACATTTCGTACTCTATAATTATTTCTGTATATATATGTTGAACGGAGATATAAGCCAAGTTAACTCAGAAAAGGAGATTTGTCGAATATTAATTCCTCGGTATTCCAATTTTCTCAAAAACGGCTCTAAAGATTTCAATCAAACTTTCGGAGTACTCTCAGCTAACTTGTCCCTACATTTTGTTCTCAATAAATGTTCCTGTAAAAATGCGTTGAACGAAGATATAGCGCCCACCTATGGTGTTCGAACTTCGAAGGGGTGGCGAAAAGTTGTGCGTTGCTACGCACCAGATATTTTAAACTTTATTTCCTATTGATAAAAGGGTTGATAAGGTTTCACTCACTCCCATTTCTAATGTTTGACCCTGCTGGATTGGGAGGAGGTTGTAGACAGGGGCTGTGACCTCTGGTTTGTGTTCAGCAGCAGGGAAGCTACTGCGGGTCTCTTCAGATAGTGGTGAGCCTGACTCTGTTAGGCCCTTTGAGGTTGAGCAGCCCCATTGGACCTTCTTGCAACCTTGGTGGGGAGGCTTCCATACTTTCTATAAGGTGAAGTATGTTCTCCTGGCACGCATGCTGGAACGAAAAACGGTGAGTGTCATCCCAGGCCACAGGTGATGGGAACAACCTGATAGTAGGGATCACCCCGCCAGTTTCCTACACCCCAGTTGTGGCAGGGGTGAATCTTTAGGGACTAATTGGGGGAGCTAAGGTAGTTAAGCAGATGGGAGCATCGAAGGCGGCATTGTAGAGGCCATATTTGCTCTGGACGAGGAGGTGGATCCAAACTGGGGGTTCACTGCTGTGAGAACGACAGTGTAGTGAACTACAACGATGAGGAGATGGCACAGTGGCTGAAGGAATAATAGCCATTGAAGTGCCTTCTGAAGGCTAAAAGTTGCAGAGGGTAAAGCCTAGCGTTAAGGGAGGGCCCAGAGAATTTAGCGACACAAAATTAATTGTGTCTTTGAAAATGGCTGCCTACAAAATTTTCGCGGGGAATGGTATGTTCTATTTTTGTGAAATGTGAAACAACTAAGTTGATCAAAAACACTTAGAAGATACAAATCATTTACATTCTGAGATTTCATTGATTTAATGTTTTATTGTATTTCATGTTCTTGCTTCCCAACAGGGAGAGGTAATTTTTTTTTCACCCACAAATATTTGAAGTACGGTTCTATTTAGTTTGTAATGCTGTCGCTCGCCTACAGTTCAAATGATAGCTTCCTTAGTTTTTCGATAAGTTCTTAGAGCATATGATTTTACAGTGTCCAATTGTTACAGGGATTTTGCGTACGTTGCAAGAGATAGGAGTACAAGGAAGCATATGTGCCACGTATTTCGCTGTGACATGCCCGCTAGAACAATCGCCAACACTTTACGAGACATCTGCAAGAAAATCATGATTGAGAGAAGCCTTCAACAAAATTTAGCGAAGCCTGTGGAAACAAGTAATTATTAGTTCGGAGTTATTTGATAATATGAATGAAGGCAAGTCCAGCTAACGCCGAAATTCTCATCGAACAAAAAATGAGTTCACCGTAAGAACTGAACCCCAATTACCGTGAACTGATCAAAACTCATTCATTTGACTGATAATATTCCCTTATAGGTCTAATAAATAGAATTCTGAGAAATCGTATATTATCCGTTTTTGCAATAAAACCACCGGGCCTTTACGATTTCTCGCCTTAATTTATGTAGAATCTAATGGGAACAGGTGAGAACCTGGCTATAGATCGTAGAGAAAAAAAGGATGCTCTGTTTTGCTCTCTCTTCTTCATTTAGAATTAGTGTAAAGCCGTTGACTTCCGTCACCTCTGGCACCTTCATCGCAAATTTGCAATATGCTACTGAGAGCTTTTTGCCAACCGCTAAGTGAGCTACCTAACACACCTAGATAGGGTTAGTGAGCCATGGGGGGACTTAAGGCGTAGGTTTAATGTAACATTGGGAAAAACCATGTCTCTGAGCATAACTGTTTTTGGAAGCCTTGCCTGTGGATCTAACTGATCTAACTATGTACTTGAGTGGCAAGTTTCAAAAGGACGGATCAGCTATGACCACGTTTCTTAGCCATCACCTTCTTCGCGAACTCTGCCAAATGGTTAAAGGCTAGCTTTGTAGCAGTCAGTGCCGCTCAGTTTGTTTGCCCTCCCAACAACCGTCGCTCACTGTTGTAGAAACTACAGTGGAGCAGCACGTGATTTCTTGTTTCCTCCGCACTGGAGGCACAAGACGTGCATGATAGAGAGTCTTTCAGAGAGAAGAAGTGGAGCCGCGCATTGAAGTCGCCATGTCCTGTGAGGAACTGGCTCGTCCAGTGGTCTGGCTCAACCCATTTTCAAAAATTTTGCAAAATGGTTATAGGCTTGCTTTGTAGCAGTAAATGCTGCTAAGTTCGTTTGCTCAAAGTCAGAGGGTTGAGCCATGAAGACTAAAGATAACGCATGGAAAATGCTTGAAAGCAATCCAAATGTATACAACAGATGGTAAATACAACAGATGGTAAAAAATACTTTAAAATGATGAATTGAATCTTAAATTGGCGAAACTGAACTGATTCCTCTCATTCAAGACTGTAGTAAATATCGCACCTAAAGAAAAAGTTCTGCCTGTGGTTAAATCACGGCTAAGACCTACTGCCCTGGAGCCTGCCATCATTGTGGTGGCTGGTGTCACATCCATTGACCTGATGGTCATGGAGTGTTGAAGGTTATTCCTGAAAAGTGCCCAGGACATGACCACTAGGGCAAAAAGAAATAATGCACGGTGAGGCTGGTAAACTTCAGGATTTACCTCCACAGAATGGGGAAAAAAGAGGATCGCATCTGCAGGTACTGTGGGTCAGACACTATAGACAGCCCAGAGCACACATTGTTCGCTGTCCTAAGTGGGCAGGTGCCTGCAGGAGGCAATTGAGGAGCTCCTGCCGTCCAAAGTCGTCGGTAGGATGTTAGAAAACGAGTCGAGGTGGGAGGCTGTGGACGGGTTAGTTCGGATGGAGGAGCTGGATGATTAGAGGCATCCGGCTTCCAAAGAAGGGTATGGCACCCTTATAGAGGCCCAGGGAACATCGCTCCTCGCTGAAGAAATGCCACGCAGACAATGCCCGGGTGGGGAAATATCATTGAGTGCTATCTGGTGTTGAAAAGACTCATTTTCAACCAGTTCTATTCGCATATCACTGACAGGCTTCACAACATGCCTGCTTCAGGAATAATATTTGGTTTTACTCATGACTCTGGATTATTTTATCGTACTGTTCCATCCTGTTGTACCAGAGTTTGAGTCAATATTCAAATTGTGTTATTGTATAGTGTCTTTTCTCACTGCTCTACAAGTTAGTTACAGAAGTACAAAGATATAACTGTTATTTTTATTGAAGAAAAAGCACCATTTTCGAGCGCAAATGTCTATGCAAAAATACACAATAGATGCGTCGAGAACTAACAATATTTCAATTTTCATGGGGAGCTGTTGTCGTACCATAGCAATTAAATGACAAAATATCTGGTGCGTTGCACACACAACTTTCCTTAGCTCTACGTCAATTCACTCGTGTAGATGGCTAATTCTATTTAATCAATTCATTTATCACTCAATTCATTTGAACTTGGTCAAGCAACGCTTTACGGCAGCAGGAAGCGGTAGCGCTTACAGTTCCAGATTTCATTGTGCTGCTTGTACTCATTGCAGGACCATTATTGAACAATTGGTACACACAAAAAAATTGGTATTGTAGTCCAATCCAATACCTAAAGGGTGAGCGTTTAAAATCGCTCATGAGATACATGGGGCTCACTCCAGAAATTCCTGAATTTCAACTACTGCCGTTTCGCTTACTACCAGTTCTAACAGTTATTACCCAATAGCTCTGCAAAAGTAATTACTATCCTTCTTCATAAAATTGGTGTTTACAGCCTCATTAATTATCTGTGTACCAATTGTTCAATAATGGTCCTGCAATGAGTACGAGCAGCACAATGAAATCTGGAACTGTAAGCGCTACCGCTTCCTGCTGCCGTAAAGCGTTGCTTGACCAAGTTCAAATGAATTGAGTGATAAATGAATTGATTAAATAGAATTAGCCATCTACACGAGTGAATTGACGTAGAGCTAAGGAAAGTTGTATGTTGCAACGTACCAGATATTTTTTACCTTTCTACAAAAATTCCAGCGGAGTTTATAAGGAAAAAACTGCGTTAAAAACGCTTTTCGTCGAAAATTTTGATAATTTATTGTGCTGCTCTCGTCATTTTCTCACTAATGGGAATTTTATGTTATAATTGCCTTTTTAGGAGCTATCAATATAAAAAATTTAATCAAAGTCGTTAGAGCCGTTTTTGAAAAAAAAATATTTGGTGTTTTGATCACTATGATAACTATAGTTAAATTTCGTTGGATTTTGTTCATACCCTTATTTTGGCGTCCCATGGTAACCTGCGGGCGAGATATGAAGTTTGAGCTGATTTGGTACGGTGGTTTTTCTAAAAATCGTTCACAGACACACATACACACACACAGACTCACAGACCATTTTCCCAAATAGTGTTTTTCGGACTCAGGAGGATCTGAAACGTAAAGATCTGAAGAAAACTCAAAATTTTTTTTTCAGCCGATTACATAACTTTCCTTTCTACTTTGTAGAGCCAAGGAAAGTAAAAAAGCATGACACCAGCTGAAACTTCTAATAAAGACTGGGCTTGCCTTTCTAATAATTTCTACTACGACCGTTGTTTACATTACTGTGTTTCTCAACTGATAATCTTTCCTTCAGATGTGCTGAGTAGTAGATCAGGCTTGGTGGTACGACCAACAAATCTACCAACTGAACAAAGAAAATTTCATCGCAGCGCAGGAGCTCTTCTAGGTAAGACATGCTAGTCATTCTACCACTATGACTAAGAAGGCAATGACCATTGTCTCATCGTCCGTTGAATTGAACCTAGTGGTGTGTCACGAACCTTTTACTAACGAAATTCAAGTTTAATCAGTCTACACTGCAACAATGATAGGAGTTGAACAATGGGATGAGGAGAAACCAAGAACTACTTTGAGCCCCCAAGCATCGGCATTCAAAAGTGTTGCAGGATTCAAGCGGGCTTAGAAATAAGTGTGCACAAGATTCTTTCTTGGCTCTTCTACACTATGTGAGTGGAATATCAGCTTCGCGCTTGTGTTCATTACTGCAGCGACTAGTGATAATCACTTATTGTGTTCTTCAGATCCCTCCTCGCCGTCTGAAATAGTTTGAGTGTCACAGTGATTGTTGGTCTTGAAATAAAGTATCGAGAGCTAATCCCCAAAAAGTCTGACGTTATTTTCTATATTTGGTCAAAAGAGAACGCCACGGATGAGACCTCTCAGTTTTTCCCGACTCCAATGACTGATGTGAATCAGTGATTCTCTAAGTCAGGCTGCAATAACAACTTTGGTGTTTTTGATAATCATAATGTTATTTGTGTATAGATCAGTTTGATAACTTCATCATCCTTTAGCTTTATCAATGACATTATTTTGATTAGTGAGCCAGCCTAGTTTTATGTAATTCAGAAGAACTCTAGATATTTCATCATTGTTCATGGCGTTCCTAATTCGTTCTAGCATTCATAAATGACCGGGTAGGTCGGTAGCAATTAAATTGATTTGATTGTTGGCTGCATCATCAATTGTGGTTTCAGTTTTAGTACTAGAGCTCTTCACCTAGCAAGAACATATTTTGAAGTCGAGGAGGAACATCTCCTAGTAATTTGTTGATGGGGTAATGCGAGTTGAACGATCAATTTATTCAGTAATTCTTTCACAATAAATGTACTGCCTAAACCTAGCAAATGCAAACGCTAGCAGTAGTTCTTTTTCAATCTGCACGTAGCGCGTCATTTAACAATTTTGAATTGTAGACAATGGGATTATAGTGTTGAAGGGTGTTGTAACAGCAGATTGCGAATTACTGATGTGTTACAAGGGGTTTGAAAATGATTGAAGAGCTGCTGACTACAGCGATCGCAATACAAATTCGTCGGAATGTGAATCTTTGTCCTTGACTACTAGACTACGATCACTGGAGGTGCCTACAGTAGGATTCAGGCGGTACGGATGTGTAGTTTGCTTTTTTACATCAAAGTGAGATACAGCGGGTGGTGATGTTATGCGGGATTTGAGTGCACAAGGAATCAATCCTGGCTTATAGTGAAATACCTGGACTCAAAGATGTGTAACCTCCTCCAGTGAAAATAGAGTCCCACTTCGCGGTGTACAATCCTGGCTTTCAGATTCAACCTAGACATTAAGGATCGTTTCCAACGACGCCCTTTGTCCTTTCTTAGACCCACTTTGCAGTGCTGCTCTCTATCCATATCGCAAACCCAGGCGACAAGACAGTTATTAACTTGAATACTGCATCATGATGCTTGAGTTTGAGGGGACACCTGCAACGCATCATTCATCGACTCAAACGTTTTACCAGAAAAAGTATCCACAATATTACGTGTCTGGCCTCGTGTACCTCAATAGCCAGCCATACACGAGCAGATATCTGCGACAGATATCGCGTTTTTAAACGATATCTGTGGGAAAGATCTGTGCATTAGTGGGCGTTAAAAAATGACGAAAGATGTGAAAATCGACCAGAGATATCTGCGAGAGTTCAAATCTGGCAGATGGTAGTCGGGCGTCCCCCTTAACCTGCAGACTTCTCGGAAGCGATGTCTGGTTCAAAGAACTGTTCGATTGGATCGGGCAGTCACTTAACGTTAAGATGTTCTGTTGTCCACGAGTGTTTCCCCCTGTTTTCACATAAGTAATTCAAAACTCGTAACTGCAAACATTCGTAGGAAACTACAATTTTCGTAACTACAAAAAACGATCTCCCCACAACCTAATAAATTCGTAAATACATTATTACTTGTGGCACCTACCCCCAGTGGCATACTTACCCAGAATTGGGTATTTTGAACACAGGGGGGGGGGAGTTTTCAAATTTATTTGTAGTTTTTTATTTACAAAAAACCAAATGAATTGAATTACGGGAGCCGGGCAGATGAGCTAGCAAAATGTTTACAATCCCGCGGGTTGTTCTCCCTAAGGTGCGTCAACAACTTCATGTGGCCGAACTTTCTCCTTTCCGAAACCCATGACTTCTCCCAAACTTGTCTTTTTTTTGGCTTAGCCGTTTTATGGGCAATAAAAAAAATACTCGCCGCAAAAGCCGCTAATTTACGCGTTTTTTTTACTACGAACAGTCACTAACCCCATGGCATCAACTTACGGAATGTGTGACCGATCTGGAAAATATTTCGGATTCGACCGATAACTCGAGTCTGCCAGACGAACGTCGGTGACAGACCTGAATCTGTCAGATTTCATCCCTCAAACGAACAGATGACATCGGGCACTGGTCAGGTGACAGATCTCGGGCATGAAAGATCGGCCGATAAGTTTTTCGTGTTAAGGGGCAGCGACCGATCTCATCGGTCACTCCAGATCGTTAGCGATATCTGTCAGATGAGATCGGGCGACCAAATCTGCCGCAGATATCTGCTCGTGTATGGCTGGCTATTGGGGTAGATACCTGCACACACATAGGCACACGGACCACTTTTGGTTGAAAGAAATTCGTATTTCAGCCAATTAAGTTACTTAGGTAAACAGGAACACGTTGGATGAAACACTATGTTGCAGAAAAAATGAAAAAACGTCGCAACTGTAACATGTTATGCTTTTTACATGTTTTTGGCATAGATGTGATTCTCATTGGATTACTTCCATATTCTGTACATCTGACGATAAATTAGTACTCACATTTTTTCTCATATCTTTTTGTAGCTCAGTCATTCCCCACACCGATGGAGGAGCCTAAGAAAATACTACAAGCTGAGTATCTTGGAAACATCGAAGTTTCAAAACCCAGCGGAATTGATGTGTTGAATGATGCCATTCATCAACTAATGAACTCAGTCCCAAGAACTGAGTGGCAATCAGTATCTGTATCTGTAGCTCCGAGTATGATTTCAATAAGTCCCGTGAAGAACGAAGTAAGAAATGCTCGTGTGTATACAGTATTATTTCCCTCTCGGTAGGAAATACTAAGCAGAAAGCTATAAAATTACTACAAAGCGTGGCTACTACTTTTACTAATTTGGTATATAATTGTTAAGTTCAAATCAAGTTGTTTAAATTTCTTCGTTTTTGGCGATATTGAACAAAGTTCTATATGAATGCTGACAAGTCAAGTACCTCTCAGCTTAAGTCACCCTCTCCTCACCGCTACACATCTGAAGAGTTGGAAAACGTGCCCATAACTCTGTAATACCTATTTCAGCGCTACCAAATGGAAAATTAGTGTGGATTGTTGTGAAATTCAAAAAGGAAGTGGAGAAATTAAAAGAGAAGAGGAAAGTCAGGTTTTAAATTGGGCGGAAATTGTTAAGTATTTGAGCAAACAGTATGCAGTTTCAGGTGTGGCTCATCTAACAACTTTTCTCAGCCTCAGTTGAGCCAATTCTATTGTTCTGCTAAGTAGTTTACTCAATTTTTCATTCAGCGTCATAACAACGCACAATTTTTGTGCTCATTGACAAAGTCACGGGCAGTATTGCAGTTAATTCAGTGCTGAAAACAATTCTGGGAGAGAAATTAGTTGGCTTAACGCACTATTCTATCAACACCCCATCCCCCGAATCATTCTTATCTCACACTTTTTCTTTTACAAAGTTCTGACCTACAGTCCAGGATTATGGGGAAATTGAAGCAAAAATAGTGAAGAAAGCAACGGTTCTGAGTATTCTAGAACTCAAAGTATAGTTATATAACATTATATAGTATGTATTTATATATACGAATAAGTGAGGCATAATAAAGGCGTGAAAAAAATATTCAGAATAAAAAATAAAAATGAATACGATACCAAAATAAAAACATCTCAAAGCTGACAGAAACCCGTTAGACACAGTAAACAGCAACACATGTGGTTTAGCCCTTAACAAAAGGTTTCAATAAAATGAGTCTTCACTTACAATGATAAGGGCCCTCCAAGGCGCTCAAAAAAAAAGTGTAACCTAGAATTTTATCGTGTGATGAAATGAAAAGTAAAATAACTCATCCTCCAATGAATCAGTAAAAAGCTATGGTTGATGCGATGGGCGAAATTAAAGGAAACGGAAAGACTGAAGAGTGACTCACAGATTGGTCAATAATGAGCCATACTTTTCCTTCTTTTGTGTTTTCCCACATTTTCTAAGAGTAGGGCACTTGAGACGTGTCACAAAACAAACTCGCCAAATGTTGTATGTTTGAATTAAATTGTCCATCCGTGCGCATAATCTAACGTTATAGTGACGACAGAATTGAAATTCCTTGGCATACCTACAGTCCAATTTATCACTAAAAAATACGACTTTTTATCAGCGGCGTAACAATTAAATTATCTGTGATGTACTAAGTACATAGATGTTCTGATTGTTAATATCAAAATATTTTGTTTGTTTGATCACTTTTGTTATTTACCAGTTAATTAATTTGCTTCGATTCAGGAGGGGAATAACCCTGTTATTGAGTGCAGAGTGAGGTACTTATCGTTCCTTGGAATTGGCCAGAATGTTAAGCAGTGTGCATTCATCATGCATACTGCTCAAGATTTATTTATTGCTCACGTACTACACTGTGAGCCATCTTCTGGAGCTTTATGCAAAACCATCGAAGCTGCTTGCAAGGTTAGTTTATCACTTATTGTACTTACATTAATTAATTATGAACAAACCATTCATGCGACTGGAATAGAAAAAAAATGTGTGACGAGAATAGAAAACAGCAATTAGAATCATGAGTTGGCAGTGGTCACATAAAAGAGAAAAGTTCCTTGGGTATCAATAGCAAGGTATTTACTATGAGCCCTCATTATGACATTGTGAGCCAATAATGAACATTAAAGCCATCGAAAGGGTTAAGTGTACTATTTACACTTTAATTACATTTATGACGATACTATTTCTTTTCAAGTGATTGTTTATACTTAGCTTCCAGCTAACGATTGTTTTTTAATTTCCAACTACCCAACATTATTAATCACCACTTTCATGGGCATGGGCCAGCGCTAAGAAGTCTTCTATTTTAAATAGAGCAGAGTCAGTTGCCATGGATCTCACAAACCATTGCCAGTAGAACCGACGAACCACCAGGAAATTAAAAAATTCTGTTCACCTGCGATACCCTTCCCCTCCAGCTAAAGATACTAATTTGAACTTTTCTCACTAGACCCATGTGTGGTACAGTGTCGAAATACGGCAAGCGATTCCCAAATCAGGTGAAATCCCATTGCACACGGGAGCCCCCTGGTATGTTAAGAACTCCGCTCTGCAATAACGCTCTGAACATCTCTTTAGCACACGCAGTATCAACCACCATACAAACAGCTTGGGCAGGTACGTAATGGAAACCTGTAGACCTTCATGTGACTGCAGGCGAGTAAAACGCAGATCCCGATCCAATCTACATACTTCTTAGCACTACTCCCTACCAGAACCTGCACCCATGGGCGCTACATATTCCTTCTCCAAGTGATAACTTTCCCTCTTCTCTCCCTTCATGCGTGTCACTGTGTCTCTCACCCACCTACGGCAATAATAAATAATGGTGTACAATGGCTCGTAATAAGCCATCATTGGGTGGTTTAGTTACCTCGTGGGCCATGCAAATTTGTATACGTGAAAAGTGAGACACTCGAAATAAAGTTTATTTATAACAAAAACTATAATTCTGCTGGTGATAGAATTGAATGTTCACGCTTTTCGTGTTTTTTTTTTTTGGTGTTAGCTGCGCTACCAAAAATGCTTAGATGCTCACCCTCAAAGTTTGTTAACCAATGAAAGCCAATCTCTGAACAAGGGCATTAGTGCAACTCTCAAGTTCTTCATGGGCTCAATCACTGGAAGAGGAGGAAAGAAATCCTGAGATACGCATCAGTCTCTACAGGTAAAATCCAGTTTTAGGAATATTGACTTTCTAGGAAATTTGACCTTGAAGAACCAGCTTCAATCATGATACCTTCATTAATTGATGAACCTTTGAACATTTACGTTATTTGATATCTACTTTTTTGTTAAATTTTAATTTCAAACAGTTCACCTACTCATTACGACACTAGAGATCTTTCGGACAACATTAACTTTGGCAATAATTGCTTTCGTGTACACCAACACATTCCATGATGTGGTTTCTAAAGAATGAACAATACTCGCATGTATGGTACAGAGTTTTGATTGAGCAATGGTAGAGCATTCTAGCAGGAAACATGTTCTTACAATTGATTTAACAGTACTTACACGCTCAACACTTGTGAAATGGGAGAATTTAGGTAAATAAGATGGGGATGAACTTGGGATGGAGAGAATAAAATAATTCCCCTCCCAACAGGCAAGTGTAATAAGGGGCGCACGACGAAGTCAACTATGGATGGATGATCTACTGAGGGAAAATAAATAATGGGAATTCATTAATCGAAAGTGAGGACTCTTCTGGAGATTGTGCTGGAGTTATTAAATGAGTACCTGTACTTTCGTTAGAATGACAGTGATTCGATCCAGAAATTTGTAGATTGATAATGAGAACTCGATGTGTCAAAAAGTCGAGTCAGAGGAGTGAACAGGGTTATCTGTTTGTTGACCTCACAAACTCAATAACTTGCCTGACCATATTAGAATTCAACGAAAATCCTGCAGAGTTTTTCAGGCTCATCATAATGCAGACAATGACTGATTTTCAGTGTTGCGAAGTATAACAAGAGCTACAGAGTAGCAGTGTGCTAAGCTATGAATAAATTGGAACAATATTATAACGTGTCACATCAGGCGGTGAAAGCGTGCAGGACCCATAACCCAGGGGTCCATGGATCGAAACCGTGCTTTGCTACCACTTGTGTTACGCTTTGTTTAGACTTTAGTGGAAGAAAAATAAAAACCTGAGGCTTGGCAATATTGTGATATAATAAAAGTAAAAATAAATGAAATAATAAAAATAATGATTGACGGGATGGGCTCACGGAAGGTAGAGGAAAAGGGATGACAAGTGACTCACCTGGCTGGTTCGATCATTCAGACACAACTCTGTGGGTGAGATAAAGCGACGAACGGCCCAGCGTTTTCCCGCGCTTCTTCAAATTAGGGCTCATGTGACGCGCGAAAATCATGCTTCCATGTGGTATAATGTCAAGCCGCATTCCTTGTACTCATGCTCAAATATCAACGCTATTCAATTGACCACATTTTGGAAAAGTAAACTGGCTGGTTTCATATGTTAATGGTCTGTAAAAATGTGCAGATCACAATTGCAACTTGTACAGCTTTTCTTGGCTCTACAAAGTAGAAATTGACCGAAGCGACTTGTTTTTAGATTTCTTAAAAACTGTATCGATAATGTTGTACGTGAATGAAAGGCAATCACACACTCTCTTCCCATGTTTGCTAACGATCTCAGCTCTCCCAAATCAGTTGCGTTGTACATTATCGTCAAACACCTTCTACCTCTGACTTTATTTATGACCAAAGGGTTCTGGCATGGCAGAACATTGTGCGATCTGTCAAAAGTACGGTTATCACCTCTGCCAATTTTCTCAAAAATCATTAGAATCTTAGAAAATCTCGGGTAGGAGCAATCTCAGAAATTCTGGAATTCAAAACACCGCCATTTCTCATACAAGGATTTTTCAATAATTTTTACCAGATAATTCCAAAACATTAAACACCTTTCTTTTCAGACCAGTCAAGTTGGCAGCCCGATGAGTTTGCTCAATAATGGTCACAGCCTAAGTAGGAGCAACTCAATAAATTTCGACACTTTCGGCGCTACCATGTGAAACATGAAGTTATGTTTTACCAAGTTCTGATGAACTGAATGAAAAATTGATTGGATTGCTGGGTGAAGCCATGGAAATCGAATGTGACTAGGGCTGAGGAAGGTTGGGTGGTGCTCCATACCAAATGTGTTCGTATGAATACATTAAATGGAAGAAATAATTCTTTTTATTTTATTAAGTGGGAAGACAAAAACAATTTACTAGTAGGTATTGATTAGTGTACGATCGAAGTGCTAATAACACACACTTTGACCCGTACCTACGTCATCAACTATGGTCACTATAATGTACTCGTTCATCCATCGGCAATTTAATACCTGATTGCTAATGAAACTACAATTTTTTTTAGGATCTTCATGTTCCTGTAGAGAGGGAAATTATTAAGCATCGCCACATGAAGAGCCCACTAGCTACATCTACCAGCCTTCATTCCCTCCTCTCGCCTAATCTGTTGTATCAGCTACACCAATGGGATTTGTGAGATGCCCTTGCCGGCTGTCAAAATTGAAGAAATAGAATGAGCAGCCTTAAGTGTGGTTTGCACAACTTGATAATAAACAATTTATTTGAGACGAAAATATTGTTCATATTTTAATTGAGTTTAACGTCGTTGGCATCAATCCCACACTACTTCGTCGCTATTAGCCAAAAAATATTCCTGAGTAATCGTATTGTACATTTTTTGAAATCTATTCACACAAGCGTTCCTCACCCATTAGAAGTATTTGTAGAACGAAAAAACGCTGAGATCTTAAAACTAGTTTGCTGAACACAGAGAGGGTCCACCACCCTCCAGAATGTGGGATTCTCGCTGAAACAATGGCAGTCCACACTCATTAAACTGAGAGATATTAAAAGCGCAATGTAATCAATGGAAATGCTTTGTAACACTCAACATTCCTACACAAATATGTTGGTATTTTCTAAAGTGCTGGGTCTGATTAAAGAAAAGCGACTTCCCCGGTTTAATGCCAAGCAATGAAGCCTTTATGAATGTATATGAGTGAACTTGACAACTTAAAATGACCTTTTTTTTAAACAAAAATTAAGAGGAAGATAACCGTCTTTCTTATTTAGTGCGTGTATGTAACACAGCTAATTACTTCACAAACAACGGTGTCTATTGAAAGTTTGATGTTTTGTTTAGCGCAATGTAGTGTCATCTATCGTTGCACAGTTTATGGAGTTAAACAATTTGGGGATAGTAGCTCTCTTCGTTTCTTTAGTACATTCCTTGCCAGTATTTTATACTGAACTAAAAAGGATTAGGAGAACTCCAATGTTAAAGCCATCAAGCTGGAAGGCTTTATTGTCATTTGTCTGCAATACGGATGATTTTCCGACGCATATAATAGGGGATATTTACAAGTGTGTATACATTTTGGCATCCATTAGCTCTGCTGTTAATTGTTTTTGGCATGAACACATTTCTTTTTCATTTGAAACGATTCGTTACTACGCAATTTACAATACTACTGAAGTTTAATATAATAAATGTTCAGCTTGTCTGTAAAATTTTAAGTGTTGTATGCTCGCGAAATAGACACTATTTTTTATAAAAAATCTTTTTCGTCGTCCCTATCACATAAAATAATTTTGATGACAAATTGAGTCTGCGCGAATGTGAACCTAGTTCATAAATAAAAATAGCTTATAATTATTGCATCGCAACCGTGAACGGGTTGGGCAGAGGAGCCCATCCATTCTGGAACTCTTGTAGCATAAACACTCAACCCAAAAGAGTTCTGTCGCAAAATGTTCGATATGTTCTTTAGATACTTTGTCATTCACCTGGTGGTGCTTTCCTTGGCTCCAAGTTAAAAGGATTGTTATGTAATCGACTGAAAAAAAAAGAAAAAAGTGAGTTCTCTTCAGATCTTTATGTTTCAGACCCTACTGTGCCTGATAAATTCTTCTGGGGAAAATGGTTTGTGTGTGTGTACATACATGTGTCTGTGAGCGTGATTGAGAGAAAACAGCTGAACCAAATCAGCTCAAACACGACATCGAGCCTGCAGGTCACGACGAGACTCCAAAATAATGGTAAGAGCAAAGTCCACGCAAAATTAACTATAATTATCACACTATCAAAACACCCGTTATTTTCTTTCTCAAAAACGGCTCTAATGATTTTGATTGGACACCACTCAATAAGGTTTATTTGCGCCAAGGTGTGGTGTTCAGAACTCAAACAACCATTTACTCTGGACAAACTCTTTTATTTTATAAAATTCTTCAACACTTTTTCGGTGGATTGACAATGAAAAACTTAAGTTAGGCAAAAATGAAATGATGCAATTTCTCCTGACCAGAAAGAATAAAGGGCGAATTTCTTAAATTAGGCAATGTCTTAAGGGTAATCCTAATAACAGCGAAATTAAAGGGGGAACAACGAGAAAAGAAAAACAGGTGAATTAATTTATCAGACCATTTGAGACGGGTAAGGGGAACCTGCAGCGACGCTTGACAGTCTAGTAGAGGGTGAGGATGAAGACGAGGAGGCTGAAAGAGCTCCACAGACTGGTCAAATGGCAGTAGATATATGTCGGCGAGATGAAGGGGTTCGTGCTGCATGCGTACCCAGCAGAAACTGAAAATAATGGGTAGAGCTGGTTAGGCGTACAGCATCGTTTTATTTTCTCGCAGGAACGGAAGTATAGTTTCATGGCAATACTTACAGAGGTCTCGGTCTGTGAATTAGTAATTGGCGAAGAAAATCAGGAAGCGGCAGTCACGAGGCGAGATGGCACGGAACAATTTCCGACGACGAACAAAAAACAAGGTGACGGTGCTTTGAACGAGAAGTGAGGCGATACTGAAGCGGCGGCCGGCAAGTCTTGAGACAGCAAACAGGGAGAGGGATCGTACAGTTGTTGATATTGCGAGGACAGAGGTGAAGAAGTGATTTCAAAACAATAAGGGACTGTTCCGATCTTCCGTCGCGACATCAACACAAAAGATGTAAACAAATTCAAAGTATCAAACTCCTGCAGCATCGACATTCCGCCCACCAAAATTTGGAGTTTACATTTTAAGTTATTCGAAAGCTGGAGATGATAGAGGCAAGAGTGGCACAACATCGACAACTGGGCGCTTAAAGATTGAGGATCCCTTTTTGACCAAAATGACACGATTGATTCCATCTTTCCCAGGATGAACAGCAGCGATCCATCCCAATGGCCAAGACATCACTGGGGCATTGCAATCCTTGATGAGGAGAAGAGTGCCAACTTGAAGTGAAGGTGATGACGAAGTCCACTTGATTCGTTTCTGGAGAGTGGTCAGGTATTCGAGGTTCCATCTCTTCCAGAACTCTTGGGACATTCTCTTGACGAGTTGCCATCTGCTAAGGCAGTTCTCTCTCATGTCTAAGAGTGATGGCTCCGGGTAAGCTAGAAGCGGGCCACCCACCAAGAAACGTCCCAGCGATAGGAAGTCAGATTCCTCTGGATCAGTTGATAGGGGACACAATGGTCTCCAGTTTAAGACAGCTTCAAACCTGGAAAATAAGGTGGCAAATTCTTTCTAAGATAGAGGAGTCTCTCCCAGAGTGGTTGTATCAAACATTTGACTGACTTCACTCCTGATTCCCAAAGCCCTCCAAAATGTGGTGCATGAGGAGGATTGAAGCTCCATTTGACGCCTTTGGGAGTGCAGTATTGATTCAGTTGGTCTTTAGTTAGAAATTCAAAGTATCAAACTCCTGGAGCATTGACATTGACTACACTATAAAATTTTCATTTTTGGAAAAATTAGGAGAGCAGTACAATAAATTTTCGATGAAAATCGATTATAGCGTAGTTTTTTAACGCGTTTGAAAACGCTCATTGTGTAGGTATTTGATAAGATATATAGGAGTCACTTCCGGAATTTCAACGACTACAATTTCTAAACGTTTTTACTCGATAATTCGGGAAAAATGATTATTACACTTTTAAAAAAATTGGGTTTACGCACTGAGCACCACTTGCTCAATAATGATTGGGCTAAGAGTACGAGAAGTACAATAATTTCAGAAACTGTAAGCGCTACTGCTTTCAGATAAACTAAGTGATAAATAAATTGAGTTACACAACGAATGAACATAAGTGAATTGACGTACAGCTAAGGAAAGTTGTGTGCACAAGATATTTAAGGCATCAGCTGCTTGTTTCAACAATATTAGGCGAGGGGTCTCTTAAATATCTCCAGATCCACACAAATACAGTGGTCTCTTTTCCCATTTCAACACTACACCAGCAGTATGTCTCACGCAATGAATTTTTTTTACTCAGCTCATGCAGAGAATGTGATTCCACAATGATCATAAATTGGCTGTTTGGCTTTTGGGTCGTTTAAAAATCGAAAAAAACTAGGCGTCATCAAGTTGAAGCGCTGAAGGAACCACAGTAGCCCTCAGTCAGACGCCGTAGTATAGGCAAGTTGTCGTGGGCCAAACCTTGACAAATAGTTCTGCACAAAACAGCTAAAATAGGATATTTGGTCTGCTTATTAACAGCGATCGCTCCATTACAAGAGGCAAAATATGTTAGGTTATAATAGTGATTGTCCTGAGCAATTTAAAATGAATTACTGGAGTAGTCTCTAACAACCGAGAAGATGAACTTTAAACCTGCGAGAAAAAGACGAGAGCAGCTCAATAAATTATTTAAATGTTCGACAAAACTCCTTACAAATCCAGCTCAATTGACCGAAAGATTCCTCCTGAAGTCGAGGAAGCATCCTGCAATACTCAAGTTGTTAAAAAATATCAAATAATTAGGAGTAACTCACGAAATCACACAATGCACGCTGTTATCGTCTCCCCGGCTAACTTGCTTCGATCCTTCTCTTTGTCATTCCGTACTACACACGAGGCTTTCCGCAAAAATAAATCTGGGCGCTTAGCAGCACAAACCTTTCCACCACCGTCATATCTTCGTTCAACCCGTGTCCACATAAACATTTATGAGGAATAATATGTAAGTACTAGTTAGCTGAGAGTACCACGTAAGTTTGATCAAAATTGGTGAAGCCGTTTTTGAGAAAATTGGAAAAACGAAAAATTAATGTTCGACAAAACCTCGTTTTCCGAGCTGTCGCGGCTGTTCAACATTTATCTGTGAAGGACTGACTAGTGGAAGATCTACTACGACTTTGATGCAAATCATTAAAGCCGTTTTTGCAAAAAGTGAGTTATCATGGCTTATATATCCGTTCGAAAGATAGATACAGAAATAATTGCGGAGAAAAAAATGTGGGTGTGGGTTGCCACAGTTACGTAGTCACTCGGAAAATGACAAAAATGTTCAGATGAACATTATCTTCGACACATTTTCATTTTTATCTTCGTTCAATGGACTGTTCGAGGAACATTTATCGAGAACAATATAAAGGCGTTTACTAAAGAAATTGGGTTATATCCGCCAGTAGGCAAATTACTAAAGTTAACGTACCTGTTAGGTGAGTCCGTCTCCTCTGGCTTGTGAGTTACTGTGGGCAAGCGCTTTCGATGTAAAGACATCATCGTCTGGCCGTTAAGTCAGTACTGGAGTCAGTCAAACAGTCGTAACGTAAAAACAGCCATACAAATCAGGACCAAACACAACAACAATAATTTAATTTTGACAAAAGCAGACAAAGGAAACGTCATTGTTATATTAGATAAACAGAACTACATAAACAAAACGACTGACTTCATCAACCAAACACAATGCACAAAACTGAAAAAAGACCCTACGGATTCGTATCAAACACAAATACGTAATGCACTTAGAAACCATACTAACATACCAAAAGAACAACATTATAAATACATAAACATGAACCCAAAACCACCACTACTCAAAGGACAACCAAAAATTCACAAAAAGGATACACCCATCAGACCAGTCATAAACTTCACATCTGCACCAGCATATAAACTCTCAAAATATTTGACAACAATGCTAAAAAGTACCATTACATTACCAAACAGATATACGATACGCAACACAGAAGAACTCACCACTAGATTATAAGACATAACTATAACTCCAAACACTAGATTGGTATCATTTGATATAAAAAACTTATATCCCTCCATACCAATAAAAGAAACCATTGACATACTACAAACCAAACTAAGACAAATAGACACGACAACCACTAAAAACGTTACCAACCTCACCAAATTGACACTCGGATAAAATTACTTTCAATTTAACAATAGCATATACAAGCCAAAAGATGGATTAGGTATGGGAAACCCTACCTCGTCCATATTAACTGAAATATTTCTACAACATTACGGAGAAACTCACATCCAGACCTTAATGACAAAACACGATATCAAACATTACGCCAGATATGTAGATGATATCATCTGCATATTAGGCCGTGATAACACTGACGAAATATTAAAGGACTTCAACAATATCCACCATAACATCCAATATGACATGGACAAAGAACAAAATAAAACTCTCAATTACTTGGACCTAAAAATCACACGATTGGACAACGAACTACAATACGACATTTTTAGAAAACCTACCGCTACCGACACGACCATACACTATACTTCAAACCACCCAGAACAACATAAACTAAGTGCATTCAGACACATGATACGGAGACTAACAACGATCCCACTATCCGAACAAAATTACAAAAAAGAACTTGATATTATAAATACTATCGCAGAAAATAACGGTTACTCTAAAAAAACAATAAACAAATTACTAAGACAATATGACTCCTAAACAAACGACTCAAAAACAGAAAATACACAGACTTTAACAAGACGCTGCACATTCACGTACACAGGACCACAAATATACGGAATAACTAATATCCTCCGAAAGGAAGGTATACAAATTGCATTACGTACGGACAACACACTTAGAACCAAACTAACTGCAAAGACTGAAAATACAGACCCACTCGACCAAAGTGGGGTGTATAAAATAACTTGTACTTGTAAAAACGCATACATAGGACAGACAGGACGAAAAATACGGACCAGATACTCAGAACACATTAAATCTCTTAGTAGGAACAAAGACGATTCAAACTTTGCCAACCACCTCAAAACAACTGGACATGAACCTACCAAAATACAGGACTGTACCACATTACCACACAAACAATACAAAGGACGAAAACTGAACATATTAGAAAACATGGAAATTTATAAACAAAAAAACTTCAATGGACAGATCATAAATGAACAAATCAACACAAAATGCGACACCATATTCACACCACTCAAAACACTACACAAACGAAAACAACCAACTGACGGATTTACAGACCACCCTACACAAAAAAGACGTAAATTCCACAATTGACAGATCATTCAAGACGTTCCATTCACCTTTAGGGGTTTCCCCCTGAGCTACATGACCTCCTCTCCCCGCCCCTTCCCCGACGCTCCATCACCCCTTTCACCTTTCTCTTTGTATATAAAGACCACGACCAACTGACTGACTCCAGTACTGACTTAACGGCCAGACGATGATGTCTTTACATCGAAAGCGCTTGCCCACAGTAACTCACAAGCCAGAGGAGACGGACTCACCTAACAGGTACGTTAACTTTAGGCGTTTACTATTTTAACAAATTCTGTGAGTTTGGTGAAAATCGTTAAATTCGTTTTGCCAAAGAGCGTCAAAAATCTGTTTTTCTTTTTTGGCCTATATCTCCATTCGCCGTATTTTATGAATGGATGATGAACGTTTTGTATTAACTAGTAGAAGATAATTTGAACATTTAATCAATATTGCTAAAGCTGTTTTCGAGAAAAATGCGAATAACCCTATTTTTTGGTACACTTTCGCCCCTCGCCCCCTTTTCCAATCGACCGAAATAGCCCATGACGTTGTTTTCGCGTCTACAAAAATATCTGGTGCGTAGCAACACACAACTTTCCGCCACCCCTTTAAGTTCGAACACCACCTACATAGGCGGGCGCTATATCTTCGTTCAAAGCATTTTCACAGGAACATTTATGGAGAACAAAATGTAGGGACTAGTTAGTTGAGAGTGCTCCGTAAGTTTGATCGAAATCGTTTGCTGCCGTTTCTGAGAAAATTGGAATTCCGAGGAATTAATATTCGACAAATCTCCTTTTCTGAGTTAACTTGGCTTATATCTCCGTTCAACATATATATACAGAAATAGTTATAGAGAACGAAATGTTGGTATGGGTGACTAAAAGACACTCCATTAGGATTTATCACACCTGGTGAGAAAGTTACCCTGGAATTTACGGAAATGTTACAAAAAACGTTATTTTTGACACATTTTGATTTTTATCTATGTTCAATGGACCGTCACAGGAACATTTATTGAAAAGAATATGTAGGTATCAACTATTTGAAAACATCCTATGAGTTTGGTGAAAATCGCTGAAGCCGTTTTGCCAAAAAGCGTAAAAAACCTATTTTTGCTTCATGGGGCCATATCTCCGTTCACCGTATTTTCATGGAGATATGTATGGAGAAGGAAAGTTAGGTATTGATTAGGAGAAGATAATTTGAAAGTTTGATCAAAATCGTTAGAGCCGTTTTCGAGAAAAATGCGAAAACCCCTAGTTTAAGTACATTTTCGTCCCCCCCCCTTCCCACCGGTCGAAATCGTCCATAACCTTATTTTGGTGTCTACAAAAAATAACGAACAAAATAAAAAAGAACCAACTCAATCGGATCAGCCGTTCTCCCGCAAATCGAACTACAGACACACACACACACAGACCACGCGCCGAAATTAGGTTTTTTAGACTCAGTAGGGTCTGAAACGTAAAGATCTGAAGAAAACCCAAATTTTTTTTTTGGGCCGATTACTATACTTTCCTTCCCTTCGGGTAGCGGAAAGTAAAATGACGAACAAAACGAAAAAAGCTCAATTGGTCCAGCCGTTCTCCCGCAAATCTTACTACAGATACGCACACGGACCGCGTGCCGAAATTAGGTGTTTTAGATTCAGTAGGCTTCACAACGCAAAGCTCTGAAGAAAATCCAACTTACTTTGACACGATTACTGGGTCGCTGAAAATTATAACGCAACGGTTTATTATTCTCTTGCACGGTATATCAACCATCGGGAAAACGGCAACTCGCATGCAACAAAAAGATTTGTATAGAATTCCTGAGACTATGGAGAAAAACGTAGTTTTTACTTTCCGCTACCCGAAGGGAAGGAAAGAATCGTGTAAAAAAAAAGAAAAAAAAAAGGTAGGTAGGTTTTTTACGCTTTTCGTCAAAACGACTTCAACGATTATCACCAAACTTCCAAGATGTATTCGAATTGTCAATACCTACATATTGTTCTCAATAAATGTTCCTCTGAACAGAGATAAAAATAAAAATCTGTCGAAAATAACGTTTTTTCCGAACATTAACGTAAATTCCAGGGGTTCTTCACCAGATGTGATAAATCCTAATGGAGTTTCTTTTAGTCACCCATACCAACATTTCGTACTCCATAATTATTTCTGTATATATATGTTGAACGGAGATATAAGCCAAGTTAACTCAGAAAAGGAGATTTGTCGAATATTAATTTATCGGTATTCCAATTTTCTCAAAAACGGCTCTAACGATTTCGATCAAACTTACGAAGTACTCTCAGCTAACTAGTCCCTACATTTTGTTCTCGATAAATGTTTCAGTGGAAATGCGTTGAACGAAGATATAGCACCCGCATATGTAGCTGGTGTTCGAACTTAAAGGGGTGGCGGAAAGTTGTGTGTTGCTCCGCACCGCTCGTTGGATAGGGTGATGGTGTATCGGCTCAGTGTAAGGACCGTTGTACCGTCCTTCATTTATTTTTTTAAATTACCGATTCGAACGTAATTAGAACCGCTTTTAACTTAAGACAAATAATCGCGGAAATAGCACATTAGTTTGTATAGCAAAGCGATCGATTCTTGATTTTCTCGCAAATTGATTCTTGAATTTCTCGCTAAACTGGACCTGGATTTTGAAATGACGTAAGAACGATTCAGGAGTCATTACAGGAATCAAAAGGGTTCCCTTGGTGTATTGATCCAACACAGGATTCACGACGCAGTCAGGATCACGATTCATCCGATGGAAGGAACGATTCAGAAGTCCTCTTCAGTTGAAATGGAGCTCTCGTTGGCCGACGTAATTACCGCGAACCGAAAACATAACCCAGTCCTGACGGAAAAAGACAAAATAGAGACGGCGAAAATCGAAAGGAGACGGAAAATGGAGGAAGAAAGAAAACTTCGCATCTTCGATACGACGAAAAATGGGTTGATCGGAGTGAGTGGACATGAATGTCTCATTTGGTAGTTAGATTTACAATTTGTCGTTTTCCACGTTGTTATCGTCGAATGTTGTAATGATATATGTAGATGTAATAGCTTACATTGTATGAAAATAGTGATACGAAATTCTTGAAAAAGTTACACGATGTTTCCACTGAATTGTTATTTGTTAAATGAGATGGGCGAGAAAAAAAAGACCAACGATCCTTCGTCTCCGTCTATACTCCTTGCTGCACGTTACTACGCCGGTTTTTAAATCGTAAATGAAACAGTTTATTAAAAAGTGATTTGTTGAGTCGACTTATAATTGATCGGTGGGACATATTGGGAACGTTCGTAGCAACGCTTCACGGAAAAGGAACCCCTACAAAGGCCACTTCTAAGAAACTTCAAGAACTTCAACACGACGGAGACTAATTCACGGTAGCATGCGAGTACAAAAATATTTAGGGCTTAAGAACACACAAATTCGACGACCTGCTACATATACGGGCGCTATATCTTCCTTCAACGCGTTTCTACAGGAACATTTATGGAGAAAAACACGTAGGTTCCAGATAGTTGAGAGCACTCCGTGAGTTTGATCAAAATCGTTAGAGTCGTTTATTAGAAAATTGGAAAACCGATAAATTGATATTCAACAAAACGCCTCTTCTGAGTTAACTTGGCTTATAGCTCGGTTCAACAGTTACATGCAGAAATAATTACGCAGAACAAAATGTGGGTATGAGTGAGAAGACACTCTACAAGACTGAACCAATCTCGTGAAGCAGTTACCCCGGAATTTACGAAAATGTGCGAAAGAACATTATTTTTGACACATTTTGTTGTTTCTCTGTTAAATGGACTGCCGGAAGATCATTTATTCAGAACAATATATAGGTATTAATTATTCAAAAACATCCTGGGAGTTTGGTGAAAATCGTCGAAGCCATTTTCGAAAAATGTAAAAAACGAGTATGTATAAAGAAGGAAAGCTTTGTACTAACTAGTAGAATATAATTTGAAAGTTTAATCGGAATCGCTGTAGCCGTTTTTGAGAAAAATGCGAAAACCCTTGTTTTTGGTACATTTTCGCCCTCACCCCCCTTCCTCGTCGATGAAAATCGCCCATAACCTTATTTTCGCGTCTACACAAAATAAAAAAGAACCAGCTCAATAGGTTCATCCGTTTTCTCACAAATCGAATTACAGACCGATACACACACGGACTACGAGGCGAAATTAGGTTTTTCGGACTCAGTGAGCCTCGAAACGTAAAGATGTGAAGAAAAGCCACCCTTTTTGGTTTATTATTCATTCTGAATAATAACCCTATGGTTAAAAAAATTAACGAAACGCAGTATAACGCGGGAACTACCGCGGAAGTCAACATTTTGTCGTTAGTACTCCCTCCCACCCGTCATATCAAACTCAATCACCCCCTCACTCGACTCGCGACGCCCTTTCGACACCCCGACTCTTTTTGCCCGACAGGGCGCCAAGGCCACTTCCTCCGCACACCCCTCCATCGGATCATAAATGCCTACGGACATTTACGGGCGCCTGGGGAATATTTAGTTTCCGTAGTTCCATTGTAGCCAGGTCATGTTTCGTATGGTTTACTAGTATTCGATACTGAATTGAATGGGATGGGTCTCGGAGCAGTAATACTAGGTCAAGCTGTTTATGAGAATAATAAACCATTGTGTAATAATTGGCAGTGTTTTTTGTTGACATGATTACAATATTAATATGATTGGGTCAATTTCGCCACTAGGTTAATGATTGAAGTTAATGTACATGTTTGGTGGGTCTGTCTTCTCCGGCTGGTGAAATATTGAGGGTGAGCGCTTTTGATGTAAAGACGTCATCGTCTGGCTGTTGGTCAGTACTCAAGTCAGTCAGTTGCTCATAGTCTTTATATAGGAAGAGGAAGGTGAACTTAATGGTGTTGCGAAAGGGGGGGAGGGAGGGAAAGGAGCCTGGTCATACTCCTCCAAGGAAATCAGTTGGAAGTGAAGGGAAAGGAATGTAAGGGCAGTTTTGTAAGTCTTAAATAGTATGTTGATTGTCGATTCAAGGTCGGTTTTTGTATAGTGTGATCGGCAAATCCTTCAGTTGGTTGTGTCTGTTTCATTCATAATCTATCCATAGAAGTTTTTTTGTTCATTTTGTTCCATGTTTTCTAATATGTTCAGTTTTCGTATTGGGAGGAGAATAGTAGGGATACTGCCTCAATTAGCGCGCTGGATGATATCAAAGAAAGGTATTGATTGTTGTTTGACTTCTTTGCTGCTGCTAACACGTTGAGGAGAAACGTACCGGTTGCAACCCTGAAATCTTTGGGGGTGTCGCATCAAGTGGTGCGTCTTACCTGTCAGGCCGAGAGCACTTTGTCATTTTTGGAGGAAGATGTGCTATCAGTGCCGTTGGCAGTCTTATTCACTTTGTACGAACTAGATTGGATTAATACTATGTGCAGCACAATATTTTTAAAGAGGAAATGTGGTTACACGTGTTCGCTAGGGAGAATGGGAGAGCATTTCTCCCTGGTTGATGAAAACTGTACATATTCATTCATCTCGATACATTTATCGCTTATCTATTCATCAAATTAGGACTAATCTTGAACTTGTTTGGTTTCTCAGGTGAATCCCTCTATGTTGGATATTCAAGTGCAGAGTAAAGTTGATCAAAAGCGCGCAGAGCAATTAGAAAATGAGAAGCATGATATATATTCAAAAATGGCTGCTGATAAAGCTCTACAAGATGGAAAACTAGCTGAAATGGTACAGTATAGTTTGCACTCCATTACGAGAGTATCTCGAGGCCAGGTTATTTTGGGTGGGGGGTAGGGGGGGCTGCCACGCTGAGACCTTTGGACCTTGATTTAGGCGTGAACCAGTTTCGGAGGTTGGTGGCTGTGGTCGGGTGAGCTACTGCCCAATAGTGCTGTGGAGCTCCATACTCATAGCTGCTGCCACAGTTTCTATGACAATGTGAATGCAATCAGTGTTGCTGTGTGACATCTTCTCCCAGGCTCTTGGTGACCATTCTGGTTATTTGGGCCAGTTAATTAGTGACTTTGTTCCTCACAAGATGTTCGTAGAAACTCTCATATGGGTCAGTTGGATGATGGGCGTTATGCTCATGGCCTGAAAGGAAGGAGTTGAGCTCGGTGAAAGCATGGACGAGGCGCAGGCGGCATTTTCCTTGCATGCTTTATTTTATATGGACCTAGTCGTGATTTTTTAAAAATTGAAAAAACAACATCCCAAAGATTCGGCTGGGTGTCCCCACCCGCTGAATGGTGAACCTATTCTGTGATTAATTCCACATGCACCCCCCTCCCCCCTTACTCCAAGCTTAGGTATATTTTCGTAGGTACTGGCATCAATTATGAAACGCTTCGTACATTACGAACTGTCTCGGAGGCGTAACTTAATACACGCATCATGAGATGTTACCCCTCAGAGCCAGCCCTCGGAAAGGCAACCATTTTTACTGCCCGCAATCCTATCGATGATGGCATGTAGTTCATACAGAAGGGCAACCGCGGTCCCTGGGATAATGGCACGCAAAAGGTCTGATTGAGTTTCCACCCAGCTTCTCTGGTGAAGTAGAATCTGTGGCTCGGTAATTGGACTTCCGTTGGGAGGAGATGAGCAAATCACAACTTGACTTCAAGTGACATTGGCGCACAGAGGTCTGAAGCGTGTGAGAGGCGTCAGCATTGTGTATAAGTAAGTCCAACTGGCTGCACATAACAGCCATACAGAGAATATCTACAATGGTTGTGTTCTGTACTCCCATCTTCAAGGAGGGGATACCACTGTATGTGTACGGGGGAAGATAAGTGTATATTATGATAATGATCCCCTTTAATTTTGTACCTTGTGATCCTACAAAAGTCGAGACTCCCCCAGTCACTCACTCTATTGCACATATCTTGGCTTGTGATTTTCTTTATGGCCTGTAGAACAGTGATCTAGCTTTGAGCAACTTGCCTGCTCTCTCATTCCTCCTGAATTCATTATCGTCCATTTTTGTGTCATCTCATTGTGCAACCTCCCTTGCTCTATTCAAAGAGTTCTCAACAAGAATACTTCTGACTATTGAATTATAGTTATCATTGAAGCACTAAATCGTTCATCCACAAGTTGTCTCGAAAAATTGGCATCAGTTGATTGGATAAGAAATGACACAGGATGTAAATTCTCTCAAGTCGGTAGATGATGGAAAATATTTAGATATTTATAAGCTTGTTAACAAGAACAGTACTCTATTACTGAATCCTACCTGCGATAAAAGTAGGATATTACGAAATCCTCAACGCTCTCTTTTGCTACTAGGAAAAAAGGAGAATTTGCAAAGACATTGACGACTTCCGGCAGTTCCAACAAAAGAAAGAGCTAAGCAGAGACCATGATTTGGAGAAGCGGTCACACTCGCTCAAGACAAATTCAGTTGGCAATGTCATAGAACATGGAGTGATAAGGTAAGCGAATATTTACTTTCAATACAGAGTTAGTGCCACTTACCATACCATAATAGCAGTTGGTATTGACAAATAAACACGAATGTATGAGAAATCAATGGCTATTTAGAGTTCTACTCTATTAGGCTCTGGCTGATCGAAGCCAAATATCGATACGTCCCTCAAGCTGCCAAAGCTGTGCCACTCCAATTACCCTTCTTCCAGTGTTTGCAGGAAGTGGTATTTTCCAGTTCTCACGTACTTCTCCTAGCTGAACTACAGTCATTTACAGCATTTTTCAACCCTCCTCATATCGTTTTTCTCTCACACCTTTGGTTGACCACTCTGTAGTCCCTCTGTCCACCCCAGAGCTTTATTATAATGGAGTTTCCTCATTCATGCTGTAACACTGGTTCAACAATCCAAATAAGTGAACTCTCACTCTCTCTGAAGATTACCTCTTTTGAAAGTCTTGTGAGCATCTAAACAACCAGTGTTCTTTTTCTATATACAATACAGCCCCCTCTCGCTTCAATTCATCATTAATTCTTTCACCCAATTTCAATTTCTCTCAATCCAACATGCGAGTTAGTGCGCTTACTTCACAATAACAGCAGCCGTTATGTATAAATCAGTGAATATTTATATTGTACTCATATATCTCCACTCAGCTAGTGTGCACAGAGGTTTCAACTATCCCATTTATTGCTCATTCCCAACGTCGTTCATCCGAGTCAAACTGACAATAAAAATGAAAATAAAAACTAGTATTCCCTGACTGTCTCTTTCTGGTTTTAGTTACTGAATCATTGCAGTGAGGTAGGTCCCTCTAGACTGTCACCGATTCAACTGCTTCATCTTTTGACTCTTCCCTGGGAAGGGCGTGAGCATTTTGCGCTTATTTCTATTGCAAAGTCTGATCGTCTCCAGACGTCTGAAGTTGATCAGTTTAGTTGATTTGATCGCGACACATTCAATAACAATACTGCTCAGGCATCAAGTGTCACTGAATTAGTCGAGTCTCCAAAAGCAAGAAGACGGTGATTCAACTAATCAGCCTCTTTGTGGAAAATTGTTTCATCGGGTCAAAGAGCGCCTTCACAACTCAACATTGCTGTACGACTAACAGCGCTCTGTGGTCCTTCCCAAGAAGGAACGGTACGTCACTTGGCTACTGGTACATTCGTGCAGGACCTCATTCATTGATGCCTGATCTGAAAAATTGATTTTGGATTCTATCCGCTTGAGTGAGACTTGTCTTTCACAATCGTAGCACCTGCTTTCGTCCTATCCCTAGACTTTCTTTCAACATGTTTTTACCCGTAGCGGCGAACAACTTCTGCAACCTTGGACACCATTGTCGCAAGAAGAAGGGGAGGTACCACACAACAGCGTACTTACGCTTATGGCAACGAAATACGTGAACCTGGAAACCCCCTCCAGTCAACCTTTCCTCAACCCCTTGTATCTTGGCCATATTGCGACGTTTACATTCACAAAGTGGTCTTTGCTGACTGATGTGTTCTGACCTAGGGACCAATTTCATTGATTAAAGTTTACGTATCTGTTAGGTGAGTCCGTCTCCTCTGGCAGGTTAGTTGCTGTGGGCAAGCCCTTTCGACGTAAAGACATCATCGTCTGGCCGTTAAGTCAGTACTGGAGTCAGTCAGTTGGCCGTGGTCTTTATGTACGAAAGGAAAATAAACGGGATGATGGAGCGTCGGGGAGAGAAGGTCATGTACCTCAGGGGGAAACCCCTAAAGGTGAATGGAACGTCTTGAATGATCTGTCAATTGTGGAATTTACGTCTTTTTTGTGTAGGGTGGTCTGTAAATCCGTCAGTTGGTTGTTTTCGTTTGTGTAGTGTTTTGAGTGGTGTGAATATGGTGTCGCATTTTGTGTTGATTTGTTCATTTATGATCTGTCCATTGAAGTTTTTCTGTTTATAAAATTCCATGTTTTCTAATATGTTCAGTTTTCGTCCTTTGTATTGTTTGTGTAGTAATGTGGTACAGTCCTGTATTTTGGTAGGTTCATGTCCAGTTGTTTTGAGATGGTTAGCAAAGTTTCATATTGTCTTAATAATTTGTTTATTATTTTTTTTTTGGAGTAACCGTTGTTTTCTGCGATGGTATTGGTAGTATCAAGTTCTTTTTTGTAATTTTGTGCGGATAGTGGGATAGTTTTTAGTCTCCGTATCATGTGTCTGAATGCACTTAGTTTATGTTGTTGTGGGTGGTTTGATGTAAAATGTATGGTCGTGTCGGTAGCAGTGGGTTTTCTGAAAATGTCGTATTGTAGTTCGTTGTCCAATCGTGTGATTTTTAGGTCCAAGTAATTGAGAGTTTTATTTTGTTCTTTGTCCATGTCATATTGGATGTTATGGTGGATACTGTTCAAGTCCTTTAATATTTCGTCAGTGTTATCACGGCTTAATATGCTGATAATGTCATCTACATATCTGGCGTAATGTTTGATATCGTGTTTTGTCATTAACGTCTGGATGTGAGTTTCTCCGTAATGTTGTAGAAATATTTCAGATAATATGGACGAAGTAGAGTTTCCCATACCTAATCCATCTTTTGGCTTGTATACGCTGTTGTTGAATTGAAAGCAGTTTTGTCCGAGCGTCAGTTTGGTGAGGTTGGTAACGTTTTTAGTGGTTGTCGTGTCTATTTGTCTTAGTTTGGTTTGTAGTATGTCAATGGTTTCTTTTATTGGTATGGAGGGATATAAGTTTTTTATATCAAATGATACCAATCTAGTGTTTGGAGTTATAGTTATGTCTTATAATCTAGTGGTGAGTTCTTCTGTGTTGCGTATCGTATATCTGTTTGGTAATGTAATGGTACTTTTTAGCATTGTGGTCAAATATTTTGAGAGTTTATATGCTGGTGCAGATGTGAAGTTTATTTCATTGATCCCGCGAATATCTAGAGGAGATCTACTCCCAAGTCGGATTTCATGGGTACTGCCGAGCACTCAATGAAGCTGATGTTATCACATAGAGAGTGAACCCAGCAGCTGGTCTCCAGGAGCCAAATATCAAGTGTACCAAATCATATTCGCTAAAGACAGCAGGGAGACAATTGTCGAGTATCTTAACTGTTACTAGTTGTGCACACTCAGGGCCGGTTTATCAATTCTTTAGTTAAAACGTTGATTAGGTAACGATCTGTTAACGATAATCAAGGAGTGAAAAAATTCTAGAGCTCGGATCGCGTTCATCAATCACCAATTGACTAATAGTTAGCCAGCGAGAGTTTAATTGCGCGGAAAAAGGGCTACCACTACGCTCAAACGAGAATCCCTCAAACGAAGAGGCAACTTGGCGAGTATTCATCCAAAACAATGTGTTGGAGAGTTGGTGGGCCACCTTCATTTGCCGCCTATCGATTTCATTATTTGACATTTTCATTCGAATACCCAAAATATCAGTTGCGGGATTGTTAAATAATATATTTGTGATCTTACTTGATACTTTTCTCTTTTTTTCAATTCTCCTCTTATCTTTACTTACTTCTCATTCTTTTCTTACTCCTCTTCTCATTGTGTAGCCCATTTTTCGTATTGTGATTATTTTTGTTGAGCGTTTGTTGTGAATTTTCCGTCGATTTTGTAACTTTCCGTCGAGAGTAAAAAAATAGTTCCCTACAGAAAACATTACGTGTATTATTTAAAATTAATCACGCACCAAACAACTTTCAAAAAATTTGAAAAACGATACAAGATGCTATTCAACATCAAATGTGCGGTGTTTCACAAAAATTGACATTTTCACGTGTGTACAGTCAATAGCACCAATGGCCTGTGGCATTCTAGCCCAGAGGTAAAGCGCTCTTTTTTCTTCTCCAGACATCGTCTTCATGAAAGTGGGGGCAAGTGTACAATGGTCGGGGAAACTAGTTTCACAATGAGGGAGGCAGAAGTTTTACTAACGCCACAAAAGTCGCCTACAGCTAGTAGCATCGAACCTGCAAAGAGAAAACGAAAATTATTATTTAATAATTAATTCCAAAATGTAAACGAATCGTCTTGAATAGTAAGGACCTTTTCATTGGTAGAGCCTCATTAATAGCCTGTGAGATTGGTAAAAAAGATAATTATTGAGTTTTCTTCAGATATTTACGTTTCTAACTTCCAAAACCACCCTTTTCAAAACAAGGTGTGCGAATGTAGACACGAACGAGAAAGAACGACTGAACCTAGTCAGCTCAAACTTGATATGGGTGAACTAAAGAACATGGACCGACCGCTTGATAACGCTACGACTGCATGTATCGATAGTTCGCTTGAACGCTACCACTGCAAGTATCGATATGCGTCACCGGTGGGGGAGAGCCCATGAGCGATGTCTGGCATATCGATAACCTGACCTCGGTCGTATTATATCGATATATTGCCTTACCAAAGGGAGCGGTCCATATTCTTCGCTTTTACCCTTGATATTCACGATCTCACACCAACATCGGACAGTCGCAGAAAGTTATGAGCACAAAGTTATACTTCTCACTGAGGTCAAAACGCATAATTCTTGCATATCGTTCACATATATTAAGCTACGAAATGGAAGGTCAATAATAATCAGAAATAACCAAACAAAGTACGGTATACTTCTCCGTATATTATATACGGTTCACTTTTACCTATAATTCCAAAAGAATCAAAACGGAACTTCACAACAATCGTCTCTATCAGTTCCAACGTACACAGTTAGGAACATCATTGCGTTACTTGGTGAAAACCGACGAACGTACGAGGGGATTGGGAGAGTTGTGATTCGAAATAGATTTTGGGGCTAATAGAATTGAAACGTAAACATTCGATGAAAGCTCTTAATTACTTTCCGATCTTGACGTAAGTTATATTGTGCACGAATGTAACGTGGTAGGTCGATAAAATATTTGGTTTGTACTTACCGAGGCCGTAGAACCTGAGCGTTAGCAGTTTCTTCATTGACGAAATTGCGTGATTTCGATTACTTGGTGATTCTATCCGCGTTAGAATTAGCGAAAGTACGAACAGCGTTGTTTCTTTCGACAATCGGAACCTAGTATGACAATTTACGTCTTCAAGCGTATCAATACTCGATTCTCGGGCGGACCTGATACGCGTTGATCTTTTCATCGGAGTATTCAGAGTCTGTGAGTTTCCAGTCGGAGTCCATTGATCATAAAATGATATTATATTGAGTTGGCAGTATCCCAATCAATAATAGAACGATAACAATAATGTGATAACGAGAGCACAAACGAAAACAGATCGAGGCAAACGAAACACAACCGAACATGGCTGCCAACAAAATTTTTCAGATAACTGTACAACTTCCTGATAACCGAAATAACAGGTCGGAAATAAATAAATGCAGATAATAAATAAAAACAGATCGAGGCGAGCGAGATACATTATTTGACAGATATGACGGTTAGTTATCCGATAACTAAAGAGCGAAGAGACAAGTAAAGAAATAACTAACAGCTAGCGCTAACGCGGAGTCCAAGTGAACTGATGAACGCGTCTTCGGGAGTTAACGAACGATTAGACTTAGTCAGCCTTTAACCCATTCAATACGGCGGCCATATTGAGATCCCTATGCAGTATACTACTTAGTTTTTCATAAACGGCCATCAGTGACGGCACAACTTTTTCTACGTATATGGCTTAGTTAATTTTTGTATGGGCTTGAAAAAATAGTTTCAAAATTCTAATGCGTCTAATTAGTGTATAAATTGACGAGCGCCTCGGGGCGCTCGCAGTCATAGCTAATGTGTAGGTAGGCTTACATGCAAAACACAAACAGCTATGGCTGCAAGCGCCTCGAGGCGCTCGTCATTTTATACACGAATTGGGCCATTGGAATTTCGAAACAATTAATTCAAGCCAAAAATAATAAACTAATCCATAACGTACTTTCAGAAGGTAAGGTGTAATTATAAAGAGCGGAAAACAATTTTTTGTCAACTTTTTCAATAAAAGTACAAGTATTTATTACAAAAAAGTATTTATACAGTGAATAACATAGAAATCGTTCGTAAATTTTGACATAGGTAGTAAATAGTACTTGTAAACATAAAGCAATTAATTTCCATCAACGGTCATATTTTTGTGGAAATTTACAAAACAATTTTCGATACATAAAGCAGGTGTATCAGGACAAGCTGGACAGGATACGAATAAGTTCCTCGTCAGTCATCACTTTTCTTTGCATTGGCTCACCAACTTAAGGTTGTTTGGTGCTGAAAAAATCATTATTACAATGATTATCATTATTAAAAAATCAATACAAATTCATCATCGTAATTTCAATGTTAGTGAAACGTAAAAAATATGCAAACCTTGAAGTTGAGGGTTGTGGCTCCTCACTCGCCCTCTTTTTTCCTCCTCGAGTACGAACCATCTGCTAAAAAATAGGTACATATTAGCTTATTATTAAGTAATAAGTTTAAATTATACGTCCAAATGTAAAGATAATGGAGTTTTACTTACCCTAATTTGGTTGCTAAGGTTGCTCGCCGTCATTGGGTAAGGGTCGGAAGAGCGCCTCGAGGCACTTGCCGTCACCTGGTATAACATTGGAGAGCGCCCCAGGGCACTCCGTATTGAATGGGTTAATCAAGCTAGCAAATGACATAAACCGGCCCTGAGTCTTGACGTTTCACCAATAACGAATACCTTCTTTTTTTTTTACTTCACTACGTTTTTCGTTTTACAGTTTTGAAGGAGAAGATCCAAATTTGAAAAGTAGGATTAAGCAGCAGAAAAATCAACTCAAAATCGACCTCGAGCAGCAAATGCGAGAGCGACAAAGTACAAAAGAAAGAGAAGAGCGTGCCAACAAAATGTACGATGAAATTTGCATTGAGAAAAACGCTAAATCTTTAAAAATTCAGGAACTGGAACACCTCAGCCGTTCGAAGGTGGACACTGCGGTTGCGAAGTACAACGCAGCGATGGTAATGTTGTACATTTTAAGACATAAATCATTTGGAAGATCATTCGAGCGGCACAATAATATCTCATCCCGTGGGTAAAAGCGTGGCTTAGTGCAGCTTTGCTGATTTTCCGTTAGTGAAGAATTTTCACTTCCCGCCTGTAAGAAGTTAGTGGTCTCTCGAAAATCGTGTTGATAATCTTTATACTACTTAAGCGACGTAAGTTCAATAATTGATAAGCAACAGCCCACGAAAATCCAGACTTTTACCGCTTTTCCACTTTCCTAACCTCTTCAAAGTTGAATAGACAGTTATGTAATCGGCTGAAAAACTGCTTTTTGAGTACTTTCGCAAATCTTTCGAGGAGTTTCAAGGGCTTCTGAAACCAAAAACTCCATTTGGGAAAATGCTCTGTGGGTCTGTGAATGCAATTGAGAAAAAACGGGCGAAAGAAATTGACTCCAATTTCGTATTCAGCTTGCAGCTCACTATGCACACTAAACTAACAATAATTACCCATAGTGATAAACATACAAAGTATGTTTTTGCTCAAACGCGTCTCTGACGATTTTGATTACTTTTTTGTGAGGACAGCTTCAAATACCACTTCTAGAGAAACGACGAACAAGTGTTATTCGAATTTTTCTCAAAAACGGCTACAACAATTTTGATTAAACTTTCAAATTATCTTCTACTAATCAATACCTAATTTTTCTTTTCTACGCATATCTCCATGAAAACACGGTGAAGGGAAATATGGGCCTATGAAGCAAAAATAGGTTTTTTACGCTTTTTGGCCAAACGGCTTCAGCGATTTTCACCAAACTCACAGGATGTTTTCAAATAGTTAATACCTACATATTCTTCTCGATAAATGTTCCTGTGACGGTCCATTGAACAGAGACAGAAATGAAAATGTGTCAACAATAATGTTTTTTCTAACATTTCCGTAAATTCTGAGGTAACTGCTTCACCAGATGTGATACATCTTACAGAGTGTCTTTTAGTGACCCATACCCACATTTCGTTCTCTGTAATTATTTATGTATATATATGTTGAACGGAGATGTAAGCCAAGTTAACTCAGAAAAGGAGATTTGTTGAATATCCATTTATCGGTTTTATAATTTTTACTTTCCTTGGCTCTACGAAGTAGAAAGGAAAGTTATGTAATCGGCTGGAAAAAAAATTTTGAGTTTTCTTCAGATCTTTACGTTTCAGAACCCCCTGAGTCCAAAAAACACTATTCGGGAAAATGGTCTGTATGTGTGTGTGTGAACGATTTTTAGAGAATACTACCGTACCAAATTAGCTCAAACTTGATATCTCGCCCGCAGGTTACGATGGGACGCCAAAATAAGGGTTTGGACAAAATCCACTGAAAGTTAACTATAGTTATCATAGTGATCAAAACACCAAATTTTGTTTCTCAAAAATGGCTCTAACGATTTCGATTAAATTTTTTATATTGATAGTTCTCAATAAGGCAATGATACCATAAAACTCCCATTTGTGGGAAAATGACGAGAACGGCACAATAAATTATCAAATTTTCGACGAAAAGCGTTTTTACCGCGGTTTTTTCCTTTTAAACTCCGCTGGAATAATAGTAGAATGTGAGAGAGAGAGCGAGAGAGAGAGAGAGAGAGAGAGAGAGAGAGAGAGAGAGAGAGAGAGAGAGAGAAATATTTTTATTCGTAGTAACTGACCCAAAGAAATATTTTTATTCATAGTAACTGACCCAAAGAAATATTTAATACATCATATGTTGACCATGAATTAGCCGAAATAGGCTAGGCCTGTTCTTCGGCTAGAGTTGTACGAGTATACTTGATTTATGTTATTTGCCTAAGTTACTCATGTATTTAATTTTCTGTTGTACAGCAGTTCCACTCTCTTAACGTTAAACATAATATATAAGTATGGAGCCTGCTTGGAGGAAACTCCTCGCGATGAAAAGAAAAAGATTTTTAACAATAAATTCGACTTCGCAGTTGATCAAGATCAGCTTGCCCTAAATTTATTAGCCAAGACGAAATCACATTTTTGAATTTGGTGCGGGTTAGGTGATGAGGAAAAAAAAAGGTTAGGTGATGAGGTTAAAAAAAAAAGTCGTGTAGTAGTCCAAGCCAATACCTAAAGGGTGAGTGTTTAAAAACGCTCTTGAGATACATGGGGCTCACTCCAGAAATTCCTGAATTTCAACTACCGTTTCGCTTACTACCAGTTCTAACAGTTATTACCCTTTAACTCTGCAAAAGTGATTATTATCCTTCTTCAAAAGATTCGTGTTTACAGCCTCATTAATTATCTGTGTACCAATTGCTCAATAATGGTCCTGCAATGAGTACGAGCAGCACATTAAATTCCAGAACAGTAAGCGCTACCTCTTCCTGCTGCTGTTTGACCAAGTTCAAAGGAACTGAGTGATAAATGAATTGATTAAATCGAATTGATTAAATCGAATTAGCCTTGTACAAATTGAATTGACGTAGAGCTAGGGAAAGTTGTGTGTTACAACGCACCAGATATTTTGATAAATGACTCATGATTTCGATCAAACTTACGGAGTACTCTCAACTAACTACTAACTGGTGCCTATATTTTGTTGGATTTGAATTTTGGCGGAGTCTTGATTCCATAAACCTCCGATAGGGGCTACTTTTCATAACCTTCTGCTACGGAATACAATGATGTGATTTCCCGTGTATCACACTCGCGAGCCCTTATATTTGTTCTCTCGTAACCAATTATTCAATTAACAAAGTCATACTGTTGCGTACTGTTTACTTACCAGCTGCGAGGAAGAACCTTCAAACTTCGAGGAAGCTATGTCAAACGCAGAATGGCGGGATGCTGTGAAAAAGGAATTGGAATCTCACGAGAAAATGAATACGTCGTCGCTCTATAGTCTACCCACTGGAGCGAAATCGATCGACACGAAATGGATATTTGGCTCGACTTGTAGCCAAAGGATTTCAAACACCAAAGGAAGAATTTGATTTCCTATATTCACCTGTATGCAGAATTTCAACAGTGAGATTAGCATCACTTGCTATTATCGATGGCTGGATTGTCAAACACATTGACGTACCAACGGTTTTCTTAAACGGCATTCTCGATAAGGATATTTTTATCAAGACCACTAAAGGTCTTGATTACGCTGGAAAAACTCTCAAACTTAATAGAGTGCTTTATGGATTGAATGAAGCACCAAAATGTTGGAACGCTCGCATCAATGAAGTTATGATCGCACTTGGATTCAAACGTTCAAACCATGACGTCTGCCTTTATTTTTCACCGTATGTAATTCTCATGCTTTTCGTCGATGACGGACTTGTTCTGGGCAATGATAAAGGAGTACAAGATTTGCTTAAACGTCTGGAAAAGGAATTTAGTGTTCGTGTCATGGAAGTGTCTGTTTTCCTAGGCATGAATATCGAACGAGTTGAAAACAATATCTTTATCGATCAACGAAACATGATCGACAAATTATTGAAATCATTCAACATTAGCGAAAGCAGATCTATATCCACACCAATGTACATCAAATTCCAACACGAAGAGGGGGAAATAATTCCAGACATTCCTTACAGAAGCCTCGTACACAGCCTAATGTACTTAGCCCTTACATCTAGACCTGATATTGTATATGCAGTGACGTATTTGACTCAAGTTCTGGATAAAGCCACAAATGAATCATAGAAAGCTGCTAAACGAGTACTAAGGTATTTAAATGGTACTCAAGATCTACGACTCCGTTACACGTCTGATCTGGATGAAGAAATACGTGGATTTTCTGATGCTGATTGGGCTGGAGACCGAAAAACTAAAAAATCTGTAAGCGGATTCATTTGATACCATCACAAAAATTCAGTATCATGGTTTTCAAGAAAACAAAACTGTGTGGCGCTTTCAACAGGTGAGGCGGAATACATCGCGTCAGCAGCAGCAGGTCAGGAGTTGGTCAGCCTAAGTGGTGTTGTTGGTGACACGACAAGTGCAAAAGTTGAAAAGTGCGCTGTGCTAAAAGTAGTTGATAACATAGGGGCAATAGCTATGGCAAATGCATATGAAAAAACATTTCATAAAAGATTTAATTACTAAGAGAATTCAGAAGAGAAAATTGACAAAAAAAGAGAAAGTCTTACTCCTAATTGAATCACATCAATATCATATATTTTCCTATCAATGTGATATCAAATCATGCGACTCATACCTACAAATTTGTTTATTCATATGTATTTATTATGTAATCACCTATTAACTCATCATGTTCCTATCTACACATTGATTGTTTACATCTACGTGGAGCGTGGTAGGTTGGAGTTGAGAGGGGGTGTTGGATTTGAATGTTGGCAGGGTCTTGATTCTGTAAACCTCCGATAGTGGCTACTTTCATTACCTTCTGCTATGGATAACAGTGATGTGATTTCTCGTCTACCACTCTTGCGAGCCCTTATATTTGTTCTCTTGTAACCAATTATTCAATTAACGAAGTGAAGTTAAATTTATTTAGTTTTGATTTTTTGTTGGTTATAGAACCAGTACGCTTCCACTGCGCCACTCTGCTTCTTCTTAGTGTGTTACTGTACTTCTCCACATCACTTAGTATTGGACGCCTCAGGTTGCCGATTGCTATGACGCTCATCTTTTTCAGTGTCAGTCGATGGAACTCTGTCTTCAAATCCAGGTTTTAGTGATTCTTGCTTTTCAACGAAATCCAAGTCAGTCAAGTAGTCATCTCCATGTAGAACTCCCCAGTCATTAGCTTCTTCCGCATTAAAAACCTCGCCAATGTACTTCTCCACATCAGTTTGTATTGACACCTCAGGTTGCCGATTGCTGAGACGCTCATCTTTTTCAGTGTCAGTCGATGGAACTCTGTCTTCAAACCCAGGTTTTAGTGATTCTTGCTTTTCAACGGAATCCAAGTCAGTCAAGTAGTCATCTCAACTAAGTCTGGTCAACAAAGTGAAGTTTAATTTATTTAGTTTTGATTTTTTGTTGGTTATAGAACCAGTACGCTTCCACTGCGCCACTCTGCTTCTTCTTAGTGTGTTACTGTACTTCTCCACATCACTTAGTATTGGACGCCTCAGGTTGCCGATTGCTATGACGCTCATCTTTTTCAGTGTCAGTCGATGGAACTCTGTCTTCAAATCCAGGTTTTAGTGATTCTTGCTTTTCAACGAAATCCAAGTCAGTCAAGTAGTCATCTCCATGTAGAACTCCCCAGTCATTAGCTTCCTCCTCATTCAAAACCTCGCCAATGTACTTCTCCACATCAGTTTGTACTGACGCCTCAGATTGCCGATTGCTGTGACGCTCATCTTTTTCAGCGTCAGTCGATGGAACTCTGTCTTCAAACCCAGGTTTTAGTGATTCTTGCTTTTCAACGAAATCCAAGTCAGTCAAGTAGTCATCTCCATGTAGAACTCCCCCGTCATTAGCTTCTTCCTCATTCAAAACCTTGCCAATGTACGTGCACACGAAACATCCATTTGGTAAATCTTATAAAGTTGTGCAACAGCTGTTCACAAGAAACCCTTCTCCACATCAGTTTGTACTGACGCCTCAGATTGCCGATTGCTGTGACGCTCATCTTTTTCAGCGTCAGTCGATGGAACTCTGTCTTCAAACCCAGGTTTTAGTGATTCTTGCTTTTCAACGAAATCCGAATCAGTCAAGTAGTCATCTCCATGTAGAACTCCCCAGTCATTAGCTTCTTCCTCATTCAAAACCTCGCCAATGTACTTCTCCACATCAGTTTGTATTGACACCTCAGGTTGCCGATTGCTGTGACGCTCATCTTTTTCAGTGTCAGTCGATGGAACTCTGTCTTCAAACCCAGGTTTTAGTGATTCTTGCTTTTCAACGAAATCCAAGTCAGTCAAGTAGTCATCTCCATGTAGAACTCCCCAGTCATTAGCTTCTTCCTCATTCAAAACCTTGCCAATGTACGTGCACACGAAACATCCGTTTGGTAAATCTTATAAAGTTGTGCAACAGCTGTTCACAAGAAACCCTTCTCCACATCAGTTTGTATTGACGCCTCAGATTGTCGATTGCTGTGACGCTCATCTTTTTCAGTGTCAGTCGATGGAACTCTGTCTTCAAATCCAGGTTTTAGTGATTCTTGCTTTTCAACGAAATCCAAGTCAGTCAAGTAGTCATCTCCATGTAGAACTCCCCAGTCATTAGCTTCTTCCTCATTCAAAACCTTGCCAATGTACGTGCACACGAAACATCCATTTGGTAAATCTTATAAAGTTGTGCAACAGCTGTTCACAAGAAACCCTTCTCCACATCAGTTTGTATTGACACCTCAGGTTGCCGATTACTGTGACGCTCATCTTTTTCAGTGTCAGTCGATGGAACTCTGTCTTCAAACCCAGGTTTTAGTGATTCTTGCTTTTCAACGAAATCCAAGTCAGTCAGGTAGTCATCTCAACCAAGTCTGGTCAACAAAGTGAAGTTTAATTTATTTAGTTTGGATTTTTTGTTGGTTATAGAACCAGTACGCTTCCACTGCGCCACTCTGCTTCTTCTTTGTGTGTTACTGTACTTCTCCACATCACTTTGTATTGGACGCTTCAGGTTGCCAATTGCTATGACGCTCATCTGTTTCAGTGTCAGTCGATGGAACTCTGTCATCAAATCCAGGTTTTAGTGATTCTTGCTTTTCAACGAAATCCAAGTCAGTCAAGTAGTCATCTCCATGTAGAACTCCCCAGTCATGAGCTTCTTCCTCATTCAAAACCTCGCCAATGTACTTCTCCACATCAGTTTGTATTGACACCTCAGGTTGCCGATTGCTATGACGCTCGTCTTTTTCAGTGTCAGTCGATGGAACTCTGTCTTAAAATCCAGGTTTTAGTGATTCTTGCTTTTCAACGAAATCCGAATCAGTCAAGTAGTCATCTCCATGTAGAACTCCCCAGTCATTAGCTTCTTCCTCATTCAAAACCTTGCCAATGTACGTGCACACGAAACATCCGTTTGGTAAATCTTATAAAGTTGTGCAACAGCTGTTCACAAGAAACCCTTCTCCACATCAGTTTGTATTGACGCCTCAGATTGCCGATTGCTGTGACGCTCATCTTTTTCAGTGTCAGTCGATGGAACTCTGTCTTCAAATCCAGGTTTTAGTGATTCTTGCTTTTCAACGAAATCCAAGTCAGTCAAGTAGTCATCTCCATGTAGAACTCCCCAGTCATTAGCTTCTTCCTCATTCAAAACCTTGCCAATGTACGTGCACACGAAACATCCGTTTGGTAAATCTTATAAAGTTGTGCAACAGCTGTTCACGAAAAACCCTTCTCCACATCAGTTTGTATTGACGCCTCAGATTGCCGATTGCTGTGACGCTCATCTTTTTCAGTGTCAGTCAATGGAACTCTGTCTTCAAATCCAGGTTTTAGTGATTCTTGCTTTTCAACGAAACCCAAGTCAGTCAAGTAGTCATCTCCATGTAGAACTCCCCAGTCATTAGCTTCTTACGCATTCAAAACCTTGCCAATGTACTTCTCTGCATCAGTTTGTATTGACGCCTCAGGTTGATGATTGCTATGACGCTCATCTTTTTCAGTGTCAGTCGATGGAACTCTGTCTTCAAACCCAGGTTTTAGTGATTCTTGCTTTTCAACGAAATCCAAGTCAGTCAAGTAGTCATCTCAACCAAGTCTGGTCAACAAAGTGAAGTTTAATTTATTTAGTTTGGATTTTTTGTTGGTTATAGAACCAGTACGCTTCCACTGCGCCACTCTGCTTCTTCTTTGTGTGTTACTGTACTTCTCCACATCACTTTGTATTGGACGCTTCAGGTTGCCAATTGCTATGAAGCTCATCTGTTTCAGTGTCAGTCGATGGAACTCTGTCATCAAATCCAGGTTTTAGTGATTACTTCTTTTCAACGAAATCCGAGTCAGTCAAGTAGTCATCTCCATGTAGAACTCCCCAGTCATTAGCTTCTTACGCATTCAAAACCTTGCCAATGTACGTGCACACGAAACATCCATTTGGTAAATCTTATAAAGTTGTGCAACAGCTGTTCACAAGAAACCCTTCTCCACATCAGTTTGTATTGACGCCTCAGATTGCCGATTGCTGTGACGCTCACCTTTTTCAGCGTCAGTCGATGGAACTCTGTCTTCGAATCCAGGTTTTAGTCGAGCTTGTTTTTCAACGAAATCCAAGTCAGTCAAGTAGTCATCTCCATGTAGAACTCCCCAGTCATTAGCTTCTTCCTCATTCAAAACCTTGCCGATGTACGTGCACACGAAACATCCGTTTGGTAAATCTTATAAAGTTGTGCAACAGCTGTTCACAAGAAACCCTTCTCCACATCAGTTTGTATTGACGCCTCAGATTGCCGATTGCTGTGACGCTCATCTTTTTCAGTGTCAGTCGATGGAACTCTTGTCTTCAAATCCAGTTTTTAGTGATTCTTGCTTTTCAACGAAATCCAAGTCAGTCAAGTAGTCATCTCCATGTAGAACTCCCCAGTCATTAGCTTCTTCCTCATTCAAAACCTTGCCAATGTACGTGCACACGAAACATCCGTTTGGTAAATCTTATAAAGTTGTGCAACAGCTGTTCACAAGAAACCCTTCTCCACATCAGTTTGTATTGACGCCTCAGATTGTCGATTGCTGTGACGCTCATCTTTTTCAGTGTCAGTCGATGGAACTCTGTCTTCAAATCCAGGTTTTAGTGATTCTTGCTTTTCAACGAAATCCAAGTCAGTCAAGTAGTCATCTCCATGTAGAACTCCCCAGTCATTAGCTTCTTCCTCATTCAAAACCTTGCCAATGTACGTGCACACGAAACATCCGTTTGGTAAATCTTATAAAGTTGTGCAACAGCTGTTCACAAGAAACCCTTCTCCACATCAGTTTGTATTGACGCCTCAGATTGCCGATTGCTGTGACGCTCACCTTTTTTAGCGTCAGTCGATGGAACTCTGTCTTCAAATCCAGGTTTTAGTCGAGCTTGTTTTTCAACGAAATCCAAGTCAGTCAAGTAGTCATCTCCATGTAGAACTCCCCAGTCATTAGCTTCTTCCTCATTCAAAACCTTGCCGATGTACGTGCACACGAAACATCCGTTTGGTAAATCTTATAAAGTTGTGCAACAGCTGTTCACAAGAAACCCTTCTCCACATCAGTTTGTATTGACGCCTCAGATTGCCGATTGCTGTGACGCTCATCTTTTTCAGTGTCAGTCGATGGAACTCTGTCTTCAAATCCAGGTTTTAGTGATTCTTGCTTTTCAACGAAATCCAAGTCAGTCAAGTAGTCATCTCCATGTAGAACTCCCCAGTCATTAGCTTCTTCCTCATTCAAAACCTTGCCAATGTACGTGCACACGAAACATCCGTTTGGTAAATCTTATAAAGTTGTGCAACAGCTGTTCACAAGAAACCCTTCTCCACATCAGTTTGTATTGACGCCTCAGATTGTCGATTGCTGTGACGCTCATCTTTTTCAGCGTCAGTCGATGGAACTCTGTCTTCAAATCCAGGTTTTAGTCGAGCTTGTTTTTCAACGAAATCCAAGTCAGTCAAGTAGTCATCTCCATGTAGAACTCCCCAGTCATTAGCTTCTTCCTCATTCAAAACCTTGCCAATGTACGTGCACACGAAACATCCGTTTGGTAAATCTTATAAAGTTGTGCAACAGCTGTTCACAAGAAACCCTTCTCCACATCAGTTTGTATTGACGCCTCAGATTGTCGATTGCTGTGACGCTCATCTTTTTCAGTGTCAGTCGATGGAACTCTGTCTTCAAATCCAGGTTTTAGTGATTCTTGCTTTTCAACGAAATCCAAGTCAGTCAAGTAGTCATCTCCATGTAGAACTCCCCAGTCATTAGCTTCTTCCTCATTCAAAACCTTGCCAATGTACGTGCACACGAAACATCCGTTTGGTAAATCTTATAAAGTTGTGCAACAGCTGTTCACAAGAAACCCTTCTCCACATCAGTTTGTATTGACGCCTCAGATTGTCGATTGCTGTGACGCTCATCTTTTTCAGCGTCAGTCGATGGAACTCTGTCTTCAAATCCAGGTTTTAGTGATTCTTGCTTTTCAACGAAATCCAAGTCAGTCAAGTAGTCATCTCCATGTAGAACTCCCCAGTCATTAGCTTCTTCCTCATTCAAAACCTTGCCAATGTGCGTGCACACGAAACATCCGTTTGGTAAATGTTATAAAGTTGTGCAACAGCTGTTCACAAGAAACCCTTCTCCACATCAGTTTGTATTGACGCCTCAGATTGTCGATTGCTGTGACGCTCATCTTTTTCAGCGTCAGTCGATGGAACTCTGTCTTCAAATCCAGGTTTTAGTGATTCTTGCTTTTCAACGAAATCCAAGTCAGTCAAGTAGTCATCTCCATGTAGAACTCCCCAGTCATTAGCTTCTTCCTCATTCAAAACCTTGCCAATGTACGTGCACACGAAACATCCGTTTGGTAAATGTTATAAAGTTGTGCAACAGCTGTTCACAAGAAACCCTTCTCCACATCAGTTTGCATTGACGCCTCAGATTGTCGATTGCTGTGACGCTCATCTTTTTCAGCGTCAGTCGATGGAACTCTGTCTTCAAATCCAGGTTTTAGTGATTCTTGCTTTTCAACGAAATCCAAGTCAGTCAAGTAGTCATCTCCATGTAGAACTCCCCAGTCATTAGCTTCTTCCTCATTCAAAACCTTGCCAATGTACGTGCACACGAAACATCCGTTTGGTAAATGTTATAAAGTTGTGCAACAGCTGTTCACAAGAAACCCTTCTCCACATCAGTTTGTATTGACGCCTCAGATTGTCGATTGCTGTGACGCTCATCTTTTTCAGCGTCAGTCGATGGAACTCTGTCTTCAAATCCAGGTTTTAGTGATTCTTGCTTTTCAACGAAATCCAAGTCAGTCAAGTAGTCATCTCCATGTAGAACTCCCCAGTCATTAGCTTCTTCCTCATTCAAAACCTTGCCAATGTACGTGCACACGAAACATCCGTTTGGTAAATGTTATAAAGTTGTGCAACAGCTGTTCACAAGAAACCCTTCTCCACATCAGTTTGTATTGACGCCTCAGATTGTCGATTGCTGTGACGCTCATCTTTTTCAGCGTCAGTCGATGGAACTCTGTCTTCAAATCCAGGTTTTAGTGATTCTTGCTTTTCAACGAAATCCAAGTCAGTCAAGTAGTCATCTCCATGTAGAACTCCCCAGTCATTAGCTTCTTCCTCATTCAAAACCTTGCCAATGTACGTGCACACGAAACATCCGTTTGGTAAATCTTATAAAGTTGTGCAACAGCTGTTCACAAGAAACCCTTCTCCACATCAGTTTGTATTGACGCCTCAGATTGTCGATTGCTGTGACGCTCATCTTTTTCAGCGTCAGTCGATGGAACTCTGTCTTCAAATCCAGGTTTTAGTGATTCTTGCTTTTCAACGAAATCCAAGTCAGTCAAGTAGTCATCTCCATGTAGAACTCCCCAGTCATTAGCTTCTTCCTCATTCAAAACCTTGCCAATGTACGTGCACACGAAACATCCGTTTGGTAAATCTTATAAAGTTGTGCAACAGCTGTTCACAAGAAACCCTTCTCCACATCAGTTTGTATTGACGCCTCAGATTGTCGATTGCTGTGACGCTCATCTTTTTCAGCGTCAGTCGATGGAACTCTGTCTTCAAATCCAGGTTTTAGTGATTCTTGCTTTTCAACGAAATCCAAGTCAGTCAAGTAGTCATCTCCATGTAGAACTCCCCAGTCATTAGCTTCTTCCTCATTCAAAACCTTGCCAATGTACGTGCACACGAAACATCCGTTTGGTAAATGTTATAAAGTTGTGCAACAGCTGTTCACAAGAAACCCTTCTCCACATCAGTTTGTATTGACGCCTCAGATTGTCGATTGCTGTGACGCTCATCTTTTTCAGCGTCAGTCGATGGAACTCTGTCTTCAAATCCAGGTTTTAGTGATTCTTGCTTTTCAACGAAATCCAAGTCAGTCAAGTAGTCATCTCCATGTAGAACTCCCCAGTCATTAGCTTCTTCCTCATTCAAAACCTTGCCAATGCACGTGCACACGAAACATCCGTTTGGTAAATGTTATAAAGTTGTGCAACAGCTGTTCACAAGAAACCCTTCTCCACATCAGTTTGTATTGACGCCTCAGATTGTCGATTGCTGTGACGCTCATCTTTTTCAGCGTCAGTCGATGGAACTCTGTCTTCAAATCCAGGTTTTAGTGATTCTTGCTTTTCAACGAAATCCAAGTCAGTCAAGTAGTCATCTCCATGTAGAACTCCCCAGTCATTAGCTTCTTCCTCATTCAAAACCTTGCCAATGTACGTGCACACGAAACATCCGTTTGGTAAATGTTATAAAGTTGTGCAACAGCTGTTCACAAGAAACCCTTCTCCACATCAGTTTGTATTGACGCCTCAGATTGTCGATTGCTGTGACGCTCATCTTTTTCAGCGTCAGTCGATGGAACTCTGTCTTCAAATCCAGGTTTTAGTGATTCTTGCTTTTCAACGAAATCCAAGTCAGTCAAGTAGTCATCTCCATGTAGAACTCCCCAGTCATTAGCTTCTTCCTCATTCAAAACCTTGCCAATGTACGTGCACACGAAACATCCGTTTGGTAAATGTTATAAAGTTGTGCAACAGCTGTTCACAAGAAACCCTTCTCCACATCAGTTTGTATTGACGCCTCAGATTGTCGATTGCTGTGACGCTCATCTTTTTCAGCGTCAGTCGATGGAACTCTGTCTTCAAATCCAGGTTTTAGTGATTCTTGCTTTTCAACGAAATCCAAGTCAGTCAAGTAGTCATCTCCATGTAGAACTCCCCAGTCATTAGCTTCTTCCTCATTCAAAACCTTGCCAATGTATCGTGCACACGAAACATCCGTTTGGTAAATCTTATAAAGTTGTGCAACAGCTGTTCACAAGAAACCCTTCTCCACATCAGTTTGTATTGACGCCTCAGATTGTCGATTGCTGTGACGCTCATCTTTTTCAGCGTCAGTCGATGGAACTCTGTCTTAAAATCCAGGTTTTAGTGATTCTTGCTTTTCAACGAAATCCAAGTCAGTCAAGTAGTCATCTCCATGTAGAACTCCCCAGTCATTAGCTTCTTCCTCATTCAAAACCTTGCCAATGTACGTGCACACGAAACATCCGTTTGGTAAATGTTATAAAGTTGTGCAACAGCTGTTCACAAGAAACCCTTCTCCACATCAGTTTGTATTGACGCCTCAGATTGTCGATTGCTGTGACGCTCATCTTTTTCAGCGTCAGTCGATGGAACTCTGTCTTCAAATCCAGGTTTTAGTGATTCTTGCTTTTCAACGAAATCCAAGTCAGTCAAGTAGTCATCTCCATGTAGAACTCCCCAGTCATTAGCTTCTTCCTCATTCAAAACCTTGCCAATGTACGTGCACACGAAACATCCGTTTGGTAAATGTTATAAAGTTGTGCAACAGCTGTTCACAAGAAACCCTTCTCCACATCAGTTTGTATTGACGCCTCAGATTGTCGATTGCTGTGACGCTCATCTTTTTCAGCGTCAGTCGATGGAACTCTGTCTTCAAATCCAGGTTTTAGTGATTCTTGCTTTTCAACGAAATCCAAGTCAGTCAAGTAGTCATCTCCATGTAGAACTCCCCAGTCATTAGCTTCTTCCTCATTCAAAACCTTGCCAATGTACGTGCACACGAAACATCCGTTTGGTAAATGTTATAAAGTTGTGCAACAGCTGTTCACAAGAAACCCTTCTCCACATCAGTTTGTATTGACGCCTCAGATTGTCGATTGCTGTGACGCTCATCTTTTTCAGCGTCAGTCGATGGAACTCTGTCTTCAAATCCAGGTTTTAGTGATTCTTGCTTTTCAACGAAATCCAAGTCAGTCAAGTAGTCATCTCCATGTAGAACTCCCCAGTCATTAGCTTCTTCCTCATTCAAAACCTTGCCAATGTACGTGCACACGAAACATCCGTTTGGTAAATGTTATAAAGTTGTGCAACAGCTGTTCACAAGAAACCCTTCTCCACATCAGTTTGTATTGACGCCTCAGATTGCCGATTGCTGTGACGCTCATCTTTTTCAGTGTCAGTCGATGGAACTCTGTCTTCAAACCCAGGTTTTAGTGATTCTTGCTTTTCAACGAAATCCAAGTCAGTCAAGTAGTCGTCTCCATGTAGAACTCCCCAGTCATTAGCTTCTTCCTCATTCAAAACCTTGCCAATGTACGTGCACACGAAACATCCGTTTGGTAAATCTTATAAAGTTGTGCAACAGCTGTTCACAAGAAACCCTTCTCCACATCAGTTTGTATTGACACCTCAGATTGCCGATTGCTGTGAAGCTCATCTTTTTCAGCGTCAGTCGATGGAACTCTGTCTTCAAATCCAGGTTTTAGTGGATCTTGTTTTTCAACGAAATCCAAGTCAGTCAAGTAGTCATCTCCATGTAGAACTCCCCAGTCATTAGCTTCTTCCTCATTCAAAACCTTGCCAATGTACGTGCACACGAAACATCCCTTTGGTAAATCGTATAAAGTTGTGCAACAGCTGTTCACAAGAAACCCTTCTCCACATCAGTTTGTATTGACGCCTCAGATTGCCGATTGCTGTGACGCTCATCTTTTTCAGCGTCAGTCGATGGAACTCTGTCTTCAAATCCAGGTTTTAGTCGAGCTTGTTTTTCAACGAAATCCAAGTCAGTGGAGTAGTCATCTCCATGTAGAACTCCCCAGTCATTAGCTTCTTCCTCATTCAAAACCTTGCCAATGTACTTCTCTGCATCAGTTTGTATTGACGCCTCAGATTGCCGATTGCTGTGACGCTCATCTTTTTCAGCGTCAGTCGATGGAACTCTGTCTTCAAATCCAGGTTTTAGTGGATCTTGTTTTTCAACGAAATCCAAGTCAGTCAAGTAGTCATCTCCATGTAGAACTCCCCAGTCATTAGCTTGTTCCTCATTCAAAACCTTGCCAATGTACGTGCACACGAAACATCCCTTTGGTAAATCGTATAAAGTTGTGCAACAGCTGTTCACAAGAAACCCTTCTCCACATCAGTTTGTATTGACGCCTCAGATTGCCGATTGCTGTGACGCTCATCTTTTTCAGCGTCAGTCGATGGAACTCTGTCTTCAAATCCAGGTTTTATTGGATCTTGTTTTTCAAAGAAATCCAAGTCAGTCGAGTAGTCATCTCCATGTAGAACTCCCCAGTTATTAGCTTCTTCCTCATTCAAAACCTTGCCAATGTACGTGCACACGAAACATCTGTTTGGTAAATCTTATAAAGTTCTCACTCCCCAGCCCTCATGCCAGTTGTTGTGTCCAACGTGATTTTTGGATTCTTGAGGATGTCCTTCCGCAGCCTGGGAAAGCTTGTACCTACTAAAATTTGGATCAAAAGTTCCCTATTCAAATTATTATTGAATTCGCAATTGGCATTCAGATGACGCAATCGAATGTAAAACTCCTTAAAGGTCTCTGAGGCTTCTTGCTTGCGATTTCGAAATTTGAAAACCTCGAAAAGAGGATTTAGAGCTGGCTTGAAATGCTTATTTATCACCGTGTTTAGTTCAGCATAAGTCGTACGTTCCTCCTCAGGCAAGCTGTGGTACACCTCTTGTACCTCCTCTCCAGCGAGATTAAGAAGAACAGCTTTCTTCCGTAAATCAGTCGTAATGTCGGCAGCAATGAGGAAAAGTTCGAAATCCTTCATCCAACGCAACCAACGATCCTCCAAAGAGGCCTGCTTTTCAACGAAATCCAAGTCCGTCAAGTAGTCATCTCCATGTAGAACTCCCCAGTCATTAGCTTCTTCCTCATTCAAAACTTTGCCAATGTACGTGCACACGAATGATCCCTTTGGTAAATCGTATAAAGTTCTCACTCCCCAGCCCTTTTTGCCAGTGTGGAACTCAACTCCAGCGCTAATTTTTCAAGGTTGAAGTGAAATAAGCAAAATGCGCATTTTCGGAGTTAGAGCTACCTGAACAAAGGAAACTTGATCCGAGAGCGAAACGAGTAGTGATGGTAGGGTACTGTGGAGGTGGCTACCGTGTATAGATACCTGATAGGTTCCATTGTATTTGTTGTAGGTGTACTTGTATTCATTATGTAATCACCTATTAACTCATCATGAACCTATCTATACATTAATTGTTTACATCTACATGGAGCGTGGTAGGTTGGAGTCGAGAGGGGGTGTTAGATTTGAATGTTGGCGGGGTCTTGATTCTGTAAACCTCTGATAGTAGCTACTTTTCATAACCTTCTGCGAAGGAAATACTGATGTGATTTCCCGTGTACCACTCTCGCGAGATCTTATATTTGTTCTCTTGTAACCAATTATTCAATTAACAAAGTGAAGTTTTATTTATTTAGTTTTGATTTTATCTTTTCCGCATGTCCTATCATAAAACATTTTGTTCTCCATGAACTCCGTAGAAATGTGTTGAACGAAGATACAGTGGGAAATTGAATGCTGCTTCGAACCAGTTATTTTCGTTATAAAATCCGCTCAAAGGGTAGCATTCTCAAAAAAATTAGAGCAATAGTCGAATACGGCGAGGGTTTAATACACCCATAAAATAATTTGGAGCAAACCCACAAGTTTCAGACTACCACTTTTCACATTTTTCCCCGATAATTCCAGAACAGTGAACACGATCCTTGTATTGGCAACCTCTTAAATTACCTGGGCTCAATAATGGCCGTGATATAAGCAAGAGTAACTCAATAAACTCTGTAACCTCAAGCGCTACAGTTTGAATTTTGAACGTGGACGTGTTGACGTGTTGTTGTCCTTTGGTTGTTGGATTGTAGCCGGATGCAAGTATTGGTTTATTATTTTTTGCATTATGGGCATTGCCAAGGGCTTGACTCGAGAAGCGTTTTGGATCGTCGTGGTCGAATGATACGTCGTAAAATGTTTGGGCCGTTCGATTAAATATGTGGACGGTTTTTGGTCCACCAGAGAAATGAAATGCGTGGTTAAATTTAAGCACCTTCGTCTGTTATTGCTGTGGCTCGGTGTGTTACCTGCCTGGAGCAGGAAAGAGGGGCTGGACACAAACAGGGGCAACACAATGCTCTGAGTTGCTCAGATAATCAGCTACGGAATTCTGACATATAATTACAGCCAAATTCAGCTCGTAAATGGGATAAAAGTTTTTGGAAATGGCCGATTGACAACCTGCATAACGAATTACACGTATTTGGCTTTGGTTTTTCTACTGTGGCACCCAAAGCAAAGGTGCTGGCGCTGGTAGTAAGTGAAACGGCAAAAGTTGAAATTCAGGAATTTCTGGAGTGAGCCCCATGTATCTCATGAGCGTTTTTAAACACTCAATCTTTAGGTATTGGATTGGACTACAATACTAAGTTATTTTAACATTCTACAAAAATTCCAGCGGAGTTTATAAGAAAAAAACTGCGCTAAAAACGCTTTTCGTCGAAAATTTTGATAATTTATTGTGCTGCTCTCGTCATTTTCCCACGGATGGGAATTGTATGGTATAATTGTCTTATTGAGAGCTATCTATATAAAAAATTTAATCAAAATCGTTAGTGCCGTTTTTGAGAAAAAAAAATTTGGTGTTTTGATCACTATGATGACTATAGTTAACTTTCGGTAGATTTTGTCCATACCCTTATTTTGGCGTCTCATGGTAACCTGTAGGCTAGACACCATTTTTCAGCTGATTTGGTACGGTTGTATTCTCTAAAAACCGCGCTAAAACCGATTTCGTCTAAAGTTGTGGTAATTTATTGTGCTGCTCTCGTCATTTTCCCACAAATGGGAATTTTATGGTATAATTGCCATATTGGGAGCTACCAATGTAAAAAATTTAATCAAAATCGTTAGTGCTGTTTTTGAGAAAAAAAATATTTGGTGTTTTGATCACTATGATAACTATAGTTAAATTTCGGTGGATTTCGTTAATACCCTTATTTTGGCGTCCCATAGTGACTTCCAGGCTAGATATCAAGTTTAAGCTGATTTGGTACGGTAGTTTTCTCTAAAAATCGTTCACAGACACACATACACACAGACCATTTTCCCAAATAGTGTTTTTCGGACTCAGGAGGGTCTGAAACGTAAAGATCTGAAGAGAACTCAAATTTTTTTTTTCAGCCGATTACATAACAACTTTCCTTTCTACTTCGTAGAGCCAAGGAAAGTAAAAATAGTCGGCGGCCAGAAGAACACCCTTGGCAGGATGAGAAAAATTGTGTAAACCTTCGTTATAGATTTCTTATATTAAGACTCATTTTATCTTCAGGTAAGACAACGAACTCATGAGCGTGAACAACAACGGAAGAAAGAGTCACAAAGAAATGAAATCGAAATCATCAGCACTGTGACAAGCGATTTTATGCAGGAAAACCCCAACTTAGCTCGAAGCTTACTGGGGCCAGGTAGAATAAACACGATGATGTTCAAAGGGATGTCACAGGAACAGCTCAAAGAAATTCGAGCTCATCAACTGATGCAGGTGGAAGAAAAAAAAGTAAGGGAGCAAAAATGAAGCTGGGCGATTAATCAGTTTTTCATTTTTCCAGAGCTTATCGAAGTGTCATATCATTTTCAACATCACTAATTGGTATGAAGACGACTACATTATAACGTGGAGGATTATATTCATAATAATACAGTTTTCTAGAAGACTATGCTTATATTTGAAGAGTCACAAAAACTATCATAGCTATGATACTATTTATTATATAAATACTCACATTTTACTAGTCTCTTAACTCTGATTGGTATTGCCAATGGGAGAGAGGTGAAGGTGACTGCACTGGTGGAAGATGCATTGGTTCATTCATAGAACTCGACCCATCCATTTTTCACTGGGGACCAGGATGGAGAGATACTGTAGCGGTCATATTACATGTACTGCGTACTGCATAGATGAACGCTCCAACGGTTGTGTGGGCGATAGGGGTGTTTTATGCTGGAAGTAACTTGACTACACCTTTCCACTTCTTTGCTCTTCCATCGCTTTTGTTAAGGAGAAAAGCGAGAAATTGTCATGGAGCGTTCAGCAGGTGATTTGACCTTGAACACCAATCAGGTTATAAATACACAAACAGAAGGCTGTTGCATTGAATAATACAAAATTGAAACCTAAGGCTTTTTTACACTTTTTACTGGTAATGGATGGATGGGGAACCTGGTGCAACCATACATCTCTATGTATCACAATACTGCTTGGACAGCTCACAGAATATAATTTCATGCGTGCTGCTACTGACTGTTTTGATAGCGCTATATATAATGGTGGTTGGGGTGTATGTCTTGATCGATAGTACCAGAGTACGAAAGATGCTGCACAGAGGGAGTTGCTGTAACATAATGCTTCTTCCCTCACAGGTGAGGATGTGGATTAGCGGAGTACCGCAGTGCGCTCCGGGACCAGCTCCCGGTGCTTCTCCGTGTGGAGTCTACTGCACAATGGCTGTCAGCAGCATTACAGTGCGTCACAGCTATCTGGCAGGCCAGATGGGATGCAGGCCCTACTTCAAGGCACCTCCATACCATCCTCCCGGTGGTGACTGATCGCCTAGATAGGGGGTAGTGGCGACCGACATTTCCAGAGGTGCAACTGCTCTCTGGACATGGCACATTCTATGAGCGGCTCCATTTCTTTCAGCGGCGGGCCTTTCAAGACTGCCCATGCGGGACGGGTGAACATGAGAATGCAACTCATGTCATCTTCTCGTGTTCCATCTACGAAGACCTACGAGAGAGGTCACAGTTTCCCCACAGCTGACAACGCTTATCCCCCCCCCCTAGGAAGCAGGGCTGCGCGATGTGCACTAGAGACATGGTGCCCACCCCCCCTCGATGGAAGTGGTTGAGTAAGCCACATCCTTGCGCCCCTGAGTAGAGCAGCCTGTCACAGAGTCAAGCCCCAGAGGCAGCAACCTGCACGCAGAGCTCGCACCCTCGGCCAACGTGCCTATATGCCTCCACAGGGCTGGTACGTTTCCCCATTTCGTGAGGATGTATAAAGTGAGTTGATGTCCTGAAAGAATACTTTACTTTACACCATTAGTTTTGGAAAAATGTGTGCTCCCAACGAGGATTACTGTGTCAAGGTAATAACGTGACATTTGGGGTGATTTCCAGAATTCCAACTAAAACCACAGTGGATTTTTTGTGAAGCTGGAAAACGAGGATGTAGGTGGTAAAGGGGAGGGGTGTTATGCTGAAACTCGATTCCTCGCACCAACCAGTTGGCCTTTTGCTGGCGACACCATTGCTTCATTATCCCTTCAACATTAGGTACGCAGCGATATTCGTATCCCTTCACCCAATTGTCGTTCGTATCAATTTCTTCCTTAAGCCCCTTCCAGACTCTCGCGGAATATCCTTTTGGTGCCTGTTGGCGAAAGAAGGACCGAGGAACATCTCCACATTCTCACTCCTCCGGCTAGTCTGTGAGTGTGCTATGTCGGGTTCTATTCGGTTGACGCAGGTACAGTTACGCCAACCATAATAAGTGCATTATCTGCATCACCTCGTTAAGTGTGACTGCATACATACGCGCATTTCTGCTACTACAGTAGAATGCTGCGTCTCCACCTTTGGTGTATTGATAAACTCATGTTTCATCCTGGTGCTACCATTACTTCCACACTTGAAAGTGTTCATAGAATGTGACACGTTACACTGTCTGAGGTGGATGAAGGGAATGATGGAGGTGGTTACTTCCAAGAATGTGAGAGAGGGAATGAAAGCCTAGGAGTGGTTGTCTCTTATGAAAGCCTTCATCCTCCAAAATTGATTCGACGGCATGGGTGTAAACATGGTGAGCAGTCGATCAGTTTTTAACCCTCTATCTATTAACCTTCTGTTAGTCGCGCCCTCTTTCCTCCTATCTATAGTCGCACTGCACCTGTGAGGTGCGTTCTCAATTTTTACCAGTAAACAAAACTCTCAGCACAGCCTGGGTTCATTAAAAGCCCATGTATCAAGTAGGAAACAACAAAATATACGTAAATAATAAACTGTATTGCATTTGAAAATGTAAAAATTGGTAATTGACTAAGAATAGGTAGGTAACTTCCAAACAGGACGAAAATTCAGTCTTATTTGCACTAATATTATGAGATCTCACAACTTCCATACTGAAAAAAAGCAATAGCTAACGACTTAGATTAAACTGTACCATAATGGAAAAATTAAGATGTCACAATCTTAGTGAGGTAACCTTTCAGGAACTGTCTTGGTCTACATCCATTACCTGATCATCACTTTGACTACTCCATTACTTCCCCAGGTGCTATTTTATACGGAAGTATACGAAAGTCAAGAGCCAAGTAAGCGAGATGGGGGGAAGAAAATACATATTGTAGAAGTGACAATAAAACATGCCCTCAGGCTATGAGTGAATGTTATTCAACAACTAAAACGACGTTGACGGCGAGTTCCCAAAGCTCTCTTATTATCATCAAACGTCAATTCACATCGTTTTCAAGAGACATATCCTCACGAATTCTGTTAGCGAACAAAAAAATATCTGTTGCGTTGCAACACACAACTTTCCTTAGCTCTACAACAACTCACTTTGTACATGGCTAATTCCATTTAATCAATTCATATATCACTCAGTTAATTTGAACTTCGTCAAACAACGCTTTATGACAGCAGGAAGCGGTCGCGCTTATAGTTCCGGAATTTATTGTGCTGCTCGTACTCATTGCAGGACCATTATTGAGCAATTGGTACACAGATAATTAATGAGGCTGTAAACACAAATTTTTTGAAGAAGGATAGTAATTACTTTTGCAGAGTTATTGGGTAAAAAAGTTTAGAACTGGTAGTTAGCGAAACGGCGGTAGTTGAAATTCAGGAATTTCTGGAGTGAACCCCATGTATCTGATGAGCGTTTTTAAACACTCAATCTTTAGGTATTGGATTGAACTACAATACTAATTTATTTTAACATTGTACAAAAATTCCAGCGGAGTTTACAAGAAAAAAACTGCGCTAAAAACGCTTTTCGTCGAAAATGTTGATAATTTATTGTGCTGCTCTCGTCATTTTTCCACGAATGAGAATTTTATAGTATCATTGCCTGATTGAGAGCTATCTATATAAAAAATTTAATCAAAATCGTAAGAGCCGTTTTTGAGAAAAAAAAATATTTGGTGTTTTGATCGCTATGATAACTATAGTTAACATTCGGTAGATATTGTCCATACCCTTATTTTGGCGTCCCATGGTAACCTGTAGGCTAGACATCAAGTTTCAGTTGATTTGGTACGGTTGTTTTCTCTAAAAACCGCGCTAAAATCGATTTCGTCTAAAGTTTTGGTAATTTATTGTGCTGCTCTCGTCATTTTCCCATTAATGGGAATATTACGGTATAGTTGCTATATTGGGTGCTATCAATATAAAAAATTTAATCAAAATCGTTAGAGCCATTTTAGAGAAAAAAATATTTGGTGTTTTGATCACTATGATAACTATAGGTAACTTTCGGTGGATTTTGTTCAAACCCTTATTTTGGCGTCCCACGGTGACCTGCGGGCGAGATATCAAGTTTGAGCTGATTTGGTACGGTGGTTTTTTCTAAAATTCGTTCACAGACACACATACACACACACAAACTGACACACACACAGACACAGAGACCATTTTCCCAAATAGAGTTCTTCGGACTCATGTGTGTCTGAAACGTAAAGATCTGAAGAGAACTCAAAATATTTTTTTCAGCCGATTACATAACTTTCCTTTCTACTTCGTAGAGCAAGGAAAGTAAAAATATCTGGTGCGTAGCAACACACAACTTTCCGCCACCCCCGTAATTTCGAACACCACCTACATAGGCGGGCGCTATATCTTCGTTCAACGCATTTTTACAGGAACATTTCTAGAGAACAGAATGTAGAAACTAGTTAGCTGAGAGTACTCCGAAAGTTTGATCGAAATCGTTAGAGCCGTTTTTGAGAAAATGTGAATACCGATAAATTAATATTCGACAAATCTCCTTTCTTGAGTTAACTTGGCTTATATCTCCGTTCAGCATATAAATACAGAAATAATTATGGAGAACGAAATGTTGGTATGGGTGACTGAAAGACACTCCATTAGAATTTATCACATCTGGTGAAGAAGTTACCCTTGAATTTACGGAAATGTTAGAAAAACGTTATTTTCGGTACATATTTGATTTTTATCTCTGTTCAATGGACTGTCAGAGGAACATTTATTGAGAATAATATGTAGGTATTAACTATTCGGATACATCTTGAAAGTTTGGTGATAATCGTTGGAGCTGTTTTTGCCAAAAAAGCGTAAAAAACCTATTTTAGCTTCATGGGCCTATATCTCCGTTCACCGTATTTTCATGGAGATATGTATGGAAAAGAAAAGTTGGGTATTGATCAGTAGAAGATAATTTGAAAGTTTAATCAAAATCGTTAGAGCCGTTTTCGAGAAAAATTCAAAAAACCCTAGTTTTTGGTACATTTTCGTCCCCCCACCCCCCCTTCCCATCGGCCGAAATCGTCCATAACCTTATTTTGGTGTCTACAAAAAATAACGAACAAAACAAAAAAAGAACCAGCTCAATCGGATCAGCCGTTCTCCCGCAAATCGAACTACAGACACACACACATACACACGGACCACGCGCCGAAATTAGGTTTTTTAGACTCGGTAGGGTCTGAAACGTAAAGATCTGAAGAAAACCCAAATTTTTTTTTTGGGCCGATTACTATACTTTCCTTCCCTTCGGGTAGCGGAAAGTAATTAGGTCACGCAAACAATATTGTTGTTGGCTCAAAAAGGTCAAAATTATTCTACTTAGGCACAACTACAGTAAATTGAACATTGTTTTGATCTCATTCTCTCACAAAGTTATCTCTTTTAGGCAAGAATGATAACGAAACAGTATGAAGAGAAAAGTTGGGATAACTACAACAGCTATACCTCAGAAGCCGTGGCGAGTGCAGAGAGAGTCAAAATGCAAAAAATGGAGTAAGTATCGAGAACACGCATTTCACTCAGTTATTTATTTATTGGTTTTATCTTCCTTCGCACGATGCGGTTGAAAATAACTTCGGCTTGAAAACTATACCTCACTATTTTATCAATTAACCATGTTACATTATGAAACCTAACTTACTAAACAGTTACATAACTTTGATTGGCTCTTTCAGAAGCCAAAGGAAGCGCCTGGAACAGTACAACGAGCAATTGGGAAAGCGGCAAAAAGAAATAGAGAAATACAGGAATAGAACTTTGTATACAAATGAAGTAACTGACGAATATTTTGAGCAATTCAACAAAGGCAGTCGCTAACTGAAAAGCATTGAAACGATCGCAATTGAGAATGGTATGATCGTAGGTTCCGTCATTCGTCGATCGATAACTAAAGAATGACAAATAACAAAACAAAAAGTTGAATTTTCTTCAGATCTTTACGTTTTGAGGCCTACTGAGTCTAAAAAACCTAATTTCGGCGCGTGGTCCGTGTGTGTGTGTGTGTGTGTGTGTGTGTGTGTGTGTGTGTGTGTATGTATGTGTGTGTGTCTGTAGTTCGATTTGCGGGGAAACGGCTTGACTGATTGAGCTTGTTTTCTTCGCTTTTGTTTGTGGACACCAAAATAAGGTTATGGGCGATTTCGGTTGATGGAAAAGGAAGGTGGAGGACGAAAAAGTACCAAAACGGTTTTTCGAAAACGGCTTCAATGATTCTCACCAAACTCTCAGAATGTTTTCGAATAATTAACACCTACATATTGTTTCCACTAAAAGTTCCTGTGACAGTCCATTGAACTGAGATAAAAATCAACAATTACGCGTTTTTTCGAACATTTTCTAAAATTCCGTGGTAACTCGTGGTAACTGCTTTACAATCTTACAGAGTGTCTTCTAGCGGCCCATACCCACATTTCGTTCCCCAGAGCGAGTGGTCCGTACCATCTTCTCTTTGTTCTACAACGAAGGATAGCCTACACGGGTCAAACTACTTCGCTGTAGTAAATGCCTTACTCATCCTTTTGAATTTTCTAAAACTTGAACCAAAAAAAACGAACGGTGCGTAGCAACACATAACTTTCCGCCACCCCCGTAATTTCGAACACCACCTACATATGCAGGTGATATATCTTCGTTCAACGCATTTCTACAGAAATATTTATGGAGAACAGAATGTAGGGACTAGTTAGCTGAGAGTACTCCGAAAGTTTGATCGAAATCGTTAGAGCCGTTTTTGAGAAAATTGGAATACCGATAAATTAATATTCGACAAATCTCCATTTCTGAGTTAACTTGGCTTATATCTTCGTTCAACATATATATACAGAAATAATTATGAAGAACGAAATGTTGGTATGGGTAAATATAAGACATTCCATTAGGATTTATCACATCTGGTGAAGTAGTTACCCTGGAATTTAAGGAAATGTTCGAAAAAAAAGTTATTTTCGACACATTTTGATTTTTATCTCTGTTCAATGGACTGTCGGAGGAACATTTATTGAGAACAATATGTAGGTATTAACTATTTGAAAACATCCTGTAAGTTTGGTGATAATCGTTGAAGCCGTCTCGCCATAAAGCGTAAAAAACCTATTTTTGCTTCATAGGCCTATTTCTCCGTTCACCGTATTTTCATGGAGATATGTATGGAGAAGAAAAGTTAGGTATTGATCAGTAGAAGATAATTTGAAAGTTTAATCAAAATAGTTGAAGCCATTTTTGAGAAAAATGCGAAAAACCGTAGTTTTTGGTAAATTTTCGTCCCCCCACCCCTCTTCCCATCGGCGGAAACCGTCCATAACCTTATTTTGGTGTCTATAAAAAATAACGAACAAAACAAAAAAAGAACCAGCTCAATCGGATCAGCCGTTCTCCCGCAAATCGAACTACAGACACACACACACGGACCACGCACTGAAATTAGGTTTTTTAGACTCAGTAGGGTCTGAAACGTAAAGATCTGAAGAAAACTCAAATTTTTTTTTTTACACGATTACTATACTTTCCTTACCCATTGGGGTAGCGGAAAGTAAAAATCAACTGATGAAATGTACAAATCAAAAATAATTCAACAAATCGAAATGCAAATCAAAGTGCCCAGCAATAGACACTACTAAGAAACCGATTCTTGTTTACGATAGTTTGGCGCAATCGAGTTGGTTTTCTGCAAGCATGTCAGTCAAATCGCGTTGCCGTATCGAGCAAATATAATAATGTCTTTTTGTGAAGATGCTGAGGAAAAGTGATCCAAGTGGAGCTGCCCTCATCGATTGCTGGTGTCATTGGAAGATGAAGATGACACAAAATGAGGTAGACAACCGACTCTTTCCAATACATTACACGTCGTACGTTGTATAAGTCCACCATTAATTCGGTCATATCGACTAAGAGTTTTGTAAAAAGAAATTAAAAACTGGTAAGTGCGGAGCAGTTGCTTCATAAGAACCCGCTCTTAAAGACGATCACGGAAAGTTGAATGAAGTGCCATAAACCATTTTTTCTCCTTTGAACAACATTGAAGGGGTAACACGTGTACTGTAGAGCACACATCTTACATAGACCGCGTCCACTCTGGTAAAGGCACACAAAAAGTTAACAAGGATCAAACTTTTGGTGATGTAACACACTTTTTACTTTCCTTGGCTGAACGAAGTAGAAAGGAAAGTTATGTGATGGGCTGAAAAAATAATTTTGAGTTCTCTTCAGATCTATACGTTTCAGAGTCCGAAAAACACTATTTGGGAAAATGGTCTGTGTGTATGTGAACGATTTTTAGAGAAAACCACCGTATCAAATCAGCTCAAACTTGATATCTCGCCCGCAGATTACGATGGGACGCCAAAATTAGGATATGAACAAAATCCACCGAAATTTACCTATAGTTATCATAGTGATCAAAACACAAAATATTTTTTTTCTCGAAAACGGCTCTAAAGATTTTGATTACATTTTTAATATTTGTAGCTCTTAACATGATAATTATACCATAAAATTCCCATTTGTGGGAAAATGACGAGAGCAGCACAATAAATTATCAAAATTTTCGACGAAAAGCGTTTTTGCCGTGGTTTTTTCCTTTTAAACTCCGCTGGAATGTTAGTAGAATGTTAAAATAAATTGGTATTGTAGTTCAATCCAATACCTAAAGATTGAGTGTTTAAAAACGCTCATGAGATACATGGGGCTCACTCCAGAAATTCCTGAATTTCAACTACCGCCGTTTCGCTAACTACCAGTTCTAAACTTTTTTACCCAATAACTCTGCAAAAGTAATTACTATCCTTCTTCAAAAAATTTGTGTTTACAGCCTCATTAATTATCTGTGTACTGATTGCTCAATAATGGTCCTGTAATGAGTACGAGCAGCACAATAAATTCCGGAACTATAAGCGCGACCGCTTCCTGCTGTCATAAAGCGTTGTTTGACGAAGTTCAAATTAACTGAGTGATAAATGAATTGATTAAATAGAATTAGCCATGTACAAAGTGAATTGTTGTGGGGCTAAGGAAAGTTGTGTGTTGCAACGCACCAGATATTTTTTTTTTTTTTTGACTAAGGGAGAAAATAAAGTAATTATAGCGTAAGGCGTGGGGTAGAATATGTACACAGGAAGAATATGTAAGATGCTAGAGAAATACTGAAGGAATTCTTAAAAATTCAAATGATGCAAATAATTTGACCGGAGGAGTGAGCGGTGGGAAGAGGAAAGACAGACTGGGAGAACTTCGTCATCAGCAATTACTGTCGTGCTGGCCAGAGATTTTTCGTAGTCCTTGCACAGCCGACACACTCGATGAGGACGAAAAGGTGTACACTGCCTCTCGCGTGGAAAGTAAAGGATTAGGAAGAATACTGTTTGCAATCAAACGGGCACTTCACTACGCGCTGTTCAGCTAAGAACCGTGAAATGTCGTTGGGGCATCAAACATTCTAGGAGGTAGTAGAGCCTAACATTTGTTATTCGTGATGTACCAAGCAATTTTGGTGAGTCGGTTATATTTCCTTTGTTCAAGAAGGGCAATCCCGAGGACGTGCGGAATTATAGAGGGCTATCATTTTTGAACTCAGTGGCCAAAGTGTTTTCTGCACTTTTGCTGAGGCGTTTGACTGACTATGTTACAACTAATGGCCTTTTGCATGAAAACCAGTGTGGCTTTCGTAAGAACTATAGTACTGTAGATGCCATATTTGTTCTCACTAGTGTGGGAAAGATGGTGATGAGTCGAAGAGGGGGGAAACTCTACGCCTTTTTCGTCGATTTGAAATCAGCTTTTGATCTCGTTTAAAGGCAGTTTTTATATGTAAAACTTTTTGACTTGGGGGTGTCTGCAAAGTTTGTCAATATTTTGAAGGATATGTTCTCGGGATCAGTTTCTTCTGTTTGGACGTCAAATGGGCGAACGGAATATTTCGAGGTAATGAATGGGTTACGTCAAGGTTGCCTTCTAAGTCCGTTACTATTTTCGTTGTTTATTGACGATTTGTGTGATGCAATGAAAAATGGGGTTACAGTTGGTAATACTATGATTAGCATATTGCTATATGCCGACGATATAGTTATTTTGTCAGAATCTGCAGAAGGGTTGCAGGAAAATGTTGATGCTTTGGCAAACTATTGTGAAAACTGGGGTTTGGAAGTTAATTTGCAAAAATCAAAAGTGATGGTGTTCCGGCGGGGTGGTAGACTGGCAGTGGGTGATAGATGGCATTTTATTTCTACTTGTCTAGAGGTTGTTAATGAATACATTTACTTGGGTGTTTCATTGACGTCATCCCTGTCATTTTCTAGACATGTCTCAGTCAAAGCGACTGCAGCAAAATTTGCATTGAATAATGTGTGGAGGAATGCGGTCATGTCCCCGTCGATCCCCACCCAGTCGAAGCTACAGATTTTCAATGCTGTCTCGCGTTCAATATTATGTTATGCGGCGCAAGTATGGGGTTATGAAGAATTTCAGGCGGCTGAGAAGGTGCTTCGCTATTTTATTAAAAAATTATTTTGCTTACCCCAATGCACCCCTAATTATGTACTTTACCTTGAAACTGGCCTAGATAGCATATTTGGTTTTACTCTATCCTTGCATTTCAAGTATATTGTCAAAGTCTTGAAATTGCCTCAACACCGCTTTCCCAGAATTATGGCGGAAGAAATAATTAATCGGGGCATTTATTGGTTTGCTGGTTGGTTACGCTTGGCTCAGAAGTGTAGATACCCAGCGGGAGGGTTGATAATATACTTGCTGCTTCTGATTTGTTTAAGGAGTTAGAGTCCTTGACGAATCACGTTCTGAGTGGGCACCGACAGGCCCAATTGGAGAGAGCACGCCAAACTAACAATTATTTATTGTTTAAACAGCTCAATCATAATATTAGGTGTGCGGACATTACGGTAGGTAGATCTTTGGGATTGAGCAAAATTAGGTGGATGCTTAAACTGCGTGGAGAACTAATATGGTTAAATGGAAGTCCACATAGTAAAAAACTCGTCAAAAATTGTGCTCTTTGCAATTATAATGTCCGTGAGGACTTATATCATTTCTTGGGGAAGTGCCCTATTTTAAATGAGTTTAGGGTCCCATCATTGGGTAAGTCGGACTTTAGTAGGGAGGAGGTTGTACGGGTCTTGGACGATCCTTCACGTTGGAGTGCCCTAGTGATTTTTGTACAATGTGCACTGAAGTACAGAAAATTATTAATTTCTGAGTTTATTTTTGATTAGTTTCTTTGCCTTTTATGATTTGTTAATTTAAATTTGTATTCCTTTTATTTTATTTTTTCTCTTCTTTTTAAATTTATTTACTTAATAAAGCAGCGATAACTCCTGGCAGACGGATTTTCAATAATCCATTGCTGTATAGCTTTTATTTCTTTTGTGATATACAGTTGTATATAGTTTATTTAATACTTTTGATTAATAAAGCTTTTTTCTTCTTTCTTCTTCTTCTTCTTCTTCTTGTTATTCGTCATGCGAATTGGGTTCACAGTGAACTTAAGTTTTGTCTAACGTCAGAAAGACAAACGGCATTGGATGATGTTCACCCTCGCACTATCTGCATAATCTAGAAAGGCAGTTTCGACACTATACCGTTTTTCAACCATTGAATTCCTGAATGTTGTCACCTCTTCTTGCAAAAGCTTATCGGTAGCTTGACAGACCCAAAGGCTTGTTGGAGGCCAGATGTACATCCCTACTGTCTCAAGTGACTCACCTTTCCCGCCGAGTAGCGGAAAGTAATATACATCCATCTGTAAAGTTAACGTACCTGTTAGGTGAGTCCGTCTCCTCTGGCTTGTGAGTTACTGTGGGCAAGCGCTTTCGATGTAAAGACATCATCGTCTGGCCGTTTAGTCAGTACTGGAGTCAGTCAGTTGGTCGTGGTCTTTATATACAAAGAGAAAAGTGAAAGGAGTGATGGAGCGTTGGGGAAGGGGTGGGGAGAGGTCTTGTTGGTCAGTCTTGTTAGTAGTACCTTAGCCGGACTGGAGCCGGTCAGTTCCCCGCCCCTTCCCCAACGCTCCATCACTCCTTTCACTTTTCTCTTTGTATATAAAGACCACGACCAACTGACTGACTCCAGTACTGACTAAACGGCCAGACGATGATGTCTTTACATCGAAAGCGCTTGCCCACAGTAACTCACAAGCCAGAGGAGACGGACTCACCTAACAGGTACGTTAACTTTAGTATTTGCCTACTGGCGGACACAACCCAATTTCTTTAATACATCCATCTGTCCTTCCCTCCCTACCCGAAAAGATAAAGATTTACGGTAACAGTATTTGAATGTGGTTGGGACTCAGGAATGCTGCGTGATGCGTCCCACTAGATATTTTCCAACGCAAATTCGCTAGAAGAGACGACGGAGCCATGAATCCCGCTGACGCTAATGCTTTCCAGAAGGCGGAGCTGCAGTAGGTTAAGGTAAGCTGTGTGATGCCTCCCACCAGATGTTCAAAGGCCGATTGGGAAGAAAACGAATGAAAAAGGAAATAACGAAAGGAGCCCCTGATGCGGCAACTGGTTCCAGATTGAGTTTATCTTCGTGTCAATACAATTCAGCTGGCTGTCGCCCTCTTCGACCTTCATCTTGCTCCTTCAGAGCGGGTCAAGGTCCTACCGATCATAGCTGGTTTCCATCCACCGCTCGTATAATGAGCATTTCTGGCCGATCGTGATATTCTTGGGCCACATCTCATCAATACGTCGCTTCTAACGCTCAATTCTGTCTTTCCCGTCACTTTTCTCCACTTCGCAAACTTGCAACTTTCGTTCCGCTACTGCACCTTAATTATGCAGTCAACGATGAATAGGAGCAGTTTTTGTTGTCAACGACGTGAAAGAACCGAAGTTTTACTAAACACGAGGAAGCGATTTAGACCAAGTTTCCTAACGACAAACGAAGATTTGGACGAACGGGTTTTGCCTACAACATAGATTAAAACGAAAAGTTTATACGTTCAGAAGACCACCGATTAAACATACTTCAGTAAACGGTGTTGAATAATGGAAAAAGTGGAACTTGTAATAATTAATTTCGAACTAATCGATGATCTTGTTCCTTTTTTAACTTCACTGTACGCTTTTCTTGAGTACCCGCGCGGGTTTCAATACTTGTTCACTACTGTGAAAGTAAATTCACGACGCGCCGCCTGAAAATCGGATTCAACGGATGGAATACTGCCGACAATTATTGATATCTTGATAATTTCGTGCCTGCACTTATTTAGTTTTTTTTTTTTCTTGAAACAGTGGATGCAGCGACAAACGGGCCTATTGTAAGGGCGTCCATGATCCTCAAATCATGGCCCCCCTGCACCACCTCCAGGCCCCACGGCACTGGTCTCACTTGGTGTGACGTCACCTATGCGCCCCCACCACCCCCGCACAAAGCGGAGTATATCCGCAAGTTCTGCATTCGCCACCTCTTCTGGCTGAAGAAAGGGCCTCCCAAACACATAACGGCGCGATGCCGCGAGTCCATCACATATGTACAGCACATGCTCTGCCGTCTCTAGCCCTACCTCGCAGAAACTGCTTACCTGTATCTCACACTTGCCAATATTTGCAAGGTGGTACCTCAGCGGACAGTGACCTGTGAACAGGCCACATATGATCCTCATATTCTTCCTCCCCAGTGCAAGCACCTCCTTGGACCTCCCTCTGGAGTGCCGGATGAAGAGTTTTGACTGTCTAAGGCCGGGCGGCACTGCACCTATCCTCCACTCCTGGTAGTTCCAACAAAGGGCTCAGGGCCAATAGGGATCTGCGTCGATCCCTTCTTAGCCAACCTATCAGCCCGTTCGTTTCCCTCTTTACCCTGATGCCCTGGCACCCAACACAGTGTTACACTGTTGTGCTCGGCCAGGGCGTTCAGTCCAGTCAGACACTCCCACACCTATGTAAGACAGTATGAGGCTAACGCCTTGAGAGTGGCCTGACTGTCCACCATGATGTAGATTCTCTGCCGCTTCAGTCCCCTCTGCGCCAGCCACTGCACACAGATCGTTACCGCAGCCCCCTCTGCCTGGAACACCGTGGCCAGTGACCCCAATGGGATCGCCGCTCTGATTCTCAGCCCAAAGATGCCTGCCCCTGCAAGACCACCCTGCACCGAGCCATCAGTGTAGTATACCAGGGACCCAGCTTCGAAAGCAGTAACTCCTCCTGCCAACCTGGGTCGCTCATCAATGAGTATCCGAAAGGGTAACACGAAGTTGAACCTCGCGGGTATTGAGTCTACCACACGCAGTTCGGGCCCCTCCATACACGCCATTTGAAAGTGAAAGTTAAAATCCTTCCCACGCTATAATAATTTTTTATTTGAATTGAGATCGAGCTTGCCCGTAATAAACTAATAAATACATTTGTGGGGTACACTTTGAGTTACTGTAGTGCGTAAATTCTGTTCTACCAGTTCTGTATAAACTGAGTGAAAAACTAATTGGATTAGCAAGTTGATATAAAAATCGAGGAATTAACAAACGGCTGAGGAAAGTTGTGTAATGCGACTTCCTTGCTATGATGAATTATAACTCGCCTCATCGCCACCCGTTCTTTAGCTAAATTTCGAAGGTTAGATTTTAACGTGCAGTTGAACACACCACATAACTTCATGCGACTGTCGACGTTTCGCACCAATACCACTCCTCGTCGTCATTTCTACTCCTTTTTTACTTTCCGCTACCCGAAGGGAAGGGAAGTATAGTAATCGGCCAAAAAAAAATTTGGGTTTTCTTCAGATCTTTACGTTTTGAGGCCTACTGAGTCTAAAAAACCTAATTTCGGCGCGTGGTCCTTGTGTGTGTGTCTGTAGTTCGATTTGCGGGAGAACGGCTGATCCGATTGAGCTGGTTCTTTTTTTGTTTTGTTCGTTATTTTTTGTAGGCACCAAATTACGGTTATGGACGATTTCGGCCGATCGGAAGGGGGAGTGGGGGACGAAAATGTACCAAAAACTAGGGTTTTTCGCATTTTTCTCAAAAACGGCTCTAACGATTTTGATTAAACTTTCAAATTATCTTCTCCTAATCAATACCTAACTTTTCTTCTCCATAAATATCTCCATGAAAATACGGTGAACGGAGATATGGCCCCTGAAGCAAAAATAGGTTTTTTACGCTTTTTGGCAAAACGGCTCACAGGCTCACCAAACTCACAGGATGTTTTCAAATAGATAATACCTACATATTGTGCTCGATAAATGTTCCTGTGACGGTCCATTGAACATAGATAAAAATCAAAATGCGTCGAAAATAACGTTTTTTCAAACATTTCCGGGAATTCCAGGGTAACTTCTTCACCAGATGTGATAAATCCTAATGGAGTGTCTTTCAGTCACCCATACTCATATTTCGTTCTGAATAATTATTTCTGTATGTATATGTTGAACGGAGATATAAGCCAAGTTAACTCAGAAAAGGAGTTTTGTCGAATATTAATTTACCGGAATTCAAATTTTCTAAAAAAACGGCTCTAACGATTTCGATCAAACTGTCGGAGTACTCTCAACTAACTAGCCCCTACATTTTGTTCTCCATAAATGTTCTTGTTAAAATGCGTTGAACGAAGATATAGCGCCCGCATATGTAGCTGGTGTTCGAACTTAAAGGGATGGCGGAAAGTTATGTGTTGCTACGCACCAGATTTTTTCTTTGGAGAATTCTCCGATAATGTCAGCCTTCACATCATTCCCTCTTAGAGGCATTGGAACGGTTAATATTTAACGTGCAGTTGAACACACCACATAACTTCATGCAATTGTCGACGTTTCGCACCATAACCACTCTTCGTCGTCATTTCTACTCTTTTTTACTTTCCTTAGCTCTACGAAGTAAAAAGGAAAGTTATGTAATCGGCTGAAAAAAAATTTCTTCAGATCTTTACGTTACAGACCCTCCTGAGTCCGAAAAACACTATTTGAGAAAATGGTCTGTGAACGATGTTTAGAGAAAACCACCGTACCAAATCAGCTCAAACTTCATATCTCGCTCGCAGGTTGCCATGGGACGCCAAAATAAGGGTATGAACTAAATCCATCGAAATTTAACTATAGTTATCATAGTGATCGAAACACCAAATATTTTTTGGTGTTGGCGAACGGCTCTTTTCTTTGGTGAATTCGCAGATAATGTCAGCCTTCACATCATTCCCTCTTAGAGGCATTGGAAAGGTTGATATTTAACGTGCAGTTGAACACACTACCAAGTGTTAGGTAAATGTCGACGTTTCGCACCAAAACCACTCATCATCTCTCACTGGTTCCTCTTCTTCGGAAGTCCTGCGGCCTCGTCCTGCCGGTCGCCAGTTTCCCGTTACTGCGGAGAACCGGGGAAATTGCTCGAATCGGGACGAAGTCGAGAAAGTCGGTTGTTCGCATCAAATGTCCGGTTTTGGAGCTGCGGATTCACCGGCTGACTCTCGGACGGTTGCAGCCCAAGGCCCCGCAAGTCCGCCCTCGGCGGGGACGAGCGCCGAAATCGGCTTCAGTCCGAACCGAGATCTCGCGCGCGTCGCTTCTTCCCTTCGAAAAGCTCGAAATGCCGCGATAGTTCAAACCCTCGCGACTCCCCGAACTTCATCGACTCAAAAAACATGTCCATCAAACGGAAATTGTCCGTTTTGCTCGACAACGTGACGGTTGAACCCATTTTATTATGTTACATTCTCCCCAATGTCATCGCGAGCCTCGCGACTGTCAACATGAATTTGGAAAAAGCTTGCCGGGTCAATTTGAATTACGGGGAAGATGTTTGCGACCGGATCAGTCGAAGGAACACGAGCGGATTGGAGAGGGAAGAAGAGGAAATTCAAAGTTTGGTGATTAAAATGAACTACTGGCAGAGTACGCTCCGAAGTAGCGTGCCGGCTTTGTTGATCCTCTTCCTCGGCTCCTTCAGCGACAGATCCGGCCGACGCAAGCCGTTCATGCTCATTCCCATCGCCGGCGAACTGATGACCACAGTCGGTTTGATACTCTGCACTTACTATTTTTACGAATGGCCGATGGAAGTGGCCGGAGTTATCGAAGGCATTTTTCCGGCTATCACGGGAAGTTGGTCGACCATGTTCATGGCGGTGTTCAGTTACATGGGCGACGTGACGTCCCTCGAAATGCGAACCGTTCGCCTCGGTGTCGTCAGCATGTTCATCTCTTTGGCCCTTCCCGCCGGCACTTTGGTCAGCGGTCTTTTGTATCAGGCCGTCGGGTTTTACGGCGTTTTTTCTTCCGTCGCCGTCATGTACGTGTCCGGACTCGTCTACGGGACGATGAGGCTGCGGGAAGCACGGCCTCCGGCTCCGCTCGCCGGCTCCGTCGTCAAGGAGTTTTTCAACCCCCAACACGTCGCCGCTACGTTCAGAGTCGCTTTCAGGAACAGAGACGGGAACTTGAGGACGAAAATTCTCCTCGTCATGGCGCTTTCTGTAACGATTTTCGGGCCGATTTACGGTGAGTTAATTTATTTAATTGAGTACTAGTCGAGAGAACAGAGCGAAATGTATGACCCAAGGTACTCGATTGCCGATTTATCGGCAAAACCGCTGCCAATATTTACATAACACGATTGTGATCTATTATATACAATCCAACGTCAACAATCCAGGAATCGACAACTCGCATGAAAACGACAATGTGTGTAGAGTACTTTTGAAACCCGCCCCATTCGATTCAGCCTCCAAAAGTACCTGTCAACGATACGAAACATGACCTGACAACAATGAAACAACGAAAATTCACATTTTCCAGGCGAATCTAGGCAATTGGCACGAGTCGAACTGACGGGTAGTTGGAGTGAGACGAGAAGCACCGCGGGAAACGAGCGCGGACCAATGAGAAACGATAACCTCACGAGTTCCTTCAAGTAGTAGAAAGGGCCTCGCTGTACTCACTGCGATTACTGTTTTCCATCTAGCCGCAGTCTTACATACCTGTCGTTTTCTTCTTTTATTTCCGTTACTAACAAACATTACTCTTCGAACAAAAAATGGGCTCAATCGTGGCTACAAAAAAAACCCTGCAAATTATTACACAATGGTTTATTATTCTCATGAACAGCTTGACCAAGTATTACTGCTCCCCCATCCCATTCGATTCAGCATCAAATACTAGTAAACCATACGAAACATGACCTGACAACAATGAAACAACGGAAACAAAACGTCTGATTTTGCCCCGTCGGGTCAGGGAAATTGGAACGGGGGCGCTTCGAACCTGTTGTGAGTCAAAAGGGGAGTTGAGCGGCGTCATTGGGAGGTGAGCGGGTTTTTTAATGAGACAGGCGGGGAGGGAGGGAGTACAAGCGACGAAACGTTGACTTCCGCTGTAGTTCCCGCGTTGTACTGCTATTCGTTAATTTTTTTAACTGTTTTTTGCCCATAACAATCATGGGCTTCGTCCAATCGGATTGCCGAGATGGCGGGCACAACTAGATACCAAATCGGATTTTTGTGCGAAAGAACGAATTTTTTAGACCACGTTAAAGGCACAAAACGGCTCGGACAGGGGACGGCGAACGGACATTGCATGTTTGGAATCTCCATGTCTTGAAACGAAAAGTATCAAATTTTGAGGGGGGGGTTGTAAAAAAATTTTCGTGACCGAAAACATAGGGTTATTATTCAGAATGAATAATAAACCAAAACGCCGCAAATTCTTACACAACGGTTTATTATTCTCTCGAACAGCTTAACGGAGTTTGACAGCTCCGAGACCCATCCCATTCGATTCAGCGTCGAAAAATACCAGTAAACCACACGTAACATGACCTGTCTACAACGGAACGACGAAAACTAAATATTCCAGACGCCCATGGGCGATTGTTGGCAATTGGCACGACGTGGCGAGTCGAGCGGGCGGGTGGTTTTGATGATACGGGCGGGAGGACTGCGAAATGAGCCACTAGCTACTATTTAATGTTTTAGTTCGGGTAGGAGATTTTGCACCTTTCGAGGACGAGTCAAAGCTAGTATACAGCTTCGTTGCGTACGAAAGGGGAGATTTGAAGGACAGTTTTCTGGCAAGTGGGGTTCTGTTGTTCTTCCTATGGGAACTAGAACAGGTACCCCAGACTGGGAGGCCATTGGTACACAAAAGAAGCAGCAGCACCTTGTAAATAAGGATGAGTTGACATGGAGATGAGTCATACGGTCTGGAAACGTGAGGCGTCTATCCCAGGTAATTCCTAGGTAACGATTGATTCGGAGTATCTTGTTTCATAGCGAACGCCTTAACTTGTTGGGGTTAACTTTTAGACTCTACCTGCCACACCATTTGCTCATTTCCCCAACAAGCGGCTGCAGTTATATGTGAGCTGGTTTTCCATCCTTGTAACACAGATGCATTTACCTTTCTGACCGAAGACTATTCATTTTGTAGTCTTCTCTCACTGCGACAGCTTTTTGTAAACCAATACAGATTGTTTGAAAGGTGAGAGTAACGTTTATGTACCAATCCTTCCTGCTAGACCCCATCAAACGCCTGCTCTCCATCAAAGTGTACGACAACTCTCCTTTCTGTGGAAGGCATCTTTAATAGAAAAGGGTGTCCCAAAATTAACGCAAGATTTGAATTAAATAGAAAACACAGTTTTTAGTCTTTTGATTGTAATTTTTTTATTGATTCATAAAGTACATAGGGTAGGGTTATTTATGGAATAACACATCGGGCAAATGGCCTCCGCGGCTTTGCATACACATACGCACTCGTTTGTCGAAATTTTCCATGACCGTTCTGCACAAATGTGGCTGAATTTCGTTGATGCAACGTTGAATCTCCTCCTTTAATGCACGCGTAGTTGTGGGCTTGTTGACGTAGACCTGTGATTTTAGATAACCCCATAAAAAGAAATCTAATGGTGTTAAATCACACGATCTAGGGGGCCAATTCTGATCACCGAAACGAGAGAGTACACGACCTGGAAATGTCTCATGCAATAATTGAAGTGTTTCACGGACTGTATGGCATGTGGCACCGTCTTGTTGAAACCACATATTGGCCACATCAATATCATCCAATTTCGGCAAAAAGAACCGTGTTATCATGTCGCGATATCGAGCAGAAGTAACAGTCACTGTTTGACCAGCCTCATTTTCAAAAAAGTATGGTCCAATTATGCCTCCAGCCCAAAATGCACACCAAACTGTGACACGTTGTGGATGCATTTGTTTTTCGACAATCACATGTGGGTTTTCAGAACCCCAAAAGCGGCAATTCTGGCGATTAACAAAGCCATCAAGGTGAAAATGTGCTTCGTCGCTTAGGATGAGTTTGCTCGAAAAATCAGCATTCATTTGTTGTTGCTCAATAATCCATTCAACAAACTCTCTTCGCTGTGCATGGTCATTGGGCTTCAGTAGTTGTGTTAATTGAATTTTGTAAGCATGGAGACACAGATCTTTAGTGAGTATACGCTGTAGAGAGCTTCTTGAAATTTGCAATTCTTGTCCACGACGCCGAATTGAGATTCCTGGATTGTCACCGACATTCGCACGCACTGCCTCTATTGACATTTGAACGGCTTGTTTTGCGTCTCCCACGGATCCTATCTCTCGGAATGTTTCAATTAATCGCTTCACAGTTGACGAAGTTAAAACACTATTCCGACCATATTTTGTATGAAATTTTCGAACTACGGCCGCCAAGCATTCATTATTTTTGAAATATTGCTCAACAATGAAGACACGTTGTTCTAATGCGTAACGCTCCATTTTTACTAACCCTAAACTGTCAACTGTCGATTTATTTTGTTTTTAGGGTTGGCAACACTGTACTGCATAAATGGCGGCAAATTCAAATCTTGCGTTAATTTTGGGACACCCTTTACTTTGTAAAGCGTCTTATAGTTGCAGAGGGCAGGACTGGTGTTTGGAGGGAATCCAAACTGCTGATCAGTAAGTGCGCGAGAACCAGTCGTTCCAGAATTTTGCCAAGAAGCGACATCAGACAGATTGGGCAATAAGAAGATACCTTGTCTTCTGGTTTTTCTATCTTGTGCATCAGAGTCTCCATTGTCATGTGTGCCTCAAATGTTTGAGATAATACCCTAGTCGGACACGAGCGTGGTACAGGTTGGCTAAGTGAGCAGTCGTCCAGGGCCGTATTTCAAGAGAGGCAGCTCGAGGCCTGGCGCTTTTCGCGTTGGTGACGGTCTGACGGCTGTTCGGAACTGATTAGGCGAGAAGTATAGAGCTGGGGGGAGTCTTACACATCTGATACCCCTCCCGTTCGACGCAGCGTCGAAAAATACCTAGGAAACTACACCAAACTCGACGTAATTGCGATAAAACGTTCAACATTTCGTTGCATAACCATGGGTTTCGTCCGATCTGGCGCAATTAGGTACTAAATGGAATTCTTGTGCGAAAGAACAGCGCTTTTAGACCTGGACTGCGGACGGACATTGTAAATTTCCTGGCCAATCACACGAAGGCGAATTATTCAAAATGAATGATAAACCATCAAAAAACAACGCACCACACAACATTCATCGGCCCCTCGCGCATTCAACGATTCCTACGAACTCAGAAAGAGTAACATAGAACGTAATTAGAATCTGATGGAGCTCCCACTCATGCAACGTAATGTCTCTGGAAAGCACCGTTACAACCGTTTTGGAGAAAAAATATCTGGCACATCACACAACATTCCTCAGCCCGCTTGCATTAGGCGGTTTTCGTGGCTTCAGCTACTAATCAAATATATATTTCCTTCAGTTTATTTGAACTGTATAAAAACGTCGTATTGTACGTGTATTAAAGTAGCGCTTAAAGTTCCGAAATTTATTGAGAAGCTCCTACTCAAGGTCCATTAGCGAGCAACCGGCAAACGGGGGACAGGATTTTACAATACAATCGACAGGATTTTTTTGAGGAGTATAGTGAAGACTGTTTCGTAATTATCAGGTAAAAACTGTAAGAAATGGGAGTTATCGAGAAGAAGAAATGTGACTGGTGCAAGAATAGGGGAGCTGAGGATCGCAATGAAACTGAAACTCGGTGAGCGTGAGGAGGACTGTATTATACATGGGTGCGGAATTGAGTTGAATTAAAATTGAGGTGAGTACAAATGTGCGGCACAAGGGCAGTACTCGGAACGCGTGAACTGGTGTGGGTAACCGTACGAGAGAGTAAGAAGTTACTGGGGTGGTTGTTGGAAGCAGAATGATTTTGGAAGAGCTCTGTCGTCGATAGGAAAATGAAATTGGGAGAAAGAAATAAAGAAAGGGGAAAACCTAGAAAAGGGGGCTGGAGGGCCCACAGCTGAGGGATTCCCGCAGGTGATGGGCAGGTATTGAAATAGTTGGAGACAATTAGGCGGTCGGAGACAATGATGCGGGGAAGTCTGAGGTCAAAGACTCTGACAACTTTGACACAAAGCGTCGAACAGTGACGTTTCGATCACTATGATAACTATAGTTTGTGTTGGACTGAGTTTACTCATACTCTTATCTTGGCGAATTAAAAACATTTTTTTTATTCCGTAGGCTTCTCTTTAGTATGATTAGGGCTTGCTTGACAGGCCGGACTAGGTGGGTTTTTTTGACCTCCAAAGGTGTGCACTTGACCTAAGCCATGGTTTCCCCAAGCATCGACCCTCTTAGTTTTTATCTATTGGAAGTCCCGCTCCTCAGTTATTTCCGAGCGACAATGGATTTCCCCCTTTTCTGGGCGTTCCAAAAACTATCCTTTCCCTAACCCTCTTTGTACTTTTTCCTCCTTAACAGACAGCTCCTTCCAAGTCAGTCATCAATCAGCACTCGCGAACGACAGTCGTCTCCCAATGATTCGTCTCTCTCTCTTCCTCCACTTAGTATCCCACTGCCAGTTCACGTGTAGTTAGAGTTCCCTTGTTTTTTTTCATATACTCACACTCAAACTGATATCGCTATTCTGTCAAGTGTAATACAGTCCTCATCATCTCTCACCTGAACTTCCAATTACTTCTCAGTTTCTAGCTCTCCCATTCCTGCACCCAACTAGAATTATTAGTGGTATTTCCTTTCATTTTATTGTACTTATGTTTCGTGTAATTGACGAATAAAGGTATTTGTAACGTAACAGGTAATGTATGTGATAGCGCACGATTGTAATGTAATCGTTATGAAGGCATGCCCAAATTAATTAATTTAAAACAAACACAAAATGTGTTTTTTGGACTCTGCAGCCTTCGAAACGTAAAGATCTGATCATTTTTTCCCAACAGTTACATAACTGGGGCTGAAGTTAATTGTATTGTTATGGGAGCATTCCCTCTCCTCAGTGGTGCTGTCCAACGTCTGCTTCTTCTCATGAAGTATTCCAATCCACAAACTCATCGCTGGATTATCCATTTTCACTCTGTTTGGAGCGGTGGATAGGCATTATCCACAGCAGTTGGCATAACTGCTCATATTTACTTTCGGCTCTTTCGTCTTCTGAAGCGTTCAGTTCGTGTCTGATATTGGCCTAAGAAGAGGCTACTTGAACAGGCGAAGATTACTGCACACCGGTTGAGTCTGTCCAGGGCCCGAAGCCTTTGATCCTTTTCCCGAGGCGACCCAGTAGTTCCACTCCCCTTCACATCTCACTTACCTGCTGGCAGACCCGATCAAATGAATGTGGTACCACGGCATCCCATTATTCAGTGACTCTAATTCCTGAAGAGCAGACTACTGGAGGGCGCTACGATACTTGCTTTGCGAGGTTTTGGACGGTTTGGGCTGTGTCTTTGAAACAAGGATGTTGCGGAATAGAAGGTTGAGGTGGAGACACGGAAGGAACGCTGGCAGCACAAGCAGTAAAAAGTTGATAAGGGACGAGATTCGGCAACGAGTGGTCGTAACTACAAACGTCGTCAGGATAAATCGAGCTAGAGTAGAGAAGAAGGCCTAGCTCGACTGAGAGGTCAGAGAGTAACTTTGGGTGGAACTAAAAGGACAGTCGCTCCGAGGGCATTGAGTTATTCAGCTCAATTGTGTACGTAAACATTGTTAATCAATACTCCCCTCCTCCCATACGTTACGAACACAAAGAAGAGACGGATTCAAAAGAGCTTGGTCAATGTTGGGCCACGCCTAAGCAAAATTAGTAAGATACAGATCACTGTCGACTACCTGATCGGACATTCCAGGTCGAGCTTCCGGTAAAAGCAAAGAATATGGACCGCTCCCTCTGATAATGCAATGGGGGAGCGCAATTGGGGTGCAATTGGGTGCAAGAATGGGGGAGCTGAGGATCGCAATGAAACTGAAACTCGGTGAGCGTGAGGAGGACTGTATTATACGTTCGTACGGAATTGAGTAGAATTGAAATTGAGGTGAGATGGAGTACAACTGGGCGACACAAGGGCAGTATGCGGAACGCGTGAACTGGCGCAGGCAACCGTGTGAGAAAGTGAGAAGTTACTGGGGTTTTAGTTGGAAGCAGAATGATTTTGGAAGAGCTCTGTCATCGATAGGAAAATGAAATTGGGAGAAAGAAATAAAGAAAGGGGGCTGGGGGCACGCAGCTAAGGGATTCCGGCAGGTGAGGGGCAGGTATTGAAACGGTTGGAGACAATAAGGCGGACGGAGACAATGACGCGGGGAAGTCCGAGGTCAAAGACTCTGACAACTTCGACGCTTTGCGTCGAACAATATCGATATATCACAACCGAGGTCAGGTTATCGATATGCCCGACATCGTAGGCTTAACTCGCCATGTTTGAAATTAGAAATAACGACGGCTGTACGATTATGCCAATTATTTAACGTTCATTATGTGATAACCCGTTATACAATTATTTTAAATGTACAAAGACTATGAAAAGGAGTTAATTCAATCAAATTAAGAATGGAGATATGAAATAAATATGAGATAACTAACGGATTGATATCGATACGTGCAGTCGTAGCGTTATCAAGCGACCTATCGATACATGCAGTCGTAGCGTCATCAAACGGTCGGTCCATATTCTTTGTTTCACCCGAGCTTCCTGACTGGAGGCAGTTTGATCTTGGAGTCGCTGGAAATCCCAAGCTACCGGTTAAAGCCAAGCCCCGCCGAACACGCGTGTTAGTATTTCCAGAGCCGACAACATACTTTCCCATTGAGCGTTCAGTGAGTTTTCTCGTATTCCCCTTCCCTCATCTCACTTCTCACCCTTCACTTTGCCACCTCCTTGCAGCTAGTCTCAGAACCATCACACGATATCTACTATCTAGATACCTGTATGCGTCGTGTGGACTCTCAGGCTTTAGGTGATACTTTGATGTACTCTTATACTGATGTAATTGTCATTTCCGCCTAATACAGTCCTCTATCGCCCATTCTTGGGCAGTATTCGATTTTATTGGTCTCTACCTCTGGCCCAACACTTTGCAGATTCTGAACTCCTTCCAAAATTACGCTCGCGCCTTCTGAGATAGCGTTTTTTAAACCAAATCATTTTCAAATGTCGAGAGGCGACAGAAGCCCTTCCTCACGGCGTAATTAGAGGAGGAAGAATATGAAGACGGGGAAGGAGGCCAACGCCCCTGTCTGGAGCAACTCGAGTGCTTCCTCGAAAACGAGGGGCTACGAAGCGTGTTATTATTTTCTCTGGTTGCGATGGTTAGGCATCGTTCTTAGGACGAGGGACCCGCTCTGACAAAATTCCTGCGCTCTGGCCAAGCACCAATCAGTCACTTTAGAGGGAAAGGGGGATATCCTTGGCTGATCCAAAAATATCTCTCGTATTTCTTCCAGCACTGCTCCCGCCAATACAGTAAAGAAGGTATTGGTTAAGGCTGCCTGCTACTCCAGACCCCTGCAGTCCACTATAGCCCTAGAGCCGGGGCGAAAAATCATGATTTGCAAGCTACAAACCAATACTTCATAACACATATTCGACGGTGAGCGGGAAGTGGTTTGAATATTCCCAAATAATGACTCCATTGGTTGACAGCTGGAAATCGTTGGAATTTATTGAGCTGCTGTGCTGATGGGACTGTCAACATAGTTTCCCCGGGAAGCTTCGTGTTAACAGTTTTAGAACTGTAAAGAAGACAATGAGAAAAAAGTTGACATTGAGCTACAACTCTGATTGGATTTGACAAAATAGGAAAAGACGCATCACACGACTTCCCTCGGCCCGATGTACATTCAGCGATTTTTATGACTTTCATGCTGTTAATAAGAACTTGACAGAAGGGAGTTCAACGTGGAAACTGATGGACCGTAAGATTTCAAAATTTATTACGTTGCTCTTACTGATACCATGTTCATAAGGGAGCAATCAGTGCACAGATGATTCACTAGAGCATCAACTTGATTACAGGCGGACCAGGTTAACTGTTTTGGAATTATAAGGTAAACACTGTGAGAAGTGGTTTGAATTCCAGAGTTTCTGAGGTTGCTCGTAAATATTTTATGAACTTTATTAAACCTCAATCGTATTGGAGCACCGCTAATGACAGGGTGATACTAGATAAGCAACTCACATGGAACAAGCGTGTTAAATATGCGCCGGACAAGGCCGGACAGCTCTGTGGCATACAAAAGGTTGTCCAGAAAATCAAAGGGCGTCACTACAAAAATGATGAAGTGGCTCTACGAGGGAATTTAAGCTCCCATATGTAAGGTGGAAGGCGACAATCCGTCAGGCAGTTCAGGAGAAGCTCCAGCATCCAGCAACTGCAGCGATCGGGTCATGAACGCTTGCCCCACTGCTACATTAGAAATCTATTTTAATACTTCACCTCTCCACATATACATTCAGAGGGACGAGCCCACGATCTACGAGGGCAGGCCTGCAGGGAACGATTAAGCAGTTCAAATCACAAGAGGCGGCCAGAGCGGAAGAACTTTCGGTTGTCATTCAGCGTCTGCATTCACTCACGGGAACAGTAGGAGAGAGGGCCGTTTCGCACTGAGGTGAATGCACTGTCATGGAACATGCTGTGTGATGAGGGGTAGAGCTGCTCTGGGCATTGCAGGGCCCAACTTCACCCCTGCCAAACCGCCGGGAGAGTGTGCCGTGATATAACAAGCGGAAATTCTAGCCATAAAGATCTGTGCAGAAGAGATCATGGGAAAAGGACTCAAGGGTTAGCGGATCTACAAATTCTCGGACAGTTGGGCTGCCTTAAAGGCTATCACGGCCTACACTTTTTGAAACAGGTTGACATAGAGTGTCTTCAGGCGGTCTAACGACTTTATTTTATCTGGCTGCCGGCTCATTCAGGTCTCGAGGGCAATGAAAAGGCAGACTCACAGAATCCCCACCCATCGGGCCTGAGACCCACATAGGAGTGACGAACGGTCACTTGAATCAGCCAGTGGCCACAGGAAGGATTGGCATTGCCAGCCATGACTAACAGGCAGGCTCATTGTGCCAATGCTAACACTCTCCAGACCACCCTTCACTTGCCCTCACTGGACAATGCCCACTTAGGTATCACTTCAACAAGATGAGCACTTCAGAAGTAGTTGAGTGCAGATTGTGCGATTGTGCGATGAGGAGGAAGAAACGAAAGAGCACATCCTATGCGACTGCCCTGTCTTAGCAGCCAGGCGCTTCAAACATTTCTCCCAGGGGTTCATCGACATTTTTTTTTTCTTGACCCGAGGGCGTGTGGGACAAGTCCCTTTGTCACTGCGGCCGCATATGGGCCTATTGTGACGCTGGCCCTTTCTTAGTAGAAGGCGTCGTACATACCTGCCCCCCTTAGGAAGCCGAGTATGTCCTTCACCGCAGAGTCTGCATTCCACCGCCTCTGAGATGCCCATCTTGTTGAGGTGATATCTGAGTGGGCAGTGCCCGGTGAGGAAGCTTATCAGTACTCTCAGATCTTGTCTAGAGAGTGTCAGCATCGCCTTCGCCCTTTGACAGAAAGGCGTGACAAGCCTTTTCGCCTGTCTTAGTCGTGGCTGGCGATGCCAATGGGCAATGGGATTTTCCTGTATCTCCCATCGAGCAACCAGACGGTTCAGGTGACTTTTCGTCAGACCCACGTGTGGTTCAGGCCCGATGGGTAGGGATTCTGTACCCCTTTTCGCGAGGCGGTCAGCCTTTGCATTGTCCTCATGCCCCCTGTGAGCCGGCACCCAAATGAGGGAGAGCCTGTTACGGGCACCGAGCTGCTTGAGCACATGGAGGCATTCCCATGCCAGCTTAGACCTAAAACTATAGGCTGCGATGGCCTTTAAGGCCTGGCTGTTTGAGAAAATATGGATCCGCTTGCCCTTGAGCCCTTTGTTCAGGATCTCTTCTGCGATCTCTTGGGTTTTGCCCATTGTTCGCGGCTGCTTATTCAGTCAGCATGCTGACCTTATTCACAGCTGGCCGCAGACATGCCCCTGGGGACAATGCCGAGGCCGTTCCACTATCCACAACCCGTGGTCGCGCCTGGTAGCATGGGCATGCTCCTGGGAAGATAACCCAGAACCAGGTCGCTGTCAGATTAGTGACAGGATGAGAAGAATCGTTCATGCCGATAAATTGGCTCCCTAACAGAGCGGAGTGGAGGGATCCCGTTAGAAGGAAGGGAATGATTTTCTACTTTCCTTGGCTCTAAAATGTAGAAAAGGAAAGTTGTTTAATCGGATGATTTAAAAATTTTCAGTTTTCTTCGATCTTCACGTTTCAGACCCTTCGGAGTCCGAAAAACACTATTTGGGAAAATGGTCTGTGTCTCTGTGAACGATTTTTAACGAACTTTATTGTGCTGCTTTCGTCATTTTTCCACCAATGGAAATTTCATGGTATAATTGTCTTATTGAGAGCTATCTATATAAAAAATGTAATCAAAATCGTTAGAGCCGTTTTTGAGAAAAAAAAATTTGGTGTTTTGATCACTATTATAACTATAGTTAAATTTCGGTGGATTCTGTTCATACCCTTATTTTGGAGTCTCATGGTAACCTGCGGGCGAGATATCAAGTTTGAGCTGTTTTGGTACGGTGGTTTTCTCTTAAAATCGTTCACAGACACACAGACCATTTTCCCAAATAGTGTTTTTCGGACTCTTTTTGAAACGTAAAGATCTGAAGAGAACTCAAAATTTTGTTTTCAGCCGATTACATAACTTTCCTTTCCACTTTGTAGAGCAAAGGAAATTGAAAATAGTGTTTACAGCCTCATTAATTTTCTGTGTACCAATCGCTCAATAATGGTCCGGGAATGAGTACGAGCAGCACAATAAATTCCGGAAATGTGAGCGCATCTTCCGAATCGTTCATCAGAAATCAGAAGAATCGATCATGCCGATAAATTTGCTCCCTCACAGAGCGGAGTGGAGGAACCCCGTCAGGAGGAAGGGAGTGTTGGGATAATCAACAGTGACGAATGTTTTTTTAATTTTCGTAACGGAAGGATATTAAGTTACGTAAATGAATAAAACAACCAGCCAGTTGTACCTTTATTATAATCTTAACAATATCATTGAGCGGATTTATTTAAACGGTTTTCCTATCAATCGTCCTAAAAGAGACCCACGAACCATGAGTTTCCTGGAAGTACTCGAAAATATCAGAAACGAGGATGAAAGCTCGTCGTCACTTGTTGGAGTGTAAGTCATTAGAGAGGTTGCGAAATTTGATGACTCAACACTTTTTGACAAAATGTAATATTTTTGAAGGAACCGACATTCACGCTTTTCTACACAGATTCGCGGGCTCGACGATTAAACTAGTCGAAGGTGCGAGAAACTGACTGGATTCAACGCCTGGAATGTTGTGCGACGTTTTTCGATCGTTCGGCCGGTGTAACTTCCACAGTTTTCCGGGCTGACGGCGAATACCTTCGTTGGGCCAGAAAGAGAACGTGATTGAGAAGCTTGCTACTAAATAAGGCGCCGCGCTCGATCGCTCGTTTAATCCGTTGACTGAACGCCGACCGCCGACCTGTCGCTTGAAGTCGCGCGAATTGCGAAGAATCCGACCCCTTTTAACTTTTTTTTTCGAAATGAACCCGAAAATTGGCTCTAGCGGCTGTAAAAACGCTGCAAATTATTTCACAACGGTTTAATATTCGCTTGCACTACATGATCCGACGTGGAAAAATACTAGTAAACGATACTAAAAACGATTTGACTTTCTAGGAGACGCTTGACACTGGGGTGGGGCTGCCTAGTGAGCCCTCGGCCGAAGCCTGGAGGCTCCAAGGTCTCCAGGTTCTTCCGCCAGTTCACCCAAGCTTGCACTAAATGGGCTGGAGAGAAAGCCACTTCATCTGCTGCCGATTCAACACATAGGGCAGTGGTTCCTGAGTCCCACCTCGCCTGCCACTGGCCCTACAACCACTCTTTGGCCAGTGTGATCCTGCGATCAATTGAGTCCTCGCGGAGCATCTCCACGATCAAACCTTCCAGATGACCACGGTACAACGCCAGGCCATGAGTCCTAATGTGATGACACGTGGAATGCTCGCACGGATCTGCAGGGGGAGGTGGGAGGTTGTTCGATACCTCTTGAAGACTGCTAGCAGCGTGCACGCTGCGGCCGGTTTCACACGGGGAGGACGGCGCGTGAGACTGAAATACACTAGGAGCAGTGGAGGTTTCACACGGAGAGCGAGAGCAGTGAAGGCTCGCGAGACTCGGGCTCTTCGACGAAATACAAAGAGGGGGATGAGAGCGTTCACACAACGAGCGAAAACGGCTCCCGCTCCTCAGTTTATTGCCAGCCATCCATCGACTGCCATACACGGTTGCTGTTCTTTTTTTTTCAGTTTGAGTTTAAAATGGATGTGGACATAGAGGCAAGGCGATCAGGAGCCCCTGCTGCAAAAATCAAGAAGTACATCAACCACGAGCAGATGGATTTCTTGAGAAAGGTTTTTGACGCTCGACCAACAGATGATACTTTGGGAAGTGACGCCAGTGACGAGGCAAGCGTTCAGGATGAAATGGAAATTTCCGGAAATATAAATCCAGAAAACATTGCCACCCCCCAAACTCCTATCAGTTCAAAAAAGAAGAATGAACGCAGAAAACCTCACCCATTTTAACAGAAAATGTTACAGCTTTTGGAAACCCCCAGCAGACACGTGTCATTCGTACAAGGGCTCCTCCCAACGCTGGACACTTTCTCGGAAGATGAAGTTCTGCAATTCCAAGTTGGCTGTCTACAGTCGATACAGCAAATAAAATCTACAAGGATTTCAGATCATGTCTGATGGAAACATTCCAGCACTCCTATTCAGCATTCCCAGTGTCATCCCTTGCACTCATCGCAGGCAGTTTTCCCTTCTCAGCGTGTTTATTCGTCTCCATCTCCATCTTAATATTCAATAACAACCCCGGCGAATTCCAAGAACTCAGCTTCTCCTTCTCCTTGTACCACTCCATTTCCACAGAATATATATGGAAATGAGCACTTACAGCTACAGTGAGTACCTACTTAAATAAAAAAATAGAAAGTGCCTAGCCTTCCTTAATTCCGTATTTTCCCCTTGTTACTGTACTTCAACATTTTCATGTACCTACATTGCTACTAATTTTTTCTTAATAACTAATGCTACAAAAGGATGGATATACTCTATTCCCTACTCAAAATGATTTAAAGGTGCATATTTTCAACCATTCACGCAGATATTTGGAGTTTTACATGGAAATATGTGAATTGAAAACAAAGCAACTCAACTTACTTCAATGTTATTGCAAGGCTTAATTCAGGCTTAATGGAATTACGCATGTTGGTATCTTCAAGTTGAATGGCATTCTTCACCTAGCCGAGGAGCTCAACAAATGTGTCGATTGACATCCGGAAGAAGTTGAAACACTTTTTGTCATCTTTTCGAAGTTTTTCGTACAGTGTGGCGTAAACTCCTTCTTCATCCCGCTGTTGGTTGATCGGATGGACCCAATACTGTCTGGTACTCTTTTTGCGTTTTTGGCGTTGAAAACGACGGCGGTGAAGGAGGTAAATGGCCAAAGCATGCGTGCTATCCATCGTTCTTCAACTCGGTGCAGATGACTGCCAAAAAAAGGCGATCGAGAGCCAAAAAGGCTCTCCGTGTGAAAGAGTGGGAGTCAAGAGCGGAAAACGCTCCTCATCGCGAGTGAGAGCCGTACGGCTCTCCGTGTGAAACCTGGCCTGCCTGTCCAGTGCACGATCCACCACGACGCTGCGGCATATTGCACGATGGGCAAGAACACCGCCTGGTAATATAGGGGCCTTATGGTGACGCCCCCCATGTAGGTATCGAAAATACCTAGAAAACGATACCAAACACGACGTAATCGCGATAAAACTGTCAAATGCTCGTTTTTGGCTAGCATTTAACCTTTTTTTGTCCGCCCACAATGAATCACTTTGTCCGAATGGCACGACTAGACTCCAAAATAAAAATTGGAGGTGAGTTGGTGCCTTCGTATTCTGATTAGCCCTCTCCACATGACCTGTTTTCAGCAACACTTTGCCCACTCCATATTTTGCCTCAACGTGGTCTAAATCACCTCTCCCCGAGCTGTGCTCATTTTCCGCTCTCTCTCCCGTCTCATTCCAACCACCTGTCACCTGTCTCGTCGTGCCAATTGCCTAGTGTCGCCTTAAAAACGTCCATTTTCGTTGTTTTGTTGTAGTCAGGTCATGTTTCGTATCGTTCACTGAATCGAATAGGATGTGTCTCGGAGGTGCTCTACAATTGTCGTACTGCATATGAGTTTTCGTTACCTGGATTATATTATTCTCAATAAAATATAAATAAAATTGCGTAGGATAGGTCTCAATCATAATGTGCAAGAGAATAATACCTTTGTATAATAATTAGCGGCGCTTTAAATCGCTCATAAGGGATACTAGCGTTCACTAAAAAATCAGGGCGGTAGTCAATTAAACTACCTAAACGGGGAAGGTTTAATAACTATCGTAAGATAATTAGGAGCAACTCCAGAAATTCCGAAATTCGCGTTTTTTTTGCCTGATAAATCCAAAACAGTAAAAACGATCCTTCTCAGAAATATCTGGTGCGTAGCAACACACAACTTTCCGCCACCCCCGTAATTTCGAACACCAGCTACATAGGCGGGCGCTATATCTTCGTTCAACGCATTTTTACAGGAAACTTTATGGAGAACAAAATGTAGGGACTAGTTAGCTGAGAGTACTCCGTAAGTTTGATCGAAATCGTTAGAGCCGTTTTTGAGAAAATTAATACCAAAATACCAATAAATTAATATTCGACAAATCTCCTTTTCTGAGTTAACATGGCTTATATCTCCGTTCAACATATATATACAGAAATAATTACGGAGAACGAAATGTGGGTATGGGTGACTTAAAGACACTCCATTAGAATTTATCACATCCGGTGAAGAAGCTACCCTGGAATTTACGGAAATGTTGGAAAAAACGTTATTTTCGACACATTTTGATTTTTATCTCTGTTCAATGGACTGTCAGAGCAACATTTATCGGAAACAATATGTAGGTATTAACTATTTGAAAACACCATGTGAGTTTGGTGAAAACCGATGAAGTCGTTTTGCCAAAAAGCGTAAAAAACCTATTTTTTCTTCATGGGCCTTTATCTCCGTTCACCGTATTTTCATGGAAATATGTATGGAGAAAAAAAGTTAGGTATTGATCAGTAGAAGATAATTTGAAAGTTTAATCAAAATGGTTAGAGCCGTTTTCGAGAAAAATACGAAAAACCCTAGTTTTTGGTACATTTTCGTCCCCCCACCCACCTTCCCACCGGCCGAAATCGTCCATAACCTTATTTTGGTGTCTTCGAAAAATAACAAACAAAACAAAAAAAGAACCAGCTCAATCGGATCAGCCGTTCTCCCGCAAATCGAACTACAGACACACACACACCGACCACGCGCCGAAATTAGGTTTTTTAGACTCAGTAGGACCTGAAACGTAAAGATCTGAAGAAATCCCAAATTTTTTTTTTTGAGCCGATTACTATACTTTCCTTCCCTTCGGGTAGCGGAAAGTAAAAATCGTGTTGACGGGCTCATGGATTACCTTACTACTCAACAATGGTAGAGAAACTCTATAAATTCCGGAATTTAGCACTGAGTGAACTGAGTACGCTGAATGTACGTGAATGAGGAAAGTTGTGTGTGGCGTGACACCATATATATTATTTTGGTTTCTGTTCAGATTACCATTTCCAAGGTTCCGCAGTCCGAAAAATTCTGCTGAGTTAAGAGACAACCGAGTGCGTCTGGCGGTAAGTGCGTCTGGCGGTAAGTTCTCTCTTAGCGAGGAGTCCGAGCAATCGAAGGCTTTTTCCATCCCCCAAAACACTACCGCGTAATTCTTGTTCATTTATAGTTGCCGCGGACAGGAGTGGTTGGTTCTAAACTCGAACTGTGCTGCGGGAATTGATGCGCTCAGGTTATGTCGTGAGATGAAGAGGAAGTAATCTCTCAAATTGAACGATTCGTCGCTTTGGTCGTTCTCGAGCGGTCTAGCGGCGGTTTTGCTTCGAGGAAGAACTTCCGTCGCAGAGTTTGGAACATCGAAGAACTCTCACGGAAGTCTTTTGAAGCCTCGCCATTTGAGAAATCTCTGGAAACTCTGACCAGACGTTTATACGCATCTCATGAGCTCCGTTTCAAGGTTCGCTGCATTAACTTGTCGCGCGTGAGCGGTTAACAGTCACGTTTCTCGTAACGGTTGCATCTTAGTGATTGATGGTTTCGTAAGGCCTCAACAACGCAGTTAGCTTCGGTTGGTATTCCGCGGAAATGTCAAAACCAAACATGTTTGGCCGCCTCCGACTTGAGGACGTTTTAGTGGTGCGTTCGGGTACTTATTCTCGAATAATTATTTACCGCGTTTCCCAGAGAAGGGATGGTGCTCTCGATTTACTTTGCACAGTAGTTCATAGTGCATGGGAGGCAGTGCTTTGAGAAGTTCCCATTTTTACTTTCCTTGGCTCTACGAAGTAGAAAGGAAAGTTATGTAATCGGCTGAAAAAAAAAAAATTTGAGTTCTCTTCAGATCTTCACGTTTCAGACCCCCCTGAGTCCGAAAAACACTATTTGGGAAAATGGTCTGTGTGTCTGTGAACGATTTTTAGAGAAAACGACCGTATCAAATCCACTCAAACTTGATATCTAGCCTGGAGGTTACCATGGGACGCCAAAATAAGGGTATGAACAAAATCCGCAGAAAGTTAACTATAGTTATCATAGTGATCAAAACACAAAATATTTTTTTTCTCAAAAACGGCTCTAACGATTTTGATTAAATTTTTTAAATTATTAGCTCCCAATATGGCAACTATACCATAAAATTCCCATTCACGGGAAAATGACGAGAGCAGCACAATAAATTATCGAAACTTTCGACGAAATCGATTTTAGCGCGGTTTTTAGAGAAAACAACCGTACCAAATCAGCTGAAACTTAATGTCTAGCCTACAGGTTACCATGAGACGCCAAAGTAAGGGTATGGGCAAAATCCACCGAAATTTAACTATAGTTATCGTAGTGATCAAAACACCAAATTTTTTTCCCCGAAAACGGCTCTATCGATTTTGATTAAATTTTTTATATTGATAGCTCTCAATAAGGGAATTATTATTATTATTGGTATTGTAGTCCAATTCAATACCTAAAGGGTGAGTGTTTAAAAATGCTCATGAGATACATGGGGCTCACTCCAGAAATTCCTGAATTTCAACTACTGCCGTTTCGCTTACTACCAGTTCTAAAAGTGTTTACCCAATAACTCTGCAAAAGTAATTACTATCCTTCTTCAAAAAATTCATGTTTACAGCCTCATTAATTATCTGTGTACCAATTGCTCAATAAAGGTCCTGGAATGAGTACGAGCATCACAATAAATTCCACAACTGTAGGCGCTACCGTTTCCTGCAGCTGTGACGTGTTGTTTGACCAAGTTCAAAGGCCATGTACATATGAATTGACGTAGAGCTATGGAAAGTTGTGTGTTGCAACGCACCAAATATTTTCATTCCTGCGTGGAACCCGTATGGTGAACCGTTTAGGCAACTCCATGAGCTGCCCAGGCACGCTTTTCCATCTCGCATCTCCTGTGAGCGGTCTTTGACGCCTCCATTTGGTTCGCCCGCTAGAACCACTATATTTTATGTGCAGTTTCCGTTTTGACTTCTGTCTTGCAACACCTTAGTGTCGTTCCCTTATCTTGTCTTCCGCCCCTTTTCACCTCCGCCTTTTCCCTTTCTTCCTATTCACAGCTTGCCCTGCAGCCTCTACCTGCTTGATTATGCCCGTCGACTGACAAACTTGCACCCTTATCTTTTATTGGTGACTATCAGTTTGTCCGAATATAATGCCGAAAAATGAGCAGGGTGGTGCTTAGATTGTAGAGTCACGGCAAAAGACAACCCCTCACTGATCCAGTTCCTCCTTCTGAGCCGTACCAGGGTAGACCACTCTCTATCTCGGGTGACCTATCAAATATTAAAGCTCTCTTGGACCAGCTCTACCTGAACCTCACCATCCAGATAAACGCGCGGATTGTTTTGTTCCAAAATGAATTGAAAACCCTCATCCAGGGTATCAAAACAGGTGCTCACTGAACCACAGGTCGATGATAAAATTGGGGTCATCGAAGCTGATTTTGCTGCTATCCGCAGCAAACTTTATTCGCTCTCACCAGATCTCGACCAATGTGCAGCTACCTGAGTACTCGCCCTGTCAAGAGGGGCCCGCCACACTGGGGAATCGCAGCCCGTGCTTCCAGTTGCCAAGCAGTTCCTAGGTATCCCCAGGCCTGCCAGCGGCCTTCTGGTTTGCTTCGGGGAGAGCCCCCAGTCTGCAGCTCCCCTACGGCTTCCTCCAACAGAGCCGACTAGCCCCTTCTTCCATGTGCCTTTTGCACGTGCCAGGCGTCTGAAGAGGGTTCGAAGGCTCGTGCAATACTGTAGAGGCTACGATCCCCAATTCGGGTATTTCATGACGATGCCAGGTCAGTCTTAGCAAAGCCCTCCAATGCCAGGAAGCCAGCTGACGCCACATTACGGGGTTAGGTGGTTAGGGTCGATGGCGTCCTCGATTGCCCGGCTCTTCTTTCGTCAATCAACTTTGCCTTGCCGCCCTTGCAGGCGCGTTCCAAGCTCCTGTTTTCGCCTTCCAATTACCTTTACTACAGCCATGGCATCGTATTCGTATTCCCCGCGGCGCTAACTTCCTTTTTCAAAACTACGCCCATTTGGACTTCTTCTCCGACTCTTTTAATACTTTTAGATCTGCCATTCCAATGCGTTTTAGCTTTCATTTCAGTATTCTTTCTTCTTTTTTACTTTCCTTGGCTCTACGAAGTAGAAAGGAAAGTTATATAATCGGCTGAAAAAATTTTTTTGAGTTTTGGCTTTACGTTTCAGACCCTCCTGAGTCCGAAAAACAATATTTGGGAAAATGGTCTGTGTGTCTGTGTGGATGTGTGTCTGTATACGATTTTTAGAGAAAACCACCGAACCAAATCAGCTCAAACTTCATATCTCGCCCGCAGATCATCATGGGACGCCAAAATGAGGGTATGAACAAAATTCGCCGAAATTTAACTATAGTTATCATAGTGATCAAAACACCAAATTTTTTTTTCTCAAAAACGGCTCTAACGATTTTGATCAAACTGTTTATATTGATAGCTCTCAATAAGGCAATTATACCATAAAAATCCCATTCGTGAGAAAATGACGAGAGCAGCACAATAAATTACCAAAACGTTCGACGAAATCGATTTTAGCGCAGTTTGTAGAGAAAACCACCGTACCAAATCAGCTGAAACTTGATGTCTAGCCTACAGGTTATCATGGGACGCAATAATGAGGGTATAAGCAAAATCCACCGAAAGTTAACTATAGTCATCATAGTGATCAAAACACCAAATTTTTTTCTCAAAAACGGCTCTAACGATTTTGATTACATTTTTTATATTGATAGCTCTCAATCAGGCAATGATACTATAAAATTCTCATTCGTGGGAAAATGACGAGAGCAGCACAATAAATTATCAAAATTTTCGACCAAAAGCGTTTTTCGCGCAGTTTTTTCCTTATAAACTTCGCTGGAATTCTTGTAGAATGTTAAAAAAAAATGTTATTGTAGTCCAATCCAATACCTAAAGGGTGAGTGTTTAAAAACGCTCATGAGATACATGGGGCTCACTCCAGAAATTCCTGAATTTCAACTACTGTCGTTGCGGTTACTACCAGTTCTAACAGGTATTTTCCAATAACTCTGTAAAAGTGATTACTATCCTTTTTTTTTTAAATCGCGTTTACAGCCTCATTAATTATCTGTGTACCAATTGCTCAATATTGGTCCTGCAATGAGTACGTGCAGCACAATAAATTCCGGCACTGTAAGCGCTACCGCTTTCTGCTGCCGTAAAGCGTTGTTTGACCAAGTTCAAATTAACTGTGTGATAAATGAATTGATTAAATAGAACTAGCCATGTACAAAGTGAATTGACGTAGAGCTAAGGAAAGTTGTGTGTTGCAACGCACCAGATATTTGTCTTTCTGATTGCTGAACCGTTGCCAAATTATCTTCTGCCCTAAATATGTGTAACTCTTATGTTCAATTGGGTTCGCCCGTTTTGAATAATAAATAAACAAATGTGCAGTGTCTATTCGAAATACTAGCGCTGAATTGATGACTGTTTTCGATGCTGGCAACACAGAGCCCAAATCAAAGGAACGTGTACTACCGCTGAGGTTGGTTAGTTGGAGATCTTGGTGATGAAGGGTTTCCCGTCGCTACAGGATTCTGTGCTGTCAATTACGTTCGAAATATTGCGTAGGGAAAAGGGACGATTATTTTGGGGTTAGCATTCGCGTAGGTTTACTGAAGAACGACGACAGCAGGAGGAAAATGGAGTAAAAGGAAGAGGTGGAAGGGAGCAACGACAGAAAATGCACGCATCGACATGAACTCTGTGCAGGGCGGACCTACAACAAAACCAAACATGTAGAGCTAAGGAAAGTTGTGTGATGAGGCGCACCTGATATTTTGGTTCATTTTGCGCATCTTCCTACGCCACGGAAAACAGACTACTTGACCGTTTAACGACGCGGAGTTGAGCACGTCAAATTTCCTCAGGTTGTAAAGAAAAGAGGGAAGAGGCGGTTTAACTCTCCGTTAATTTGTTAATTGCCTCTCGAAACGCCGTTGTCCAGGAATTATTATTATTATACGGCGATCGAAACCGGCGGCGTCAACGATGTCGTGGGCCGGTGAGGCTGTAAGGGGCCAAGGATACCAACGGACGGGACGGCGAAACGTCTGCACCCCGCAGGTCTCGACGAAGACCTCGATGAAATGCCAAATCCCTACAAATCGAGGAGTCGGGTTTTATCGATTTAAACCGTCGCCTGCGATCGTTCCAAGGACTCGGCTGCGGCTACCGGTCGCCGAATTCGGAATATCGTTGCGTAGAAATGCGCATAAGAAGTCCGAGTCAAAAAAGTAGGTCAACCGACTTGTGCGATCAATTTCAGCGCTGGGGAAGAGAGAGAGAGAGAGAGAGAGAGAGAGAGAGAGAGAGAGAGAGAGAGAGAGAGAGAGAGAGAGAGAGGAGAAAAAAAACGGAAAAGAAAAAAAAGGCGAACGTCCTCAAACCCACTAGCTGATTGGGTGACGCATCTTGTTCACATCCTGCGCGCGGAGCTTCATTTTGACGAACAACGTGGTTCCTGTTTGCTGGAATTTTCGGCAACTTCCCTTCTCCAATCGCGAATCGACGATTTATGACCTTCTCGAAGGCCCCTTCTCCGGCTGATGCAGATCTGCGATAAACTCCGGAAAGAATTCGTGAAATATACGTTGAGAATCTTCATACAAGGATTCTCAGTACCGTATGACGTGAATTCGATGTGCTAACTGTACATAAGCATCATGATCATAACGGTGCAAATTATTGCACAACAATTTATTATTCTCTTGCACAGCTTGACTCAGTCTCACACCTCCGAGACCCATCCTATTCGATTCAGCATCGAAAAATACCAGTAAACCACACGAAACATGACCTGACTTACGAACAACAGAACGGCGAAAGCCTCTAGGCACTCGTTGGCGCCTGTAGGCAATTGGCACGACGTTGCGAGCTAGCGTTCGGTTTCAATGAGGCAGGAGGGAGTACAAACGATGAAACGAATACTTCCGCTGTATTGTCCCGCAAGTTATTTCAATTAGTGGACTTTGACTCACTATAATCACTGTGATTTCGCTATTTTCGGTCTAGGCGCAGTCGAACACCTCTGAAAATTGTTTCATTCGACCCAGCTTCTAAAAATACTTAGAAAACGTTACCGAACACAGCGTATTTGAGACAAAACTGCCGACATTTCGTTTTTGTTAATTATTTAACCATTTTTTGCCCATTACAACCGAGGGCTTTCGGGAAATATATGTTTTTTCCAAAAACCGCTTCGAGGGTATCGTTTTAATTATTTATATGGACAGTTCCAAATGGCAGTACTGTGCCATAAATTTCTGATTCGTGAGGAAATTACAGAAGCAGCACAATAAATTGTCAAATCTTTCGAAGAAAATCGATTTAAGCACAGTTTTTTCAATCAGTCTCGTTCAGATGACGTGATGATTCATAGGACGTGTGTTCCAAGGACACTCGGCGGTTGGACAGGGTGCCTAGCTCTGCAGCCTTTACCGCTCTCATGCCAACAGGCTATTGACATGTGGAGCTCTCTATTGAAACAACAGCCCTTACGATTCCAACGCCGTGGCTTTGAGGCTAGTGATATTCCGCCTTACAGCACTGTGTCAGTGGCTGCAGGCAGAAGCCTCCCGTGATGCTGTGGCTTGAGAGCCTAAGAACCTGGATGGGTGGCAGCCCCTGGGGCAGGAATTGCCGAGAGTTCTTACGATTCTATCACCCATGGCCTCCTAGGATTTGGTTTGGCCCTGTTCACCTCATGAGAAAAAGTGTCAGGTTGTGTGCGGCCAGAACTGCAATCCCCGCTAGTGAGGTAGGTGTGTCCCGTGGGTGGCAGAGATCTCAGAGACCTACTGCTACCCAGGCAAGGATTTCCTTATGGACACAGTTGTTCTGGCCAACAGCACCTCGTCTGTAACTTGAGAAGCGAGAATCAAATGCCATTCTCTCCACCCGTCACCAGCAGGTACCCTGTGAGGGTGAGGCCCTCTTGACCAGTGAAGGCTAAGCCGAGTAAACATACTGGTTTCCTATTTTCCTCTTACTATTGGCGCCAGTTGTCCGGAGAAGCTTTCGATATATTCGCATATCTGGTCCTTCGCTCACCAAACTCAAGTTGACATGTGCAATTGTGTGGTCCGAGACCTGGGGCAGTTGAGGGGAGTAACCAGCCCTGCAGCCTTTAACTCACCCTCGCCACGCCCTACAAATCATACAGGAATTTCCAGCGAAAATCCAACTTCTTGGCTTCACGGCTGGTGACACTTTGCCTGATGGCGCTGTTTCAGAGCCAACGGGCAGAAGACTCCCGCGGCGCCATTCGATTTGGCTGCAGCTTGAGAAGTGTAAGGACCGCGAATGGGTGGCTAGCCCCATGCTTAATGGCGTTCTGCCGCCACCTACGCTTCTTCTCCAAGTGAATTTCGGGGATTGGGCTCCCCCCCCCCCGTCCATCACACGGAGGAGGCGTCAGGCTGAACTTCTCCGCTCCGCCAAGCACACTCTCCACCAACACCGTAAATACATTCACTCATCCATCCATTCATACCCAAACTCGACCCTATCGAGTAGTCCGTCCCTGATCGTTACCCGCAATAACTATACTCACCTAACACATCCAAACAATAAATACGAGTACAATCAGCCCTTAAATAATGCACTCATGACGGCTCGGGGGCAATCAAGTTGACGGTTTCTCCAGGCATATGAGCAACTCAATTTATCCTGGAACTTTAAGCGCCAATAGTTTTTATGTGAATATCGACTAAGTTCGACCAAGCTCACAATAAACTGAACGAAAAACAGATTCTGTTATTGGTTAGAGAACTGAGGAAAGTTGTGTGTTGCGTCGCGACATATTTTCGATTCAGTACGCCTCAAATCTCAACCCAATTGTTGTTTTTTTTTCGCACGATTCCGTGAGTGAGAAGGGAAATTTCGTCTATTCGACCTCTGAAGAGAAATTTGCCGTATTCTCGAAGAATTCTTGAGCAACAGTTCAAACCAAAATAGCAGGTTATCGACGTTCATTCGCTCTCCGCAGAGGAGGTTGCTAATAACTCATTACAGCTCTCTACTCTCGCCACATTTCGTTCTCAACCAAGCAACAACTCGTTCTCCCACGGAACTGCCAAGTGGGCATGACAACGTAGTACATCCACGTTTGATAGAAAAATTCGAATAGGGGAAAACCATCTGACCGTGTTTTGTAGCGCAGTTTAAATCTCGAAGAAATATGCGGCAGATAGGAGTGATTCTCGTAAGTACGCGCATTGTCTCTTTTCCAATAAATATTTGAACGACAACTACTTTCACGATTGATTGACCACGTTCAGACGCCAATACATTAGATCAGTGGCATATTGTAACTTTTTTCGCGACTATATGAGGAATTGAAAGCAACAACTTCGAAGCTGCTCATCCAAGTGAAAATGTTGCAATGTTTAAAGCTACCTGTAGGCCTAACACAGATAGAGTCGAATAAGACAAAGACTTAGTTGATGAACGAGATGAGCAATAAAGGGTGTATTGGTTAGTTAAACGTTCGCTTGAGTTCACACAACTCAGGGGGTCTCTGGATAAATGAACTGGTGTGGGTCTTGTAATGTTCTATTCGAAATCGCCCATTCACAAACCCAATGTGACTCCACTTAGAATTTAATAGAATTAGATTTAAATGAATCGAACTCCTTTTTCAATATTAAATCAAGTTAACCTAATAGCTCAGATCGTAGGGGAGATGGGATTGATACACCAGGGGTTCGCTCACCTTTATCAAACAATATTGAGCGGGGGAAAATCAAAAATAAAATTGGGAGAAAGAAATAAAGAAAGGGGAAAACCTAGAAAAGGGGGCTGGGGGCCCGCAGCTAAGGGATTCCCACAGGTGAGGGGCAGGTATTGAAACGGTTGGAGACAATTAGGTGGACGCAGACAATGACGCGGGGAAGTCCGAGGTCAAAGACTCTGACAACTTCGACGCTTTGCGTCGAACAATATCGATATATCACGACCGAGGTCAGGTTATCGATATGCCCGACATCGTAGGCTCTGGCGCCATGTTTGAAATCAGAAATAACGACAGCTGTACGATTATGCCAATTAATTAATGTTCATTATGTAATACCCCGTTACATAATTATTTTAAATGTACAAAGACTATGAAAAGGAGTTAATTCAATGAAATTAAGAATTGGTATATGAAATAAATATGAGATAACTAACGGATTGATATCGATACATGCAGTCATAGCGTTATCAAGCGACCTATCGATACATGCAGTCGTAGCATTATCAAGCGGTCGGTCCATATTCTTTGTTTCATTGTTTCACCCCGCTGTCGGCTATGGAAATACTAATCCTTACGTTATGCAGGAATGAGAATATTGAAAGGGAGAAGTTGATTGACAGATGTAGTTCCTTTGCCTCCACATCAATCAAGCCTTGGGCCACAAAGCACAACCTCAGAATGCCAGATCAGGTTGGGTGAACTTTGGAACTGATTCGGCTTGAGACCTCTTTACTTGTCTTAGGGCCGCATTCACCAAAACGCCGCTGATCGTGATCCAACTGATCAGGGCTAGATAAGTAGATCAAGGCTAGTCATTTTCGCGCCCACCACGCTAGCCGAGATCACTGTGGTATGCGGTAAGCATAGACGTGATTACGCTGCGATTAAGCCATATCGAGAAGGCAGTGGACTAATGAGGTTACAGCAAAGTAAGAAAATTGGGCATCTGTTTGACATCCCGTCCCATAAACAAGTGTCATGTAAACGTAAACGGCTGCGAAACCGTGTATCCCGGAGATGCCCAATGCTCAATAATCCGGATTTGACCAAATTATTGTTTCTAATTATTGTCGTACACCAAAGTGGCCGCATTAACCTCTGCCGAAGCTGAAACTGGTGAGGAGCTTAAAGTGAAAATACGCCTACTCAATTGCAAGAGCTGCAGGAAAAAGCCAAATTAGTTCGGGAAAGTGACACGGCTTTGTGCGCGTAGGAAAAATCGGAAGCGGTACAAGAAAATGAGAACTGAGCAAGAAATAATAAAAACCCAAATTATGAGGTTACAACTTTTGCAAGCAAGGAACTTTAACAAGGGAGGGAGAATTGTCGTTTTTAATAAAAAGTTGTTTAATACACTAATGTTTGTGTAAAAGCGTGATATTATTTAATATTTCCTACTTATCTGCTACTGAATTCACCCAGGTAAGCCGTTGGGGTTTTCTAACACGGCAATATGACGACTGGTTTTTTACAGAAACTGCTCAGCACACATTTTACGCAAACAACAACTTGTTTTCGACGATCGTAATACTTTTGTTCGCAACAGAATTTAAATTCAAACTTCTAGAAGTCGTCGGACCCTGCTCATAGCCATCCGAGGCGCCGGGTGAGATGACGATAACCCAACATATTAGATTATCATCGTAGTGGAATAGTAACTGAAATAACTGCGCACTAGTAAACAGTATCTTTGTTTATTATCATTATTCCAAAATGTACGTAAATTATTCACAATAATAGGAGCGAATACTCGGCAGTGGAAGGCAATGGCGGACAAATATCAGAACATGATAAAGAAAGATAAGAGCTAACCATGCCAAACCGCACAATTTTTTGGGGTTAGCGCTTGATCAGGGCTAGAGCTTAACCCAATCTGGTGAATACCGTTTTTGTGGCGGGAGCGGGTTAGGTGCTGTTAATCGACTCTAAACGAGATCAACGCAGTTGGTGAATACGGCCCTTAGCCCTATGATGTGAACAGGATATTAATGTAATCGGCAATTGTTTTTTTTTATTTTCAATCATATTCAATTGAATTTCAGACATTGACCTTTAAAAGTCTACAAGAGTCCAACGAAAAAAGCGAACGTCGCTACAATTGCCAAGTGACCAATATTGAAATATCAAGTCCGCCATATCACAAAACTCTCCTTAGCTCTACATGAATTCGCTCGTGCTCATTGCTTTTTCTACAAACTCAACTTATTTTTCACTCAGTTCGTTTGAACTTGGTAAAACATCACATCACAGTGGCACACAGCGGTAGGGCTTACAGTTCCGGAATTAATCGTGCTGCTCGTACTCATGCCCTGACCATTATTGAGCAATCGGTACACAACGAATAAATGAGGCTAAACAAGATCTTTTTGAGAAGGATAATAATCACTTTTTCAGAGTTACCGGTTAAAAACGTTTGGAAATGGTAGCAGGTGAAACGGCAGTGATTGAAATTCCAGAATTTGTAATGTAGCCCTTATGCATCTTAAGATCGTTATTGAACACTCTTCGTATAGGGATTTGGTGGATCGACTTCGATCATACTTACGGGGTACTTTTAACCAACTAGAACCTGCATCAATGTTTGCGCAGAAATGCGTTGAACGAAGATACAGCGCGCCAGCTCGAATTTACGAGGGTTCCGTACCCACAATTACCCCGAAGATAAAACCTCTCAGAGCAACGTAAACTGAAGAGAGTGTAGCCGGGACTGTGTTTACCTGGGTGGAACAACGAACCCGAAAAGTGGCAGCAATAAATACGAAAAGCCGACGGATAGGGGAAAGAAGGGAAGAACCGGGTTGCGCAAGAAGTTCTCGCAGGCAGAAACCCTCCTGCGGGCAACCGGCAGATGCTGAAATGTAATTAAATCTCTAATAACATTCATAATGTGACGAGCCGTATAATTTATGTACGGAAAACAACACATTTTATCTTCGGAAGAAATTAAGCGAAAAGATCGGACTGATCGAAGGAGTCGTCAAGCGACGAGGATCGTACTGGCGAGAGGAGGAGAAAAGCTGGCTCATAAAACGATGAATTATTACTAACTCCGTTTGAGGACGTCATTGGATAGGAATAGAAGGGTGGACAGTGTTTGCTGGTTCATTAGTCGATCTCCGCGTAATTGCGTTGTGTTCAGAGGATCCTGTAATTAATTCTCAAAGAGTGGCAATCAAGAGGTTCATTAAAAGAGAAGAAGTGGAATTGAATAGGCACGATTTATTTGAAAACTTGGTGGTCATACAAGCAACGAGAATGGAGTATGTGCTAGTATAGAAACTAACACTCCTACATCATCACATTGATATATAACATTATCTTTGATGCCTCTTACTTAAATACAACAAGAAATTTCTGGTGGGACGCATCACCCAACTTTCCTTGGCCTCGCGTGCATTCAGCGACTCTGTTGAAGGCGCGTATGGTTCTGAATTTATCATGCTGCTCTTACTTCTTCCACGACAATTATTGAGCAACCAGTTCACTAGCGATTCAAGAGGCTGTCCTCGTGTTTTTTGGAAAAGGATCGCGATCACCGTTGTGGGATAATTATGTTAAATTGTGGCATTAGGTGAAACGGTGAGGGGGAAATTCTGGAATTTCTTCGGTAGTTCCTGTATATCTTACGAGTGCTATCAAAAAGGTACTTGATTGGACTGCCACCTGACTGTTTCTGGAGATTCTACCACCTTTTGAGCGGAATTTATACGGAAATACCTGCGGTAAATTGATTTTTATCGAAATGTTTGGTAATTTATTGTGCTGCTATTTTCCCCCACGAGTGAAAATTCCATGGTATTGTCGTGTCATTTGGTGCTGATCGTACAAAAAAAAAAATGTTATCAAATCGTTATGGCCATTTTCGAGGAAAAAATGTAGTGTTTTGATCGCTATGATGACCGTGACTCTTATTTTGGCCATGGTAACCTGCGAGCTATCAAGCTTGAGCTTATTTGGTTCAGCCGTTTTCGCTCAACCGCGTTCAGAGGCTCACACACACAGACCATTTCCCCAAATAGGGGTTATCGGACTCGGTCTAAAGACGTAATGAACTGAAGAAAACTCAAAGTTTTTTACTTTCCTTGGCTCTACAAAGTAGAAAGGAGAGTTATGTAATCGGCTGAAAAAAATATTTTGAGTTCTCTTCAGATCTTAACGTTTCAGACCCTCCTGAGTCCGAAAAAAAACTACTTGAGAAAATGGTGTGTGTGTCTGTGAACGATTTTTAGAGAAAACCACCGTACCAAATCAGCTCAAACTTGATTTCTCGCCCGCCGGTTACCATGGGACGCCAAAATAAGGATTTGAACAAAATCCACCGAAAGTTAACTATAGTTATCACAGTGATCAAAACACCAATTTTTTTTCCTCAAAAACGGCTCTAACGATTTTGATTAAATTTCTTATATAGATAAGATAATTATACCATGAAATTCCCATTCGTGGGAAAATAACGAGAGCAGCACAATAAATTATCAAAATTTTCGACCAAAAGCGTTTTCAGCGCAGGTTTTCCTTATAAACTCCGCTGGAATTTTTGTAGAATGTTAAAAAAAATTGGTATTGTAGTCCAATTCAATACCTAATGGGTAAGTGTTTGAAAACGCTCATGAAATACATGGGGCTCACTCCAGAAATTCCTGAATTTCAACTACTGCCGTTTCGCTTACTACCAGTTGTATACGTTTTCACCCAATAACTCTGCAAAAGTAATTACTATCCTTCTTCAAAAAATATGTGTTTACAGCCTCATTAATTATCTGTGTACCAATTGCTCAATAATGGTCATGCAATGAGTACGAGCAGCACAATAAAATCTGGAACTGTAAGCTACGGCTTCCTGCTGCCGTAAAGCGTTGTGTGACAAAGTTCAAATTAACTGAGTGATAAATGAATTGATTAAATAGCCATGTACAAAGTGAATTGTTGTAGAGCTAAGGAAAGTTGTGTGTTGTAACGCACCAGATATTTTTCTCTGCCGATTACGCAACTTTCCTTTCTACTTCCGAGAGTCAAGGAAAGTAAAAAGAGCAACAAACAAATTTATTTGCAACGTAAACCGGTAGCGCTCAAAGTTCCAGAATGTGAAATCACGGAGTTCACACGAGCAACGTGGGCTTTAGATAGGAAAATCAGCGAAAAATTGTGATGACGGATTCCAGATCTGATCATTTATTGTATTACTCTCACAATTTACCCTTATTACTTTCCGCTACCCGAAGGGAAGGAAAGTATAGTGATCGGCCCAAAAAAAAAAGTTGGGTTTTCTTCAGATCTTTACGTTTCAGACCCTACTGAGTCTAAAAAACCTAATTTCGGAGAGAGGTCCGTGTGTATGTCTGTGTGTATGTCTGTGTGTGTGTGTGTCTGTAGTTCGATTTGCGGGCGAACGGCTGATCCGATTGAGTTGGTTCTTTTTTTGTTTTGTTCGTTATTCTTTTTAGACACCAAAATAAGGTTATGGACGATTTCGGCCGATGGGAAGGGGGGGTGGGGGACGAAAATGTACCAAAAACTAGGGTTTTTCGCATTTTTCTCGAAAACGGCTCTAACGATTTTGATTAAACTTTCAAATTATCTTCTCCTAATAAATACCTAATTTTTATTCTCTATACATATCTCCATGAAAATACGGTGAACGGAGGTATGGGCCCCTGAAGCAAAAATAGGTTTTTTACGCTTTTTGGCAAAACGGCTTCAGCGATTTTCACCAAACTCACAGGATGTTTTCAAATAGTTGATACCTACATATTCTTCTCAATAAATGTTCCTGTGACGGTCCATTGAACAGAGATAAAAATCAAAATGTGTCGAAAATAACGTTTTTTCTAACATTTCCGTAAATTCCAGGGTAACTTCTTTACCAGATGTGATAAATCCTAATGGAGTGTCTTTTAGTCACCCATACCAACATTTCATTCTCTATAATTATTTCTGTATATATCTGTTGAACGGAGATATAAGCCAAGTTAACACAAAAAAGGAGATTTGTCGAATATTATTTTATCGGTATTCCAATTTTCTCAAAAACGGCTCTAACGATTTCGATCAAACATTCGGAGTACTCTCAACTAACTAGTCCCTACATTTTGTTCTGAATAAATGTTCCTGTAAAAATGCGTTGAACGAAGATATAGCGCCCGCCTATGAAGGTGGTGTTCGAACTTAAAGGGGTGGCGGAAAGTTGTGTGTTGCTACGCACCAGATATTTTTTTCGATGCCATCGACTCTTGGAAAAATGGAGCTCAGATAAACACCAAATAGTAAGCAGTAGAGTCAAAACTGGGAACAGTCCTCCTTGCTAGAATCTGAGGGTTCTCATAGCGATGCTCTCGACTCACCTGCTCAGCAAGCCCTTTCAAGCGGGAATAAGGAGTTCAATGCTGCTAGGTCTAGACATTCTTCTGTAGGTTGCTACCCCCGTATGAAATGAGAGTGTTTGGCAGAGCCCCGTCGCTAGGCGGCCCTCAATACTCGAGCTTAGAATGCGGAGCCTAAAATAGCTCCATAAACCATAAAAGTCAATCTCATGATCAGAGTTCAAGTAGTACGTAAACAGTCTTCATTCGGATCCCTCGGCTACTTTATCCGCTTCAAACTCTGCCTAAACGCTGAGAAACAGTTACATACGAGATTCAAACTGTTGACTCAATCGTCCGATCTAAAAAAACGAGCCAGATGTAAAGAAGATTAATGCCCTCGTTTAATGAACTGGCTCTCAGGCCGCGAGATCTTTCTTTTTTTAACTCGTTTTCATTTACTATCTTTCTTGTCGTTCCGGTGAGAATTTTACAACCGATTTTGAACTAACTTGCCGAAAAGCTGACAGTCCAGGAGCCGACAGCTCAAAAGTTGACCCATTGGTTGAAAATTGCTAACCACTTTTTACTTTCCGCTACCCGAAGGGAAGGAAAGTATAGTAATCGGCCCAAAAAAAAAATTTGGGTTTTCTTCAGATCTTTACGTTTCAGACCCTACCGAGTCTAAAAAACCTAATTTCGGCGCGTGGTCCGTGTGTATGTGTGTGTGTGTGTCTGTAGTTCGATTTGCGGGAGAACGGCTGATCCGATTGAGCTGGTTCTTTTTTTCTTTTGTTCGTTATTTTTTGTAGACACCAAAATAAGGTTATGGACGATTTCGGCCGATGGAAAGGGGGCGAGGGACGAAAATGTACCAAAAACTAGGGTTTTTTGGATTTTTCTCGAAAACGGCTCTAACGATTTTGATCAAACTTCCAAATTATCTTCTCCTAACCAATACCTAACTTTTCTTCTCTATACATATCTCCATGAAAATACGGTGAACGGAGATATAGGCCCATGAAGCTAAAATAGCTTTTTACGCTTTTTGGCAAAACGGCTCCAACGATTATCACCAAACTTTCAAGATGTATCCGAATAGTTAATACCTACATATTATTCTCAATAAATGTTCCTCTGACAGTCCATTGAACAGAGATAAAAATCAAAATGTGCCGAAAATAACGTTTTTTCGAACATTTCCGTAAATTCCAGGGTAACTTCTTCACCAGATGTGATAAATTCTAATGGAGTGTCTTTCAGTCACCCATACCAACATTTCGTTCTCCATAATTATTTCTGTATTTATATGCTGAACGGAGATATAAGCCAAGTTAACTCAAGAATGGAGATTTGTCGAATATTAATTTATCGGTATTCCAATTTTCTCAAAAACGGCTCTAACGATTTCGATCAAACTTTCGGAGTACTCTCAGCTAACTAGTCCCTACACTTTGTTCTCTGTAAATGTTCCTGTAATAATGCGTTGAACGAAGATATAGCGCCCGCCTATGTAGGTGGTGTTCGAAATTACGGGGGTGGCGGAAAGCTGTGTGTTGCTACGCACCAGATATTTTATGTAAGTTCCCTCGTTATTAGGCGAAAAATCGGTTCTCTGCTGTCGAGTGCGGGCTAAGAAAACGGCGGTACAACAAAAATGTCGATACATGTCAAAACTTGACTTATTAGTTGACATTGTCAACAAATACTCCACAAATATTTATCGTGGATTCACGATAGTAATCGGCCCAAAAAACAAATTTGGGTTTTCTTCAGATCTTTACGTTTCAGACCCTACTGAGTCTAAAAAACCTAATTTCGGCGCGTGGTCCGTGTGTGTGTCTGTAGTTCGATTTGCGGGAGAACGGCTGATCCGATTGTGCTGGATTTTTGTTGGTTTTGTTCGTTATTTTTGTAGACACCAAAATAAGGATATGGACGATTTCGGCCGATGGGAAGGGGGAGTGGGGGACGAAAATGTACCAAAAACTAGGGTTTTTCGCATTTTTCTCGAAAATGGCTCTAACGATTTTGAATAAACTTTCACATTATCTTCTCCTAATCAATACCTAACTTTTCTTCTCCATACATATCTCCATGAAAATACGGTGAACGGAGATAAGGGCCCCTGAAGCAAAAATAGGTTTTTTACGCTTTTTGGCAAAACGGCTTCAGCGATCTTCACCAAACTCTCAGAATGTTTTCAAATAGTTAATACCTACATATTCTTCTCAATAAATGTTCCAGTGACGGTCCATTGAACAGAGGTAAAAATCAAAATGTGTCAAAAATAACGTTTTTTCTAACATTTCCGTGAATTCCAGACTAACTTCTTCACCAGATGTGATAAATCCTAATGGAGTGCCCTTTAGTCATCCATACCAACATTTCGTTCTGAATAATTATTTCTGTATATATATAATTAATAGGTTCTTCGCATTTAAACTAAACTGAAAGTCTGACTGGGATTTGGCGAACGCAGGTCCGACAAAGAAGCAGTCGAAGGAAGGTGAAAATCCCTGAGTACACAGCAATGGCAGAATGAATTGAAATCCGTGCTCTCTCTCTCTCTCCCTCTCCCTCTCTCTCTCCCTCTCTCTCTCTCTCTCTCTCTCTCTCTCTCTCTCTCTCTCTCTCTCTCTCTCTCTCTCTCTCTCTCTCCCCCTCCCCTCTCTCTCTATCTCCCCCTCTCCCTCTCTCCCCCTCTCTCTCCCCCTCTCTCTCTTCCCTCCCCTCTCTCTTCATCCCCTCCATATAGATTCCAGGGCCTTATGGCCCTAATTTCCCCTGGTGGATAAATAAAGAAATCAATCAATCTCTCTCTCTCTCTCTCTCTCTCTCTCCCCCCCCCCCCCCCCAGATGTGTTGCAGCACTGCTCTTACGGAATGTGTGCGGATGACATACAACTATATCTGACGTGTGGGGTGGAAGAGGTAGGGAAATCAGTCGAGATGATCAACGAGGACCTTATCCGGCTACATACAGGTGTTCCGAGCATGGTATGTCCCCAAATGCAAAAAAAAGTAAGGCCATGCTGTTGGGCAATTCCAGACTAAGATCTCAGATCCTTCATGCTTACACTCCATCAATTTGGATTGGCAATGAAATAGTGGAAGTAGTCGATTCGTTCAAGAACCTTGGCGTACTAATGACTAGCACACTTGACTGGAACATGCATGTTGCAGACGTTTGTGGAAAAGCGTACAAGAGTCTGTACCGACTGCGGAGACTTGCCAAAGACTTTCCACAAAACGTAAGGGCACGGTTAGCCCAGGCACTTCTGCTGCCACTCTTCGATTACGCCTCCCTCGCCTACTGCGATCTTAGTGCGGGGCAGATCACGACGCTGCAAAGAGCCCTCAATTCGATCGTGAGATTTGTGTTCCGCCTTCAGCCTGATACCCACACAACTCCGTACTTTGCGAAGCTTGGCTGGCTTTAAATCAAAGAGAGAAAGAAGCTCGCAGTGGCTACTATGCTATTTAAAATGCTCAAATTCAGGAAACCGAAGTATTTATTCGAGCAATACATCTTTCAATGCAATATTCATGACGTTAATACTCACCATGCCTCTTCCACTCTACAAATTCCGTCCCATAGAACTAATTGATTCACAATCTAGTTTTTGTGCCGGTTAACAACAGACACATACAACTCACAGCTCTCATTGTTCCTCTCCTCAAACCATACTATTTTGTTTTTAAGATGGGTCAAGAAGTACAAAATATGTTCTTTAGTCTTGTTGTTACTTCTCAAAGTACCTTACATAATCGTATAGCCCCATAAAGAGTGTCATGAAAATTCAGGGTGATGAATTGTTGTCATGACGAATATTTCAAAAATTTACTCCAAAAAGCTTGTAACTAACACTGCCAATTAATAAACAAGGTTATCTTAGGTGTCATACAGAAACAGTACCAACCAGGTGCTTAATGTGGTCATTAAATGATATAACTGCAACAGCCCTGCCACCTTTAGCAGTTGATATATCGTTTCCACCATTGAAATCAAAGTGCTGCTGTGGTGGAGCCCGAGAACCTACCACACAGTGTTAGCAGGTGGTGAGATAGGTGACAGATCAAAATGGTCAGCATTTACCACAGGAATATCCTTCACTAGTGGCAGTATGCATATGGAGGCAACTGTTTCTCTCTGTCTTTTTCCCTTTTCGCTATTATGAATATTGGTCGCTCCCACACTCATTACGCAAGACTTCGGGTCTATCCGATTAAATATGGAACAGTATGAATAAATGAGTGTTATTGATGCAGTAGCTTGGAGTATTCGCCAAGTAACAATTCGCCAAGTTCTTTTTCCCTTTTCGCTATTATGAATATTGGTCGCTCCCACACTCATTACGCAAGACTTCGGGTCTATCCGATTAAATATGGAACAGTATGAATAAATGAGTGTTATTGATGCAGTAGCTTGGAGTATTCGCCAAGTAACATCAATAACAGCAACCAAAACAGCAATATGCCACTCTCATAAGTTTATCATCGAGTGGACCTAGGAAAAGAGCAGTGTTACTAGCAACTGACAAAAATGTACCACACTTTTAAATCTTATTGTATTTTCGCAGCCATGTAAAGCTGCAAGGTGCTAATGTTACTACACAGATGATGCTTTGATACTTCAAGCTTTCGGATCTCCTTGTGCTTGTATAAAAAGTGAATGTGCAAAGTTCAAGAGACATGGGACAAACGAAAAAATAAAGTTTTGGTGAATTACTTTCGTACAAAAATTAACATTGCTAACTAGTTTAGAAGGTGAAATTAAAGCTTGAAAATGAACATATGAGTTTGGCAAACCTATGTCTTCAAAGATATGTTGGTGGGATTTTTTTAATTTCACAAAACTATTTCTATTTGATACAAACACACTTTTATTGGAATACAAGAATAAGAAAAACCTATGTAGTTAAATCAGAACCTGTTTGTTGTTTGAAAGGGTTCATAATTTTGTTTATGGATATAACTATACACAACTGCTGGGTTCAAGAAGGGGGGGGCTACTTTATAATGTTTAATGAGTTAGAATTGAAACGACAATTTTTTTGTTTCTCAGGAGAACAAGCAGTTGGTTACTTATTTACTCGTAAGCGGTTCAGCTGGGACGAAGTTAACTTCAGTGTCTACTCCACCTACACGACTCTCGTGAATTTCGTTGGTAAGTTTCTAACTTGAAACAAATTTGTACTAGGGGTGTTGTCTGAGCATCTCCTTTCTCGTTTGCATGAGTTTCTTCATCGGTCGCGTAGTTTCAAGAATATCCGGATTGCAAGTCGTTATTTGGGACCAAGCTTTCCGCTATTAGAACTAAACCAGAATTCTCACTATTGGTACCATCTTGAATTCAGCCCTGGACTGAGTATGTGCTACAGAATGTGCAGCCTCTGTACACTTCATACCCAAGAACAGCATGATTGATTTTTTGATTTACTTAAAACATATGAGAAAGCTCTAGAAAAGACCAGGTTGCTCCTCCAATGTACACTGACCGGTGCAGATTAGAGATGAGAATGGAACTCTGACTGCTAAACACAAAACTGTACGTAATAATCAGACCTGAGGAATACCTGTTCATGAAAGGGAGAAATCAACGTCCTCGGATGTTGTCCATGTGGGTCGTAAGACAGACTGGGTTGATCTACACTGCTTGTGTTCTGTTGGGAGGTGTTGAGGTACTACGGCTTTTTAATTGAAGAGTTCAACTGTAAAAAAAAGAGTTTGTCTTTTGTTTTGTAGGACACTAAACCTACCTAGCATACAGTTAAGAAACCGTGTTTCAAGCATTGAACTATACAATTGCTTTTATGTTCCCACTAAATTTGACCTTTTTTCTTTCTTTATTTTCTGGGTCATATGACACTGTGTAAACACAAGCTACGAAAAAGCAAAATAAGTTGGGGGTCAGCAGTGAACTGAATTCAGAAAATTTGAAAGTAGCCTGATTCCACTAAAAATGGGTTCAATAAAACCAGATCTTGAAGCTTATTTTGAGTCTTTTCTAATCCATTACCTGGCATTACTAGATGTGCCCCCTATGCGAGAACTGAGGGTACAGCAGTGATGAATGAAAGAGAATAGGGCTACATAAGGATCTCTTTGCGGATGGATATAGGGATTCCTTCAGAGGTGGCATGAACAGTAAGCGACAGCCCAGTAAAGGTAGAGATTTAGATATTTAATTCCAGAGCTTGGTCAATGGGCCTCACTCTAGAAATGCTTATCTTTGGTATGCTGGAGAACAAAGAGACCTAATGGCGTGGTGCTTAGTTCGTAAGGGAGAAGCTCGTTGATCTGGAGATATTGGCCCACAAGGAGGATGACAGGAGGATTTGAAGAGAATATCATTGAACAGCATGATAGGATGGGTACACACGGCAGTAAATAGCTTATGGAAGGGAGAAGAGGGCAGTGCACTATTTCCCGCCATGGCGTTGAAGCTTACTTGAAGCAATTTGAAAAAACATACCTAGGGAAATATTATTCGTGCACGTTTTACAGCCAATAGTAACTAGTCTTTCTTCTTATGTCGGGAATCTCTCGATGATTTGATTTGGAAAAGAATATTCTTATATGAATTTAGGAAAAATACCGACATAATTTGTGTATAATTATGTAAAATCAGGGGTAGGTACTCTGAATGTTTGCTCACACTGTCACTGTCCTTTTCAGGAACTCAAAACAAGACCATTCCTAATTATCATCGTCCCTCTCCTTTCTGTCTTTAACTACTACATTAACCTCAATCTGCTCATAGTGAATCATTATTTGAGTTGATTCAAAAACTGTATTCCTATTTCAGGAACTGCCCTTGGAATCTCACTCCTTACACACAAGCTGAAGATGGACGATTCATTGCTGGGTGCCATTGCGTATGGCTCTAAAATACTCGCTGCATTCTTCTATGCATTCGCGTCCACTTCATTTACCTTTTACATTGGTATGTTGGTATAGGCTTTGCTCATGACTTTTGTGCTGCTTAGTCGAATTTAAGGCCTGAAAAACAAGATTTTGACTCGATAATTAGTTGATTAAAGCGTCACTATACTGTGTACTTCAATGGACCAAAAAGGACCCAAGTAGTTCCTTTATTTGTGATTCGAGGTTATTCACTTCATTCCATCTAAATGTTAACTTAGTTACATAAAGTTAATCAATGATGAATGAAAACAGATATGAATTTGCCCAAATTTGATACGTGTTGTGGTACGTTTAATGAGTTAAGAGACAAGTGTCGAGGGAGATTCCATTTTTTAATGCATTTTAAAATTAACTTCAAGGTTTTAACTGTTACCTATACCACCATTGAACTCAATGCTCATGATATTTTAGGGCTAACTAGTTATAATTTCTTTTAATCCTCTTAGAGTAGTATATTTCCACATAAAGTGAAATCTAGAGATAGAAGTTTAAAAAATGTTCATGCTTATATTTGAGAGTTTTGCGTTCAGCCTGGTAAGCCTCTGATTTGAAGTTACCTATCTGTTTGGTGCACTTCAGTAAACTGCTCTGCACATAATTTCGCATGACTATTTGCTAAAGATAGCGTGCTGGATAACTTGGATCACAGTTACACATGGGGGGGCCTTCTTGCATACTAGTTGCCTCTACTACCAGGCTGTCTTCCACCCTATAGTGTTGTACGTATGGAGTTTGGTGGATCGCTCTCTCAAGGCGCAGTTGGCAGTAGGCAGTAGGAAATCCTCCTCGCAATCTTGCCAGCTTATTGGAATACGTTCCACCTGGTGCTGCAGGTTCCCCCTCTGGATCTCATGCTGTGCCTGGCTGTCCTGCAATCCAGCATCGTGTGCTTGATGAATACCAGGGGGCCATGGGATCAATGGTCCTCTACTGCGTGGCACTTACACGCCATTCTCCCCTCTATCTGGCACCACATGACAGCAATGAAGGAGTCACATCCCTCCTTCCCCGCGATCCAACTGCTGTCCCTGTCACTGTAGAGGGGCCTTCAACGCATACTTGTGTTTATTTAAACGCCGCGCATTTGATGACTGCCCTTGTGGAGGGGGCGTCAACAAGGACGCCTCGCCTCGCACATATTTTTTGCTTGCCCCCTCTATGCTGACATACGGGCGAGGGCCCACCACCCCTGCTGGAGGGGGCAGCCTCGCTTCTCTCTAGCGAGGCGACCATCTGGAGGTTTGCAGTTTCCACACAGGTGTGGGACCCCCCCCCCCGCCCTGTTGTCAGGGGCTAGAGTGGTGCCCAATGGGCTTACCCATGAGCCAACGAGCCGGTGCCAACACTAGCATGGCTCATTACCCCATTAGATAAATGGTCAATATACAAATTTCTCAAAGAGCTATATACTTGTTATGATATACATATCACAGTTTCTTCTTTCCACATTTGGAATATCATGTAGTTTCATCTTTAGGCAAATTCTCGAGCTGATTTTTTACTTTCCTTGCTCTACGAAGTAGAAAGGAAAGTTATGTAATCGGCTGAAAAAAATTTTTTGAGTTCTCTTCAGATCTTTACGTTTCAGACCCCCCTGAGTCCGAAAAACACTATTTGGGAAAATGGTCTGTGGGTCTGTGTGTGTGTGTATGTGTGTCTGTGAACGATTTTTAGAGAAAACGACTGTATCAAATCCACTCAAACTTGATATCTAGTTTCTCATGCCGATATTTTAGTTTGAATTCTTCATTGCCCAGCATGGCCATTATTTTCATCAGCTATTATGTTATCTATCCGTGGATATCCATTCTTTCTTTGTAACATCCCCCCCCCTTTCCTTTGAAGTACTGATTTTGCCCTAAGATGTTAACTGCTTTGACGTCTGAAAGAGCCATTTGGTTTCCTAATCAAGGTTTAGGAGAGAAATATTATTTACACGATTTACCTGTTGGTAATAAAAACATTACTGTTTGCAGTTACTCTGATCGAAGTTATAGGGGGGACTGGAATGATAGCAATGAGATCCATAGCATCCAAACTGGTTCCATCTGAAGAGCTGGGTAAGTGTAAAACTTATAAGATTTGTGAAAAAGACATTAATTAGAAATGTTTACTCATCAACAAGAAAAGCGAAAGTCAGCTTCTTCCCAGTTTTGAATCGCATTACCTGAATTATACCACTAAAAAATTTACAGTTGTAGAACCCACATGAAAGCGGTGCCCACCACTACAAACCAATAACTCAAAATTCTCACAGATGGTGTTAGATGTTCAAAAAATGGCGCTTTATTGCTGAATTAGAATAATTAATCAAAATGAAGGCACTGAAAATGAAATGAGTGCGAATGACCAAATGTGGAGTTCATCAGTAATTACGGTTCATCCTTCTGATATTGTGTAATTACGTTGTTTGACCCTGCTCATGGGCGACAGTAAGTTTAAAGTGTAACTAACGTAAATCGATGAGTAGTGGAGATAAATGAAGCAGTCGCCAAATTGAGGGGTAATAAACAGATGGTATTCGTACACCAACATAAAAACAGATTAGTCGCACTTTTACCCATGAAAAGAAAGATGGTACTGTACATTTTCTACGTAAGCATACATGAAGACCAATTGACTGACATACTATTAACGATGTTACAGATCTTCCATGACTAGATTTGCAGATGAAACAATATGAGAAATTGTAAGGAGAGAATGACTTCATCAAAAATGCGGGCACCTGCAAAGAGACTTACTGTGAAGTATCCTACAAGCCATGACAGTGTATTACACAGTTTTTTAGAGTAATTATTATGTACAACGCTGCGTGACTGACAGATAAAATGAGCTACAGTATTGAAAAGCTCTTGACCACTTACGAGGGTATTGAAGCAATTGGGTTAGATCCGCCAGTAGGCAAATTACTAAAGTTAACGTACCAGTTAGGTGAGTCCGTCTCCTATAGCTGGTGAGATACTGTGGGTGAGCACTTTCAATGTAACGACATCATCGTCTGACAGTTCAGTTAGTACTAAGGATGAAAGGAGGGGGGAGGAAGGAGGTCGTGCACCTCTGGAGAAACTCACTAGAGGTGAAGGGAAAGGAATGTGATTACTGTACGTCTCAAATAGTCTGTCGGTTGTCAATTCTAAGTCTTTTTTGTATAGGATGGTCTGTAAATCCGTCAGTTGGTTGTTTTCGTTTGTTCCCCCTTCCCCAACGCTCCACCATCCCATTTACCTTCCTCTTCGTATATAAAGACCACGACCAAAAGATTAATTCTAGTATTGACTTGATGGTCAGACGATGATGTCTTTACATCAAAAGCGCTCGCCCACAGTATCTCACCAGCCAGATCCTAACAGGACTAACCTAATAGGTACATCAACTTTAGCACTTACAAAGGGTTTGACTAAAAATGAGTTATTCCATCCCGCTTGTTTAAGAGCTTAAAAAACAGTGTGTCAGCATTTTATTATGTGCTTTGTCGTTGCCCTGTGCAAAGCAATAAATTATGTGTTGTGCTCGGGGCCAATTCATAAAAAATTTCTATTTTGAAATTTATTTCCAGGAAAAATTAATTCACTCTTTGGTGTGTGTGAAGCTATTGTTCCTGTGGTCTACCAGCCATTATACAGTTTTGTCTATCACCAAACGCTATCTTCCCTACCAGGCGCTTTCTTCATTCTGAGTGCTGTCATGACTATTCCATCAGTTTTTATATTTTTGTAAGAAGAGCGTTATTTATTTCAATTGATTTACATGTTGACTAACAATTAACTATGTATATTTACCAAATGATTTAAATGAACGGCACATAAACTGATTTATAATGTGGTCAGATTACAACATCATACCATTTTGAGAAATCATTATGCGTTAGATATGCTTTTAATAAAAACTAAAAGACAAACATTCTTCGGTTTTTGTATGAAAGGCAATGCGAAATTCTGCATGCTTGAATATTGTATTGATTAGAGAACAATTCAGAAACCAGCATTTCACTATAACGTTCATTTGTGAGATTCTCCTGGAAATGGTACCCTGTACCTTAATAGAGCCTAGCTATTTATGACCATCTAGTTAACTTACTTATCTATCAGTGATTGAAACCCAACAATATTGATTTTTCTTCTCAATATCATTGTGGTGTTTCAGGTACCTTTACCACTTGCAAAAAATGGATCCTATTGGAACTGCGAAGCCTGTACCAACTGCTGAGAAATCAACTGGTGAATTCAATGAATCGTTTGAAGCAGTTGAAATGTAATAATTCTTCATTACATCACGGATGCCCACAAGCCATAATTATCATTCATGTTTCGACAATAAAAATGGTCGTAACAGTGGAAGGGAGACGACGACTTGTAATTTTAATAAATTATTTATTTTCTATCAAACTCGGCTTTCATTACCACCTGAAAAGAAAATGTAACGTCGAAATTATTTATGTTTAATTGGTTAGGGGTAGTAGAGGAGGGGACCGTCAGGTAAGTGAAAATGGGTTTCTCACAAACAAACGTGCTGCACAGACTGCGCTGAATTTCTTGAAATGCTCAAGCCTATCATGAAACGAAGCTGACTCTAGCTTAGCGAAACTATGAACAAATGAGAATCGACGACAGTTCCAAAAATGTTCACTTTGCTCACAAAATACTAAGTGGGAGATGGAACGCCACACCAGCCTACAACATCATTACCGCAGCCTACAAGCATTATTGTAGTGATTCATTCTTAAAGCTGTTGAGGAAGAAATTCAATTCTTAATTTATTTAACTGTTTATAATATTGTTGTAAATAAATTTATTACATCCTACCTAACATAGAATTCTTTCTTCTAAAAGTATTCTTCAAGAAGGTCAGCGGTAACAACTTAGTTGCAACATCTTCATAAGTTATTATTACCTCCTGTTCTTATTAAGATTTTTGTTGTGCCGTGTACTATATAAAAAAAAGATATCAATATAAAAAATTTAATCAAAATCGTTAGAGCCGTTTTGGAGAAAAAAATTTGGTGTTTTGATCACTATGATAACTATAGTTAACTTTCGGTGGATTTTGCTCATACCCTTATTTTGGCGTCCCATTGTGACCAGCGGGCGAGATATGAAGTTTGAGCTGATTTGATACGTTGGTTTTCTCTAAAAACCGTTCACAGACACACTTTAGTGACACACAGACACACAGGCCATTTTCCCAAATAGTGTGTTTCGGATTCAGGAGGGTCTGAAACGTAAAGATCTGAAGAAAACTCAACTTTTTTTTTCAGTTGAATACATAACTTTCCTTTCTACTTCGTAGAGCCAAGGAAAGTAAAAAGTTGCCAGTGAGAATTTAAAAACAAGAACAATGCCTCTCACAACCTTTCTCAACCGAAGGAACATTCATCAATCAGACAATCTAATCTGTTTTTCACACAGCTGGTGTAAAGCATGTAAATCCTGAATAACTCAAAATTGGTTATCTGGACTCATCAAGGATCACATGCCAGTCATTGTAAACACAATAGATAATGAATTGTCCTGCAAGTAGTTTTGGGATGGAAAGGAGTTGGTAGTGGTAAACGTTTCAAATGTCTCAGCTCGCCCCTATTTATCTCCCAATCTTTACTAACTGTGTAGGTAATATGTTGAAGTGTCAACGACATTCTCTTGGAGAGGGTTTAGTTTGCCACTTTGAAATTATAGGAAACTGGCCACAATATGAGTTAACCAAAAAGGCGATAGTACTGTACATTCCAGAATATAGTGGGTCGCTTTAATTTATTTGTTATCTTCATGGAACATTGTGCAGGTAGCTTGTCAAACCACCAACGTGATGAATGTCCGAACGATCGCAAGTATTGACCTAGGCTTATGAGGAGGAACAATTGAGTTTCTTTCAACTTTTTGATAATTTATTGTCCTACTCTCCTAACTTTCCAAAGGATAGCAACTTTGTGTTCTGGCACATTTGTTGGAAATCACCTATGTCTGTAGTTGAAATTATGGGAGCCATTTGTGAGAATAAAGAATTTAGTGATTTTCAAGTTGATATGCCAGCCAATTATCAAATTCAATTACGCTTACAGATATTGGTAAAAAATAGTTGATGAAATCTATCTTTCATTTGGTGTTTAAATAAAATCATTTTGATTTGAAAAAAAAGTCCCGTTTAGTGTCCTGTTCTCATTGCACTCTCACTCGTGCATATTTTCGAGTTCACAACCATAATCCGAAACTTCTAAATTTACGTACTGGTTCCTGAGAATTTTAGATATTTTATCAGTGTGGACAATATCCTCTGATGATCAAAGTGATGCACACATGCACTTTTAACTTTCCTTGGCTTAGTATTAGTTTATTTAGTTTTTGCCTCGCAACGGGTTCACATCGAGCGCCCCCGTTCCAATTTCCCCAACGACGGGGCAAAATCATCAGACGTTTTGTTTCCGTAGTTCCATTGTAGCCAGGGCATGTTTCGTATGGTTTACTAGTATTCGATGCTGAATCGAATGGGTCTCGGAGCAGTAATACTAGGTCAAGCTGTTCATGAGAATAATAAACCATTGTGTAATAATTTGCAGGGTTTTTTGCTTTGTTCGTGACTTTTCGTGGACAAAAAAATAAGGTTATGGGCAAGGGGAGTGGGGGACGAAAATCTACCAAAAACAAGGGGTTTTCACATTTTTCTTTTAAACGACTTTAAAGATTTTGATTAAACTTTCAAATTACCGTCCACCAGTTAGTGCAAAACTTTCCTTATGCATAAATATCTCCATGAAAGTTCAGTGAATAGGGATATAGGCCTGTTAGGCAAAAATAGGTTTTTTACGCTTTTTGGCCTAACGGCTTCAACGATTTTGACCAAACTCACAGGATATTTTTAAATAGTTAATGCCTAAATATTGTTCTCTATTAATCAAACATGTTTCAAATTTTCTCCAAATGGCTATAACGGTTTCATTGGAACTCACGGAGTACTCTCAGTTAACTGGTACCTACATCTTTTCCTCTACAAATGTTTCAGTAGAAATGCGTTGAACACAGATACAGCGCCCGTATATACGACAGTTGTACGTTGCAATGCTCTAGATATTTTTCATAGCACTTAACTTCGCACACGATACAAGTTTTTTTTCCTAATTCTCTATAACACAATTAAAATGAATTATGTTAACTAATGCAATTTACAACCGCGAACGATGACTTAGTACTATCGAAAAAGTGTCAAAGTTCCTACTTTTTGGTTTATTATTCATTCTGAATAATAACCCTATGTTTTCGGTCATGAAAAATTTTTTACAACCTCCCCCTCAAAATTTGATACTTTACGTTTCAAGACTTGGAGATTCCAAATTTGCAATGTCCGTCCACCATCCCCTGTCCGGGCCGTTTTGTGCCTTTAACGTGGTCTAAAAAATTCGTTCTTTCGCCCCAAAAATCCAATTTGGTATCTAGTTGTGCCCGCCATCTCGGCAATCCGATCGGACGAAGCCCGTGGTTGTGATGGGCAAAAAACGGTTAAAAAAATTAACGAAACGCAGTACAACGCGGGAGCTACAGCGTTTCGTTGTTTGAACTCCCTCCCTCCCCACCCCTCTCATCAAATATCTGGTGCGTAGCAACACACAACTTTCCGCCACCCGTTTAGGTTCGAACACCACCTACATAGGCGGGCGCTATATCTTCGTTCAACGTATTTTCACAGGAACATTTATGGAGAAATAAAAATGTAGGGACTAGTTAGCTGAGAGTACTCCGAAAGTTTGATCGAAATCGTTAGAGCCGTTTTTGAGAAAATTGGAATACTGATAAATTAATATTCGACAAATCTCCTTTTTCTGAGTTAACTTGGCTTATATCTCTGTTCAACATATATATACAGAAATAATTATAGAGAACGAAATGTTGGTATGGGTGACTAGAAGATACTTCATTAGGATATATCACATCTGGTGAAAAAAAGTTACCCTGAATTTACGGAAATGTTAGAAAAACGTTATTTTTACACATTTTGATTTTTATCTCTGTTCAATGGACTGTCACAGGAACATTTATTCAGAACAATATGTAGGTATTAACTATTCGAAAATATCCTGAGAGTTTGATGATAATCGTTGAAGTCATTTTGCCAAAAAACTTAAAAACCCTATTTTTGCTTCATAGGTCATTATCTCCGTTCACCGTATTTTCATGGAGATATGTATAGAGAAGAGAAGTTAGGTATTGATTAGAGAAGATAATTTGAAAGTTTAATCAAAATCGTTAGAGCTGCTTTTCGAGAAAATGCGGATAACCCTAGTTTTTGGTACATTTTCGTCCCCCACTCCCCCTTCCCATCGGCCGAAATCGTCCATAACCTTATTTTGGTGTCTACAAAAAATAACGAACAAAAAAAAAAGAACCAGCTCAATCGGATCAGCCGTTCTCCTGCAAATCGAACTACAGACTCACACACACACGCACGCACACACACACACACATACACACGGACCACGCGCCGAAATTAGGTTTTTTAGACTCAGTAGGGTCTGAAACGTAAAGATCTGAAGAAAACTCAAATTTTTTTTTTGGGCCGATTACTATACTTTCCTTCCCTTCGGGTAGCGGAAAGTAAAAAAAGGATAGTAATTACTTTTGCAGAGTTATTGGGTAAAAACGTTTAGAACTGGTAGTAAGCGAAACAGCAGTAGTTGAAATTCAGGAATTTCTGAAGTGAGCCCCATGTAGCTCATGAGCGTTTTTAAACACTCACTTAGGTATTGGATTGGACTACAATACCAATTTTTTAAAACATTCTACTTACATTCTAGCGGAGTTTAAAAGGAAAATATCTGGTGCGTAGCAACACACAACTTTCCGCCACCCCTTTAAGTTCGAACACCACCTAGATAGGCGGGCGCTATATCTTCGTTCAACGCATTTTTACAGGAACATTTATCGAGAACAAAATGTAGGGACTAGTTAGGCTGAGAGTACTCTGAAAGTTTGATCGAAATCGTTACAGCCGTATTTGAGCAAACTGGAATACCGAAAAATAAATATTCGACAAATCTCCTTTTCTGAGTTAACTTGGCTTATATCTCCGTTCAACATATACATACAGAAATAATTATAGAGAACGAAATGTTGGTATGGGTGACTTAAAGACACTTCATTAGGATATATCACATCTGGTGAAAAAGTTACCCTGGAATTTACGGAAATGTTAGAAAAAACGTTATTTTCGACACATTTTGCTTTTTATCTCTGTTCAATGGACCGTCACAGGAACATTTATTGAGAAGAATATGTAGGTATCAACTATTTGAAAACATCCTGTGAGTTTGGTGAAAATCGCTGAAGCCGTTTTGCCAAAAGCGTAAAAACATATTTTTGTTTAAGGGCCCATATCTCCGTTCACTGTATTTTCATGGAGATATGTATAGAGAAGAAAAGTTAGGTATTGATTAGGAGAAGATAATTTGAAAGTTTGATCAAAATCGTTAGAGCTGTTTTCGAGAAATGCGAAAACTCAGTTTTTGGTACATTTTCGTCCCCCCCACTCCCCTTCCCACTGGCCGAAATCGTCCATAACCTTATTTTGGTGTCTACAAAAATAACGAACAAAACAAAAAAGAACCAGCTCAATCGGATCAGCCGTTCTCCCGCAAATCGAACTACAGACACACACACACACAGACATACACACAGACATACACACAGACATACACACAGACATACACACAGACATACACACGGACCTCTCTCCGAAATTAGGTTTTTTAGACTCAGAAGGGTCTGAAACGTAAAGATCTGAAGAAAACCCAACGTTTTTTTGGGTCGACATTATACTTCTCTCCTTCCCTTCGGGTAGCGGAAAGTAAAAAAGCAACCGCGCTCGAGGCGAGCGAGGGCGCCTCCCGCTCGCTTGCCTCCCCTTTCGCCTCGGAACGGGATCGCTTCGAGCGCCCCCGTTCCAATTTCCCCGACGAGGCAAAATCATCAGACGTTTTGTTTCCGTAGTTCCATTGTAGCCAGGGCATGTTTCGTATGGTTTACTAGTATTCGATGCTGAATCGAATGGGATGGGGGAGCAGTAATACTACGTCAAGCTGTTCATGAGAATAAAAAAACCATTGTGTAATAATTTGCAGGGTTTTAAACTCTCGAATGATTAAAGCGGTAAAATGAAAGAACAGAGACCGCTTCCTCTGATAAGGCAATATATCGATATATCACGACCGAGGTCAGGTTATCGATATGCCCGACATCGTAGGCTTGACTCGCCATGTTTGAAATTAGAAATAACGACAGCTGTACGATTATGCCAATTATTTAACGTTCATTATGTAATAACCCGTTATATTTTAAATGTACAAAGACTCTGAAAAGGAGTTGATTCAATGAAATTAAGAATGGGTATATGAAATAAATATGAGATAACTAACGGATTGGCAAAAACGATACGCGCCAGTGACGCATATCGATACATGCAGTCGTAGAGTTATCAAGCGATCTAAGTGACAGCGGGGTCGGTAAAATCCCAGAATAGTGTACGCGGGTACATTTGTCCGGTTCTTCGGTTCGCGATTCGGAACGTTTAGTAGTGTCACTGATACTGGTGAACGTAACGGTAGCGGTAAGTTTTGTCGTATAAGTGAATGTGAACAAAGCGCGCGAAAGAAACAGGAAGAATGTAAACAAAGGAAAGTGCGCAAAACTGAGCCAACGTGGAAAAACAGTGCGCGCCTAATGCAACAAACATTAATGACCACAACAATAATAAATATCACTCGCGTAGTACAACAGAACACACATTGACGACCACAAAAATAAATAAAAATCACTCACCTCTCAATTTACGTATCCGAACTTTGCGGAGGACAGGCTCGTTTTATCGCCTCGAAGAAAGCCTTCGTGAGGTTGTCGCAACTTTCTAGCGCTAGTATTCCCCAAAATATGACTTAAATCGTTCGACATAATTTCATCCATCCACCGCATTCATACTTGTCAGAGATAAACTCATACACCAATCCACAACACTCCTCGGGCCTTTTTCTCTTAGTTGATGAATCAAAGTCGTATTAATTCGCCTATCCATGCCGAAGGGTGGGATTCGCGGAATGATTCCATAGTTCAAGGGTTAGTCGAACGATCTAAGTCATATTTTAAAGAGTTCTAGCGCTAGAAAGTATCAGTGACGCTACTAAACGTTCCGAATCGCGAACCGAAGAACCGGACAAATGTACCCGCGTACACTATTCTGGGATTTAACCGCGGGGTCCCTGTTCTTTGATTCACCGCTAAAAAGTATCAAAGTTCCTACTTTTTAAACACTCGAATGATTAAAGCAAAAATAAGTTACGTTATCCAGCGCGTCGGCGAATGCCTTTCAGATCGGGTGACATCGGCATAACCCGAGGAAAACCGAAAATTGCCGACGCGGCCCTAATGCTTCCGGACAAATAGACAAGAGATTGTGTTTATCAATGTAGATCCGTTGAGTTGACTAGCACGTTTAAGCGTTATGGGGAAAACTGCCAAAGTAGTTGTGATTGGTAAGAAAGGTGTCGGGAAAACGGCGATTCTCGAACAAGCTATTTACGGAAAGCTCACCAAATCCACGGTAAGTGACAACTTTAACATTTGCACAGCATGCCCTACGGATGTTTACTCGATAGTCGTGTTGGGTGAAAGCAGAAATTGGTGTGTTGTTTTCGTGGTGATGTTGCTGATAAATTCCTCGCCATTGAGTATATACTTTAAATGGGCCCTTCTTTGGTATTAGCTCCGCGCCCTCAAGTCCTATTGTGTCCCGCAGGCCCATGCCGAGCTTCCTAACGAATGCCAGGTATTTCATACAGAGCTACAGTTATCTGTTATTACGTCGATATCGGAAGGCTTATTTCATAACACAATAATTACGTTCACTTGGAAAACCGAGAATGAATATCATTTCATACGTAACACATGTAACACAATAAAACAATATTTCCTTGGTTACGAAGTAAACCAACTGGAGTTACACTTGCAACCTCAACATTATCCACTCCCCAAAGGATGTACTCTCCTTAGTACCTGGGCACTATCATGTCAGGACCATGCCGAACACTGTAAAGGTTTCCAAGTTCCTGAATGTAGCCAAGTGCTCATTACCAGCCTGCCACTTTAGCTATTCCGTGCGTAGTCAGTCTATAAGCGACCTTCCTCTGCCTTGATAAATATATTAAGAAGAAGTATAGTACTGGTATTTATTTCAATATAATTATCTTATTGATTGTTTGCAGTTTCTGCAGTCAACTATTGAAGACATTTATGTAGCTAATGTTGAAACTGATCGAGGGGTTAAAGAAAAACTTCGGTTCTATGACACGGGAAGCGATTTTTCATTCAATATAAATCTGCAGCACGCTGAGGGATTCATGTTAGTGTTTGATCCAGCCAAAATGGAGACCCTAGATTTTATCATAAACGCTAAAAAGGATATAGAGAGGAATAAAGAAAGGAAAGAGGTTTGTATTCTTAATTATTGAATTATATTCTTATTCTTAATTGAATTAATGAGTGAATGTACTTATTTATTTCATGTTGATATGTCAATTTGTTTGAAATAAAAATTTCTGTAGAAGCCTGATGACAAAATTGTCATGTTGTCGATAATTGTTTGACCAGTAGTAATCCAAAATTATCTTCAATTGCTGGGCAAGTGCCTTCATGATGCTGTTAACTAGACATTTAAATGATAAATCTCCATTTTATTAAATTGCCATTTCGTGATAAGAGTTCGATTGTTGGTTACATTGGTGAAACCATTTTGTTCTAATATACGTTTCAAATCTCTGGTAAAACAGTGTCTATTTTGAAAGTGTAACGGGACGAACCAAACCCTTCGATTCAGCGGAGGCTCATCCTGGGCATTTATGCTGAGTGGGCACCTCAAATGCCCCGATTCGCTCGAGATTTCGCTGTTGTCAGTTGAAACTGAGCCAGTTCCCTCGTCGCAGTGTTGTCTGCCACCCAGTTCCCGGCTTGTGGTGGTAAAACTTCTCAGAATGTAATTCAAGAATAAAACTCTGTGTTCGAATTGCATTCGGCTTGATATCGTACTAACTTCCCGACTCTCTTAGTGTGAGATCGCTTCAATATTAATCCCCCCCTGTAACATTGGCGCCCCACATTGTGCGCCAATGTTATAGGATGGTTATTGGGCTTCACACAATAATACTTCCTTCCTTCTTAACCAAGTATCATATATTCACACAGAAACAGCCAAAGCCCACAGGTATCGAGATAGGACAGAGGAGTGAAGTGAAGTTGTAGACGTCTGGAAGAGGAATAGGCCGATCGCCTCATTGCGCGCCGTGGACCCGATTTTCCTAACCTCCCGATCGCAGCAATGCGGTCCCCCCTTTCCCTGTTCTTCGGCAGTTTTCTTCTTCTTCAGATTTAATCGGAGCTGCTTTGAACGGCTCTGCCCGGTGTTCCAAGTCACATCCTGTAACAAAAGATTGATAGGTCTGTTTAGCTTTAAAAACGTCTGCCAAGTTCAGTAGGCAGTATAATTTCCTCACTCGCTAGTTTTGCCAAAGAAACTTCTTCCCATCTGGTGAAAAAGTGGTTGGGCATTTGTGAATGCTGACATGGACAATTCCAAGCCATCTGGAACCTAATCCAATCAATAAGTTGTGTTGCAAATTACAAATCCAAGAATTGACCTACAGAATCCCTCATAACTCAAACAAATGTTAAATACATTATGGAAGTTAAATGTTTCAAGTTACTTCAATTTAAGATGTGTGTTGGGGGGGGGGGGGGGGTGCTTAATTCGTTCGATGTTTGAACAGGTCTACGAAATTGTAAAACTTGGTAGTTTCTAGAATTTGTTGTTGTGGTTATACACGTTGTTTGTCTGATTCTTTTTGATACGCCCTTTTTGCAGGCAGTTCTCGTAGTCATAGCAAACCATTCAACGAGAAGTGACCCTGCAATCGTGTCGAAAGCTCAGAATTGGGTTTCTAGAGAGAAGATCAAGTATTACGATGCTTCAGCTATGGACAGAGCCTCATTGTATGAATCATTCAGTTATGTCGCCTCTCGATTGAATCAACAGGTTGCCAAATCAAGCTTTGGTCAGTTGGCAATGAGAAAGAGGGACTGACGGGCAACGTTCTATGTTGCTGTTGAAGAAAGCTGAACTTCACAATCCTAAGTATGCCCTGGTTTCATTAATCGTTCCAGATATTTGTATGTGATCTTTTGGTTGTACAACATTCCTTTATTCGTTGAATTTATTGAAAAGTTTTTAAGAAGGATTGGGTCGATGAAGTCTTCAGTCCTTGACTCAGACACTGAAGTCACTGCGGGCTTATTTTTCCACCACGTCAACACTTTTCAGGCCATGGTTGTGGCATTCTTGGGGCATGGGCTGCCCGACAGAAACTGGGGAATTTAATGGAGGGTGGTTGGCATCAAAAGAATTGAATAGAATGAAAAGAAAGAACCTTCTACTCTTTAATTTATCCAGATGTGTGTGGATCTGCCATTATGTAGTGGTAGTGTTGGAAAACAACCTGGTGACAACGTCCTTTCCACGAAGCTGAGCGCATATATGTTAACAGATAACGCATTCAAGCTGGTCTAATGTTGGAAATGTCTGTCGAGATCTTCCTAATTTAAACAACCATAATGTAGGATGCTCAACAAAATGTCATCCAGTTGTAGGACTTACGAGTATTGACCTGCATTGGATGACATTGTTGTTGTTATTATATTCGATTATGTAAATGATTATTTAAACATTGATTCTAGATGACCTATGGATTAAATCATCCAAGAGAGAAACACCTGCCTCGCAGTTACATCTGTTCCCGGATGAATGTCTTCATCAAACTTCTGCAAAATGAAGAACTTTGAAGTGCTCTGGATTTACATGGTAATGTGGAAGATGTTGATGGTAGAGCCAACAATCAAACAGATGTTTCCTTCTGTTCCTGTCAGTGTTCTGTACGGAATCAAATAAGTATCAAACGAGCTCTGGGCTATGCTTTCCTGTTGAAATGTCTTGCTCTTTTTCTCCATACAGGTGCATAATTAGTGCACATTTATTACTGAAGTGTGCTAGTTTGAAGCTAAATGAATGTGGGCAATTTCAGCTGCGTATCATATAATTGAAAAAGAACAATCTTCAGCCTGGGCAAAACTAGTAAAGTCTTCACTGGTGTTTACTTTCATCAACTACTATGTATCAAAGAAAGTAATCTAGTTGTATGAAAAACTTGACTTTTCTAGCAAATGTTATGTTAAGAGCTCTCTGAGGGCCGGTTTATCAATTCTTTAGTTAAAACGTCGATTTGGTAGCGATCTGTTAATGATATTCAAGGAGTGAAAAATACTAGAGCTCGGATCGGGTTCATCAATCGCTAATTGACTAACAGTTATTTAGTGGGAGTTTGAACGTGGGGGAAAACTTCTACCACTACGCTCAAACGAGAATCCCTCGAACGAAGAGGCAACTTGGCGAGTTTTCATCCAACACAATGTGTGTACTTACTTGAAACTTTTCTCTTTTTATTCAATTCTCTTCTTATCTTTCCTTACTTCTCATTCTGTTCTTACTCCTCTTTTTATTGTGTAGCTCATTTTTCGTGTTGTGATTATTTTCATTAAGTGTTTGTCGTGATTTTTTCCGTCGATTTTATAACTTCCCGTCGTGAGTGGGTGAGTGGGGCCAACATAAGTAAAAAACTGTTCCTTACACAAAACATTACGTGTATTATTCAAAATTAATCATACACCAAACAACTTTAAAAAATTTGAAAAACGATACATGAACGCTCTTTGGGCTTTTAAGATTTTTTCTTCTCCACACATCGTCTTTATGAAAGTGAGGCAAGTGAACAATGGTTTGGGAAACTAGTTTCAAAATGAGGGAGGCAGAAGTTTTACTAACACCACAAAAGTCGCCTACAGCTAGTAGCATCGAACCTGCAAAGAGAAAACAAAAATTACATTGTGTAGAAGTTTCTTCATTGACAAAATTGTGTGATTTCGATTACTTGACGATTCTATCTGCATTCGAATTAGCGAAAGTACGAACATCGTTGTTTCTTTCGACAATTGGAACCTAGTTTGACAATTTACGTCGTTGAGCGTATCAAAAAACTTGCTTCTTGGACAGACCTGGTATGCGTCTATCTGTTCGTAAGAGAAATTAGAGTCTGTGAGCTCCCAGTCGGAACCCATTGCTCATAAAATGATTTTAACTTGAGTGGGCAGAACCCCAATAAATAATAGAACGATAATAATAATAATATGATAACGAGAGCACAAACAAAAACAGATCGAGGCAAACAAAACACAATCGAACATGGCTGCTAACAAAATTTTTCAGATAACTACAACTTTCTGATAACGGAAATAACAGGTCGGAAATAAATGAACACAGGTAATCAATAAATAAAAACAATCAAGGCGAGCGAAACACATTATTTGACAGATATAACGGTTCAGTTATCCAATAACTAAGAGCGAAGAGACGAGTTAAAAATAACTAACAGCTAGCGATAATCGGGCGCTAATTGTGTGACGGGGCGTCAAGGTGAATTGATGAACACGTCTTCGGGAGTTAACGGAAGAATTGACCTTTAGACAAGCTAGCAAATGACATTGATAAACCGGCCCTGAGTCTAATTAAGTTCGTTTTTGAGTCTGAATACCAGTATACATGAGAAAATAGCGTAGCAATGTCAATTTAAACCTCATTGTTTAGCAGATCCTCTCTCTTCCGAGTATATTTGAGACGAACATTGAACTAAACAAGACTGAAATTGGTTATAGTAACTTAAATGGAAAGGAAGGGAGCGATAATATCGAAGGCAAACTAATCAAAATGCACTGCTTTATTGTTGCCTTATCACCCCAGTCTGGCCAATAAACGAAAGGTCACTGAATGCTATACTGCTGGATCTACTTGCTGGGCATACTAGGCTTTTTAGAAGCGTAAAATGCTTTGGGGACGAAAAAGACACAAATGTTGCGGCCGATGGGAACAACGCTGGGTCAAGTTTCAAGATCTAACTGTCGGGCTCTAATCTGAACATGAGCCATAGCGGAACTGGTATTGTTCAGTTAGCGTTCGAAGCTTTGTCCGACCGCACATTCGTTCGCCCGCTTGTCTCCCCGCTTGTGCCCCCGCATTCAAAACAGACTTTTAATTTATTTTTCCAGAAGTATAATTTTTATTTAGTTCGGTTAAATTCATTACGCTCAATAACTGTGTTCGGAGTTGCCAGCATCGACCACTACTCGGCTCCACATCCCTGGCCAGGGACACGCACCGCAGAACGTCCGCATCGGTGAGTAGTGCTCGCATTATTTCGAACACAGCGTACATATACAGTCCACAATCAAATAGTCACTACAATTAATAATAATTTGTCTAACCCGCCAGGAGTGAGCGGATCATTTTGCATTAACACCAGCGCCACAGAGTCGCCAGTTTTGGGCGTACAGTTTTTGTGGTCCTAATCGGCCCGGATCCGCCTTATTCCTAGAATTTAAATTGTGTGGAGCATTGTTGAGTGCCTACGTGATTCGAAAGTGATAGATTGTTCCGACTTGTTAAGGTCTGATCATGCCTGACTCTATTCCTACAGTTGATGAGGATAACGTTATCCAACTCATGTTTTTTCAAGCCTCACGTGAGCAAACGTTTGCTAAGCTCCAAGCTGTTTACAAGCTCTCCTCAAATGTTGCACCTGGGAGCGTCACTCAATTCCTCAAGGCTGCACTGATCTCAGTAAGATCAAGGAGAAATTTGAGTTGATTCAGGAAAGCATCACTCGTCTTAATTTATATGTTGACAAAGAGCAGCGACTTGAAGTTGATCAGGTGCAAATCTCATTTGACGAAATTTATTATAATACTCTCAGTGTAGAACAAACACTCAAATCGAGATTGATCAGTGCACCTCCATCTGTAGCACCTTCCTCGGAAGTTAGGCTCCCGCAATTAGATATTCCAATTTGGTCGGGTGACTTAGATAAATTCCATAATTTTTTCTCTTTATTCAACACGCTCGTACATAACGGCAACTACTCTGGGGTGGTGAAATTGTCATATTTAAGGAGAAGTTTACTAGGTCATCCGTTGTCGTTAATTCAGAATTTGGAGTTAACTAATGAGAATTACACAGTTGCTTATAATTTGATCAGAGAGCGGTTTGCTGATACTCGTTCGTTGGCCGCCTTTTATGCAAACAAAATATTTGATTTCAAGCCACTTACATCCTCTACCCTGACCGATTTAACATCATTTTTGGAAACATTTAGTACAACAGTTGGTGCCTTTCGAAACCTTCAACTTAACGACCATGGGGATTTTTTAATGTTCCAATGTGCATTGCGGACCTTGAATCCACAAATGCGACTCCTGTTTGAACGATCGCTGACCTCTCGCCTTGAGATCCCAACATTTGCACAGTTGATTTCCTTCATAGAATTTCAGTGTAAGATTGAGGAACTTTCTAAAAGGTCTACAACCCAAACAAGTAAGGGATTTTCGCCACACACCACCAACAAACGATCTCCCGGTGCGAGTCGCTCGTCCAACAATACAAACTCCCTCCTAGTCACACCTTCGAAAGACAGAACGCAAGCGATAACAAAGCCAGTATGCCCCTTTTGTAAATCTTGCGAACCGAAACATCCGCCTCATTCATGTCCTAAATACACGTCCTTAACGACAGATGCAAAATGGGACTTGGTGAAAAGTTTGAATCGCTGCTTTAGATGCATCGGTTCTCATTTAAGATCCCGGTGCAAGTCACAACGATCTTGTTTACACTGTCATAATCCAAACCACCATAGTTCACTTCATAGGGATACGCAACCTGTTATGGAGCCAACTAATCCCCACTCCTCAACTGATGGAGTCGCGGCGCCTGATCCTTCATCGGGCGTTTCCCCATCTGACACTTCATTTACAGACACCCCCGGCACCTCCTCGGGCCATTCCTTATCTCAAACGTTTTTTACTAATAGGACTGTAGTAGCGACTCCCAACACAGTATTACTAGGGACGGCCCAGGTATTAATTCGCAATAAATGGGGACACATGGCACCCATTAGAATTGTGATCGATGCAGGCAGCCAAATTTGCATGATATCCTCCGACGCAGTCAACCGATTGGGCCTCACTGTTGTTAGGAAGCAGACAAATCTGTGTGGTGCTCTCACCCAAGCACTCGGGTCGTCTGAAGGATCTGTCACTTGTGCACTCAGGCCACGCCAGTGCCCTGACCCAATTCTGATCACGGAGGCAATAGTAGTAAAGAAAATATGTCTTGACCTACCTACAACATCACTTCCTGCCGGCATTCACAATAGATTCCAGCATCTTAATCTCGCTGATCATAAGTTCCACCAACGTGGACCGATCGATTTCCTCCTAGGTGCATCGCTGTATCCAAAGATCTTTGTAGGAAACAATTCAGTGATTCACGGTAGCCCTGCAGCGATCCAAACTGTGTTTGGTTATGTCATGATAGGAGATGTTAGTTGTTTACCCCCGCAACCCACAAATGATGTCTCTCTATTAACCTGCGATATAGACTTAGACCGCTCTATTCAAAGGTTTTGGAGCATTGAGGAAGCTCATGTACCTCCTGTTCAAGACCCTGAACTGGAGCGCATTGAACAGCATTTCCGCGACACTCACTCTCGCAATGTGGATGGCTCATATGTAGTCCGATTGCCTTTTAATGCATCCGTTCCAACCCACCAATTTAGAGACATGGAAGCCATCGACGCGTCGCCGCTGGATCAATTTAGAGCATAAACAGCCAAGCACGACTCAATTATGTGCTGCATATCATCAGTTTATGAACGAGTATCTTGCCCTAGGTCATATGCGCCCTGCTCGAACCATTGGAGCATACTATATTCCACATTTGGAATAGTTCGTGACTCGCCAAGCTCACCCATCCGAAGTTGTATTTGACGCATCTTGTAAGGACTCCACTGGTGTCAGCCTGAACGATGCTCTTTCAGTTGGCCCTCCACTTCAAAAAAGATGTATGTGAAGTTCTTACCCTCTTTCGGTTGCATCCATGTGCTCTCACCTCGGACATCAAAATGATGTACCGAAAAATTTGGCTTCATGATGACGATGTTCGCTTTCAACATATATTTTGGCGGCGAAGTCCAGATGAACCCCTCATCCCATACGAACTCAAGCACTGTAACCTCCACGGGATGCGTTCAGCTCCCTTCTTAGCCCAACGCACCTCACGCCCAGTTGGTTGCAGATGAGGGGTCTCAATTCCCTTTGGAGTCTAAGGTGATTCTTGACAGCTGCTATGTAGACGACATAGTCACTCCGTACCAACAGTCGAAGAGGCACAACGGTTGAAGCACGGGCTCACCCAATTAATGAAGCGTGGAGGTTTTGAGTTACGGAAATGGGCATCAAATTGTGAGGAACTGCTTCATGATATACCCGTGGAACACCGATTACCCTCAAGTTATCATTGTGTGCGTCTGAACCTTGCGTGCTACACATACTTGGAGTGCAATGGGACCCTGCAACAGACACCTTTACTTACAATGTCAAACCTCCAATCCACATCAGGACCAAAAGGCAAGCATTGTCCCATATTAGCTCACTTTTCGACCCATTGGGGAGGGTATCCCCCGTAACATTCACAGCAAAACTGTTTATGAGGAGATCTGGCAGCGTTCCTTAGGCTGGGACGATCCATTGCCAGAAGACATACAGAGTAGGTGGACCAACTTCAGTAACCAGTTGTCAGAATTGTCCAATGTGCGATTTCCGCTTACTGCTATCCCCTTCGGCGAGTTCGTCAGTGCATTTGATAGGGTTCTGCGATGCCTCGTCATTAGGATATGCTGCTGCCATCTATCTACGAACTGTCTCCGATGTGGGAGATACTCATGTCAGCCTCATCAAGGCAAAAACTAGAGTAGCACCCATGAAAGTGACAACGATCCCTCGCCAGAGCTCAGTGGCGCCCTTACTGCTTACAAAACTGCTTGAGTCTGTGCAGTTTCTTGTCTCTCGCCTTGATATTCATGGTGTGTTTCTCTTCACTGACTCTTCAGTGGTACTGGGATGGCTCCGGACACCACCATACCGTCTCCAAACTTATGTTGCAAACAGAGTTGTGAGCATTTTAGACAACTCAGAGTTGCAGTACTGGCACCATATTCGCACATCTCTCAACATCGCTGGATATAGCCTCCCGTGGCCTCAGCCCATCGTGTCTCGTCACCAACTCCTCATGGTGGGCGGGACCACCTTCCTATTTAACCCCATTGAAACTTGGCCGATTAACACACTATCGCCATCGAAAGACCTGCCAGAATTAAAGCCTGCCCAGTTTATTACTGCAGTTGCCCATGTGGCTCCCACTCCAACGCCATTTGTCATATCGCTAATTGAAAAGTTCTCTTCTCTTTCACGACTTAAACGGGTAGTGTCATGGATGCTCAGATTTATCCATAATTCGCGCATCGAGGTTTACGCAAAATCGCCCACTTTGTGTGGATGAACTAACGTCGGCTATGGATATATGCATTAGGGAGACTCAAAGCCATTATTTCTCTGGAGAACTCAATTCCATAAAAAAGGAAAAACCATTACCTCGTCCCCTTGCTAGACTAACTCCATTTCTGTACAATGGAATTATTCGAGTTGGTGGACGGTTAACTCACTCACCACTTTCCTTCGATGCTAAGCATCCTGTCTTGTTGCCTAAAAAGGCCCATCTTTCCACGATCATCTGCAATAGCTTTCACATTTCCCTTATGCACGCTGGCCCTCAAGCGTGTCATGCTGCAATTTGCCAGCATTACTGGATTCTTTCAGTTCGATCACTGCTACGTCACTGCATTTTTAGGTGTCTGCCGTGTTACAAGCAAACACTCAAGACCCACCACCCTATCATGGCGGATCTCCCTCCTTCTCGAGTAAACCCATGTAGGCCCTTCACTAGAACTGCGATTGATTTTGCTGGGCCGCTGTTCATCAAACAAAGCTCGCGACGTAATGCTCCACGAGTGAAAGCGTACATATGTATGTTTGTATGTTTAGTCACAAAGGCGGTTCACATTGAACTTGTTGGAGACCTTTCCACAGCTAGCTACACTGCGGCTTTGTCCCGATTCATATCACGCAGGGGCTTGGTACGTGATATAATTTGTGACAATGGGACTAATTTCGTTGGAGGGCAAAACGAGCAACAGCAGGTGGTTGACTTTTTATCTTCATCGTCCCCTAATATTTCGGACCATCTTGCAGCCAGTCAAATTCGGTACCATTTCAACACGCCTGAAGCACCATGGACTGGGGGTCTCCATGAAGCCGCTATTAAGTCAGCCAAAAACATTTACGCACCCTTTCAGATCGGCTTGTTGACTTACGAAGAGATGGCGATTGTTCTGGCTCGATCGAGGCCATTTTAAACAGCAGACCTCTTTTGCCCCATTGGGGATTCCCAGACTCAATTTATCTATCACCGGTCACTTCCTAGTAGGTGGCCCCCTTTGCAACCCCCGAGTACGTCTACGACCAGGAACCCCCACTCTTTCTGAGCCGTTGGCAGCTTGTTAGGCAGGCTGCACAAGTTTTTTGGAAGTTGTGGTCTGCTAACTATCTGTCGTCACTGATGGAACGTCAGAAGTGGACGGCTCATAGGCCTCCTCTTCAAATCGGGGACACTGTAATAATGCTGCGAACCCAATCATTACCATTGAATTGGCCTATAGGAAGGATAGTGGACCTCTGCCATGGTTCTGATGGGGTTGCCCGTACAGCAGTGGTGCAGACGGCGCATGGGCTCTTTAAGCGCCCCGTGGCCAAGCTTGCACCCCTGACTAGCTGTTGAGGTGAATATCCTGAGATGGCAGTATGCATCCAGGATATACCCCATACAAAGAGTTTATTTAATTTGGAACCTTAATTTATGTTTTTTCACACTTGAGGTTATGCTTTTTCACACTTGCCTTTGTGCCGAAAGCATTAGCATTGGCATGGATGACTGTGGGTACTCAACAATGCTGACATACCTGCCTTGTCTCAAAATTCATTGAATTTTGGGTGGGCGGTGTTGCGGCCGATGGGAACAACGCTGGGTCAAGTTTCAAGATCTAACTGTCGGGCTCTAATCTGAACATGAGCCATAGCGGAACTGGTATTGTTCAGTTAGCGTTCGAAGCTTTGTCCGACCGCACATTCGTTCGCCCGCTTGTCTCCCCGCTTGTGCCCCCGCATTCAAAACAGACTTTTAATTTATTTTTCCAGAAGTATAATTTTTATTTAGTTCGGTTAAATTCATTACGCTCAATAACTGTGTTCGGAGTTGCCAGCATCGACCACTACTCGGCTCCACATCCCTGGCCAGGGACACGCACCGCAGAACGTCCGCATCGGTGAGTAGTGCTCGCATTATTTCGAACACAGCGTACATATACAGTCCACAATCAAATAGTCACTACAATTAATAATAATTTGTCTAACCCGCCAGGAGTGAGCGGATCATTTTGCATTAACACCAGCGCCACAGAGTCGCCAGTTTTGGGCGTACACAAACGTTCTTGCTTTCTTGTTGTCAGGAATATTCTTGGTTTCAAGGTAGTTTGCCAAACGATTTAAGTAGTCGTTGTAAGTTTCTACTGTTTCATCATATTTTTCAAAAGGAACATGAAGCTCTGTGATGGCAGTTCTCTTGGTGGTGATTGTTCTTTTGCCCACTGATTTCAGCCAAAAGGGATGACATAGTTTTCGTCCGTTGTGCAACCATTTTAACGAGTGTGTCAGAATTAGATTGTGTACACGTAACTGTGCGTATCGTGTGTCACGTACCCGAATAATCTCGATGGAGAGACAATATCTTTTCCTTCGCGAATTGGTCCAAGCGGTATTGATATGTCAGGGATGTTAACAGTCAACTTGTTGCCGTTAGTAAGTGTTTCTTCGGCCAAGTAAGAGAGGTAATCGAAAATGGGTCCCAGTATTAATGTCTCATCGGGGAATAGATCCTTTGCCCATTGTTCAGTGAAGATGTCTGACTGGTAACACTCTTTTATCCTGTCAATCTGGACGGCATTGAGCGTCGTCGTTAAATAATGTTGGAAGACTGACAGTGGCATTTCCTGACTCAGGCGGGGATTCATTTTCAAGAGTGTCAAGTAAACCTGCTCCACTAGAGTAACAAAGCCGGAATTGTCAAAGTTTTGACAGAACGTCGCGATAATGGGCATGGCCGGTGATAGGTGAGCCACCTCGTAGTTGACCTCTTCCAAAACATCGTGGGAATCTGTCTCCTTTAAATCATCGGCCCCAGTGAAGTAATTTGTCGGTAAAAGTTTAGGTTCAGGTTTAGCTTGCTTCCAGTTTTTCCAGGCTGTAGACCGGGCAGTGGTTTTTGGAGTGTACGGTCTCGGTTCAAATTCACGAGACTGTTCGTACCAGTCGGATGCCCTCTCTCGGTTGTGTTCGAAAGCTCTATGCTGACTGAGGTCACCTCTGGCGCTACCACCAGGAATTTGATGCTCCGTGCGTGAGTTCGTGTTGTTTTGTCGTCGACTCATTGTCTGTAAAGCCTTGCTTATTTTCAAAGTCTCACTTATGGCAATGACTGGTGTGACTAATATAACCCTCGTCGAGGGTTTAGGTACAGGCATCAAATAAAGAATCAGACCTGTACACGTAACTGTAGGTGAAGTAGTGGAGCCACCGCTGGCCATGATCGTGAATCTGGTGGATCCGGACGGCATTGTAGCTCAAATCGAATTCCTTTCTGTCTCTCACAGGGAGAAATATCACTACAAAATAATTTTACACAGTAATAATACAGTTTTGCCTGTATCAGGTGGGCCCCACAAATACATATGTTTTTTCTTGTGGTACCAACACGTGCTGACATGTTCAGAATAAAAGTCTAAGACACCTGTAGCCCAACTACCGTATATAGACAGGTCGAAACAGGGCAACATGGAGAAAGAGGCAGGAGGAGATTTATTTACCTCTTTATAGAACTCTATCATAAACTTGTAACATTGACGATTGTCAAACTCTCGTACAAAAGAATGAGTTTGACCTTTTACACGCCAGTAAGCTTGGTACTTTTTTGAAAATTTAGATTTACTAATGTTAGTTAGTAAATACATATCCTCCTTAGATATGTAAACTAACCAAGATTTAACGGACTTACAAAACTGAACATCGCAACGACAATCAAAAACGGTTGAAACAAACATTTGCACATACAACTATAATCGTACTTACGTGCAAATTTGAGATACATATGCGCATGAACCGCAGAAGTAGAGTCTTTATCGCCTCTTTCAATAGCGATAGCAAAACTGACCACATTCCCCAAGTCTTCCAAACATTCAACAACCGATGCCCTCAACTCAGCAGCCTGTGGCGAGTCAAGTTTGTCGCAAAGGTTGGCGCAGAACTGAGACATGCGGAGGGTTACGCAATACTTATTACTCCTCCACACCCTACCGCCAACGCGTGTGGCAACAGATGGGGCGCACGTGGGCATGGCGGTGCGTGCAAGCTATTTATAGAATAGGGGGGACGTAGAAATCTGCGGAGAGCGCGACCCACGGACGCAGCGAGGGTTGTTCTATCTCGCTACGGTCCACTATCCACTGGTGGGAACTTAGTCTCCAAGCGTATCCGCTACGCGAATTCCAAGTAGACATAGGCGGGATATCGTGGTTAAAGACAGTTGACGACGAATACCTCTTTGACCAAATTGAACAATCGTTCGATCTAATCGTACAAAACACTTTAAATAAATATCAAATGAATAGTAATGAGAATAACTAGGATTTAAGAAAATGGTATCGTATAACGTTGGAAGAGTATATAATTGATCACGACGAACACGATTAATATTTACATAAACTAAAACAGTAATAAAATTTGAAATGGGTATGCCGTTTACTATACAAAAAGTAACAATTTTAATTCTACAAGCGTATTGCAAAGGAGAAGAACATAGGCATTCTAACATATACACAGGCCAACTTAACAAATCACCAAACGCGTCTTCAAATTGATTAACTTCTTCTGTAACATCTAATAATGAATGAATATTGGTTATTGGCATTGAGGAAATGCGGTCTTCCTGCCCTTATAATGTAGACTTAATGATACAGTAATATTATAATCAAGGCGGTATGCGTGTAGTACAGCGGTCTTTCCTTCACGTGCCTCGTCAAATGGGCAACAATATGGAGGAACAATAAAGTAACGAGAGAGGTTTGGATTTGTCGGAAGGCAGTCGGCGAACTTATCAATAGTGAATGTGGCAGTACCTGGCTGATAAGTATTTGTGGAGACAGGTTTCAAACACCGTGGTCTGTAATATATTGAAAATTTGGTGTTAGATCCAACGTACTTACGTTTAGTCATCCTATCTACATCGTACCATGGCTTAGTGTGGGTTTCTTTGAAGTCTTGGCATAAAGTGCTTCTATCGAAGTAAGAAGAGCACTGTAGACCCAAAGGTTGGGGAGCATCTATCATGCTAAATGTTGAGGGCATCGAATAAGATGCTGAAGATTGTTGCCGAACAAAACGAGTGATAAAATCGTTAATGGTAGGAGTATCAACTTCCTTAGACATCACGGCCTTTATTTTAGACCAACGAAAGTTACTGAAGGTAAATTTAACTTGCGTAGGAACGAAATCTTGGAAAGTATTATGATAAATGAACGAAGCTTTAGCAATGGTGGAACATTTTCGTTAATTCTTGGAAGTCCCAATAGAAGTTACCAAATCCCGTAAACCAGACAAGTGCTGTTTGAGCCTGATAAAAACTTGTAAACACTCCTCCTCTAATGCTGGATGGGATCGTAAGACTCCTTCTATAGTATCTACGATATCGTCTAAATTGTCTATTACGTCTAACTCGTCTGACTCTATACTTTCGACGGCGGCCTGGAAACGATTTGCGTACTCGTAGTTTTCGGCGACGTGGGACGACTCGTCGCCTATTGGCATATCGTAGGGACCACATGTATCGTAGGGACAATGGTTTCTACTAACTCCGAACTTTTGAAAACTTGCAACCTAGAAAGAAACGCAGGATCTTTAGGTTCAAAGTTAGTTGTGAAAATTACTAAACCAGTAAAAGTTATAGAAACGGGGTCCTGATACAACCGTTTGATGAAAACTGGTTTACCTTCCAACAAATTGAGAAAGAAAGATCGGCGAATTATGGAAGGATCGAAATCATTAACGATTATAACTTTGTGAGTCACCGTTAGATCAGAAAAGTGTATACCATCACAATATAATGTCACGGCCTGAGCATCTCTAAGTTGCTCACAAAGACAGTTTTGCCTGTGTCAGGTGGGCCCCACAAATGCATATGTTTTTTCTTGTGGTACCAACACGTGCTGACATGTTCAGAAGAAAAGTCTAAGACACCTGTAGCCCAACAACCGTATATAGACAGGTCGAAACAGGGCAACATGGAGAAAGAGGCAGGAGGAGATTTATTAACCTCTTTATAGAACTCTATCATAAACTTGTAACATTGACGATTGTCAAACTCTCGTACAAAAGAATGAGTTTGACCTTTTGCACGCCAGTAAGCTTGGTACTTTTTTGAAAATTTAGATTTACTAATGTTAGTTAGTAAATACATATCCTCCTTAGATATGTAAACTAACCAAGATTTAACGGACTTACAAAACTGAACATCGCAACCACAATCAAAAACAGTTGAAACAAACATTTGCACATAACTATAATCGTACTTACGTGCAAATTCGAGATACATGTGCGCATGAACCGCAGAAGTAGAGTCTTTATCGCCTCTTACTATAGCGATGGAATGGATGAGTAAATTTTTACCGAGAGGTGTCCGAAATTTCGCATACGCCGGAGCCGCAACACACGATGTAAGTGAGTCCGAAAAAGGAGCGATGGGAGGCTGAGGATGAGAAGGAAGGAGGGCGCTATCGCCAAGCCCCCTGCCACCGAGTGAAGAGATTGGGATTATCGGACCAAGGTCCGAAACAGACGGATCTAAATTACTCAAAGCCATTTGAAGTTTCAAGTGAAGCCATATACACTCAGTTATATTGAGAGCAGCAAATGAATCAAAATTAGATTGATGTACACTAATTCAGAAATCTCTGAAGTTCACCTGATAGATTAGTTTTGAATCGGTTTCTAAATTCGAGAATTTCATGCGCTTTTCCGTATTTTAAATTAAAATGACTGGCGAGTCTACGTTTATTGTTATACCTTGCGTTTATAAGGTATCCAGAGCTAATATATGAGAAACTTGAAACACTGGAAGTGGAGTGCATCACCTCTAAGACTAGACTTGAGATACTGAAGCTTCTTTACAGGAGTCAGTGAGTCATCCTTATGTACGAGAGACTTGAAAAGCTTGAATAGTAACTATTAGCCACCTCGTCAATAATTCTGGAAAATTGAGGGATTGGGTATACGAGGTAAAATTGGGAAGTGGAATTTACTAGGGTCATTACATAGAGAGAATGATTGGCTGACCGAATAGTTTCCACTGGGTAATCACCAGACAAACAGGAACTTCAAAGTCTTTGTGGCTCTCTACCTAACACGGTGCACATTGAAGTGTGTGGTGGTCCTCCAATTGACTCGGGTTGAACTGAACGGACAAGGCAGAAAACCTCCGAGGAAGCGAATCTGTCGTGAGGGCTTGCTTTCTGCGACTTGTCTCCAACATCAACACGTTCTTTGCAACAATAATTGTTCAAACCCGATTTTCTGCGCAGCAAATTTTTTTTTTTCCATTTCGTTCTTTTTGGAACCAAAAAAAACATCTGATGACTTTTAGTTCAAATTTCATTAACCTTGGACCTTGAAAAACGTTTGTGCAATGATTGGTGGGTGGAACGCATATTCCTAATTATGGCTGTATGCAGTGTCGCAACCTGGAATTCTCTTCAATTTTTGTCCAGGGGATTTTCTTTGTGTTAGGTCGAGTCAGAAGAAGTGCTCAATGTTATATATGTTTTTCATCTAACAAATATTGGGCTGGGGACCGAAGTATAAAAATTATCCAGTGAAAACAGCATGGCTGGAACCCCCAAAACATACATTAAGCAGAGTGTTTTACAACTTTAGCAACATGCCCTGTTCCACCTAAGAATGGATCTTTTGCCCCACAGCAAATTCTTAATTTTAAGACACAAGGCCGTCTGGTTGAGTCAACACATAAAATTTAATTTTTTATCTATTGCCAGAAAAATAAACGGTCCGCGCCTCATAATAACATCGAACTCACCCAGACTTAAATTTTTTCTGGATAATATATCTCCTTCATTCTATGGTGGAACAAATTTAAATCGGGCAGAAATTTTTGAATAACGAGTCTGCAGGTTTCGGCTCATTGATTTTCGTGGATTTTTCGCAAATGCAAAGCTCACAGCAGAATAAGAAAAAATCTATCAGGAAAGTGGGGAAATTTTGTACAAATTATTTATATTCCAATAGTGAGTTAGCGTGGGTGCCTTTACGTGGTCTGTCAAAATTAAGCCTAAAAAAATTTCCCAAACTCTTCCTGAGTTAG